>JAJEOU010001004.1:1309939-1717439 GCA_021534815.1 Acrocephalus arundinaceus | reverse complement strand
TCTCAGCTTAGACAGGAGCACTCTTGCTGGGTTAGGAACTGGATGGATGGCCAGGCCCAGAGAGTGGTGGTGAAGGGTGCGCATCCAGCTGGCGGCCAGTCACCAGTGGTGTACCTCAGGGATCTGTGCAGGGCACTTCTGTTTAATATTTTATTGATGACATGGATGAGGGTATTGAGTCTTTCATTAGTAAATTTGCAGAGGACACTAAGCTGGGAGCATGTGTCGATCTGTTGGAAGGTAGGAAGGCTCTGCAGAGAGACCTGGAACGGTTGGATGATGGGCGGAATCCAATAGGATGAAGTCTAATAAGTCCAAGTGCCGAGTCCTTCACTTTGCCACATAAACCCCCTGCAACATTATAGGCTGGGACAGAGTGGCTGGCCAGTGCCCAGGCAGAAAGGGACCTGAAGGTTCTGGTCAAAAGCCAACTGAACATGAGCCAGCAGTGCGCTCTGGTGGCCAAGAAGCCAACGGCATCCTGGCCTGTATCAGGAATAGTGTGGCCAGCAGGACCAGGGAGGTCATTCATCCCTTGTACACGGCACTGGTGAGGCCGCACCTTGAGTATTGTGTCCAGTTCTGGCCCCTGTCCTGAGGTGACTTTTTGATACTTGTATCCCCAATTGTCTCTTCTGTTTTTGCTGTATGTTAAGTTCTGTACCTTTAGACTAAGTAACCCCTGATAAGTAAACAGCTGTGTTAATTAACCAATACAGCCTTGCCCCTGATGAGTAACAGCTATATCCAATAAGGATAAGTGAGATAAAGAGGGGGTTAGGTAGTAGGGGAGGATGGTTATGGAGGAGCAACCTGGAGGAGCAACCTGGAGGAGCATGAGCAGAGACTCATGAAGTAGGATCCTGGAGGAGAATCACTGCTGTGAGACTAGTTCTGAGAGTGAAAGGGAGAAAGAAGATGCGCAGAGTTTGTTTTGAAAACAGCATTCCCTCCTCTGCATTCCTGCTCCTGGACTATGCTCATCTGAGACCTGTCCTGTACTTAAAAACCCAGAGAGACATCTGGATCTCATGCCTGCACCCCCCGGGGCCCAGGATGGCATTTTTCCATCACCGGAGGAACTGATAAGAGACTGAGCGAGCTGAGCTACCCACAGCAAGGACTTTCTGAATTTACCATCTACTTCAGAGCAACAAGAAGTTTTATTGTTCATATTATTCATTCATTATGCTTGTGGGCACTTTATTTGTTAAATAAATAATTTTTTCCACTTTCCTCCGAGGAAGTTCTTTTTCCCGGACTGGTTGGGGAGGGCCTTTTAGGTTTGCTTCCCAGAGGGACCCCATTCAGGGGTTCTCTCACAAATTCACGCTAAACCAGGACAGCCCCTTAGTTTAGGAAGGACGTTGAGATGCTTGAGTGCGTCCAGAGGAGGGCAACAAGGTTGGGGAGGGTCTTGGAGCACAAGCCCTAGGAGGAACGACTGAGGAGCTGGGGTTGTTTAGCCTGGAGAAGACTCGGAGGTGACCTTATCATTCTCTATAACTTCCTGAAAGGTGGTTGTAGTCAGTGGGAGTTGGTCTCTTTCTTCAGGCAGCAACTAACAGAACGAGAGGACACGGTCTTAAGCTGTGCCAAGGGAAATATAGGCTGGATATTATGAAAAAATATTTTACAGAAAGGGTAATAAAGTATTGGAATGGTCTGCCTGGGTGGATTCACCATCTCTGGATGTGTTTAAGAAAAGACTAGATGTGGCACTTGGTGCCATGGTTTAGTTGAGGTTAGGGTTGGATTGGGCTTGATGATCCTGGAGGTATCTTCCAACCTAATGATTCTGTGATTCTGAGAGTTCATTTCCCCATAGCAGCCCTCACAGTGCTGTGCTTTACATTGGTAGCTGGGAAGGTGCTCATAACACACCACTGTTTGACTACTGAGCAGTGCTGGCATAGCATCAGTGCTGTCTCTCAACATTTCACCCAACAAGGGGCTGGGAGTGGGCAAGATCCTGGGAGGGGACACATCCAGGACAGCTGACCCAAACTGACCAAAGGAATATTCCATACCATATGATGTCAGCTCAGATATAAAAGCTAAGAAAAGAAGGAGGAAAGGAGAGCATTTGTTATTTACAGTATTTGCCTTCCTGAGCAACCACTACCCATGCTGAAGCCCTGCCTCCAGGGGAGTGGCTGAACATTGCTTGCTGACGGGAAGTAGAGAATAAACTTTTTCTCTTTGCCCATGTGTGCCCAAACTTTCACTTTTGCTTTAGTAAACTGTCTTATCTCAACCTACTACTTGTTTTCCATTTTATTTTCTCTCCCCTGTCTGGCTGAGAAGGGGAAGTAATAAGAGTAGCTTGGTGGGCACCTGGTGTCCAGTGAAGGTCAACCCACCACAGAAGAGTAAAAGTGTGAATGTTCATGAGTTAAATACAGTTTAATAAGAGAAAAAGAGAAAAAAAAAAAAAAAAAAAAAAAAAAAAAAAAAAAAAAAAAGCAAAGAAAAACAAAAGCCAGAAAACAAGTGTTGCAAAAAACCCCACCAAACCCAGCTGCTTACCAGCAGCCAAGTGTGCATGCCCAGCCCAGCCAGTTTCTGAGAAATTGCAGTCCTGGCAAACTTACCCTTCCCCTCCTAGTTTTTTATTGCTGAGCATGACATGGTATGTAATATCCCTTCAGCCAGTTGGAGTCAGCATACTTGCTGACAGGGCAGTATGAGAAGCAGGAAAGGCCTTGACATTGTGCAAGCACTGCTCAGCAGTAACATATACCATACAACTCAAATCATGCGCTATTTTCATCCAGGATGAGGTACATATCAGACTTCCCATCCTTCTTCATTACCCACCAAGTACAACCAGGTCCTTGAACAAAAGCAATCACACAAATGGGTTTACCTTTTCTGTGGGAAGGAATAATCCAGACTCTTTCACAGCCAGTTCCTCATAGGTACTACGGGGACCTTATCTCCTTCCATAGTGTGCAGGGGTTTTGATTTGGCAGGTCCAACTCTACAGGAAGATCCTCTGGTGCTGCTAACTAGCCATGTGGCTTCTGCTAAATCTGTGTCCCAATGCTTGAATGCCCCAGCACTCATTGCTCTCAATGCAGCTTTTAACTGTCTATTGTATTGTTCAATTTTTCAAGAGGCTGGTGCATGATAGGATGTGATACATCCAGTCAATGCCATACTTCTTGACCCAGGTGTTTATGAGGTTGTTGATCACCTCCACCACACCTAATTCCCTCAGATACCAGATACATGTCTCAACGGTGGTCCACTTGCCTTAGTAATTTGCTAGACCTTCCTTCAAGGGATACCTTTCCTTCACACTCAACAGGAAGCACCTCCAAAGGTTGAAGACTGTTGCTCCTTTTCCAATTCCTTTATCAATGGCCTTATGTCTAGCAAGTAATCACAGATGCTTGACTTCCTCACCCTCTATTTCCTGACTATTAACCCCAATATCATAGAATCACAGAATCATAAAGGTTGGAAGAGACCTACAAGATCACCAGGTCCAACCATCAACCCAGCACTGCCACTGTAACCTCTAAACCACATCATCCAGAACCAGAATCAGATGCCTCTTAACTACCTCCAGGGATGGTGACTCCACCACCACCCTGGGCAACCTATTCTAATGCCTGACCATGCTAACAGTGAATTTTTTTTTCTAATATCTAATCTGAATCTCCCATCTCATCTTAAGGTAATTTCATCTTGTCCTCTCACTGCAGTCATAGTAGAAGAGACCAGCCCCCACCTCACTACAACCTCCTTTCAGGTAGTTCTAGAGAGCAGTGCGGTTCCACCTGAGCTTCCTCTTTTCTAAACAAACCCAGCTTCCTCAGCCATTCCTCATAAGACATGTTCTCTAGACCCTTCACAAGCCTTGTTACCCTTCTCTGGACATGAACCAGCACCTCAATGTCCATTTTTAAGTGAGGGTCCCAGAACCGAACACAATACTCAAGATGTGGTGTCACCAATGATGAGTACAAGGGGACAATCACTTCCCTAGTCCTGCTGAGACACTAATTTTGAAGACCTTAGAAAAACTATGTATATTGCTGACTTAGCTAAAAAGATAAGCTTTGCGGAAATCACTTAAAACTTAGAGGATGGTTAAAGAGAGACCGGATTTTAGATAAGTTATCCCGGATCAAATAATCACTGCTTGTCAACTCTGTGTTTGTGTAAGCTTCCTTGCAGAAGCTAATCAATATCCCAGGAATACAGAACAATTGAAAACTCCTGTTTTCAGAAACAACCTATTGAAATAGGCCTGGAAAACAGGAAACGGAGTCCTACCAAGGATCCATGAATCATGACACAGCAAAAGGTTGAAAGGTTAGAACGAAGGAAGACTAATTTTACTTCTCATTTCTAGTGACCCCTCCCCAGAATAGACCCCCGACTCATTTCAGGGAACAAACTACGCATGCTTAATAGCCTTTTTGTTAATTAGCATACGAAGCGGAGAAGAGGAGGTGACAACGGTATGAATATGCATTTGTATTTTGTGTATTCAACACTTTTGTGGATAAAAGGCTTTGTAACTACCTGTGATCTTAGTAGCGCGCGTTAGGGAGATATCCCAGAGCTGAATTAGAGGAGCATCGAACATAAGCAGGTAGACAAGCTGCAAGGTGAAGTATTCACAGGTGGTCTAGTGGCCAAAGGGAGATTATCCTAGTGTTGGGGCATGAGGCTCTTGTCATAGGGACGAGATGCAATACGATTGGGCCCGTGACCGAGGGTGACCTACTGATTGGACGCACTACAAGTCTCCGTGACTGTGAAGCTGCGCTTGCAATCAACAGCCAAGGCGGGTGAAGCCTCTGTGGTCGGTGGACGATGGTTTGAAGTTACAGGTTATGGGGGCTGGCAGATTGACTACATCACCTTCAGACCGGCCAGGCAAGCGCTGATGTGCTGACCTGGTAGAAGAAACAGGATGGCTGGGACCGTATCCTGTGCCTCACTGCTCTGCCGGGTACTTTGGGCCGTTGAACCAGTCCTGTGGAGACACGGCACCCCAGAGAGAATCGAGTAGGACAATGGACACATTTTAAGAATGGCCTTATAAACACTGGGCCAAAACATGGTATTGAATGGATATATACCTTTACCATGCAACCCAGTGGTGGAAGTTGATGGTGCCATGGTATTTAAGACTACTGAAAGGCAGCTTGGCGGAGGGCTTCAAGATGGGGACAAATTACCAAGCACCTGGATTGGTCAACACCCGAGGTCCATCAAATTCGAGGCTTGTCCCGGCCCAGTCTGAACCCTTGCACACAGTGGATGGAGATTAAGTCCCTGTGGTAACACTGAAAGGGATTTTTAGGAAAGACTGTTTGGATTATCCACCTCAGGCAAGACAGACCCATCCGTGGGATTGTTTTTTGGCTCAAGACTGGTTATACTCGGGCAGGTATGCAAAAAGATGAAAACCCGTTGTGTACACAAGGAGACCTAAGTTTAAGTGAGACTAGATTGTGTTGTAAGGTTTCATCTGTGTATAATATGTATGTCTGTGGGTGTATGTGTAGTGGGTTGATAGATAAGGGGTGGTATTATGGCCTAGGGTTACAATGTGTAAATTGTGCCCAAATGGTATGTATTCTTCATGAGCTTGTATGGAGCAAGGTGGGGCAGTGTTTCCTATATCTTCTTGTTTATGAGCCTAACAATCCTGCCAACCTGACTCATAGAACTCCCTCCAGGAGTTATCTCTGTTTAATGGGCCATCAAGGACCCACTCATGACTCATAGGATGAAATATCCATGGTGAGATGCTCTGGCCCAGGGGGAGAGCAAACGATTCCACCTGGATTAAATCCAGGGTTTGGGACGCACAGGTAGCTTTTTCCACTGGACTTCCAGAGGAGACAAGAGCTAAGATTTTCTACAGATCATGCTTCGACAAGGACCATCTCATCTTGATCACTACACCCTAACAGGGTGTCAGGTTGTATCTGACTCTGTCGTGGGGTTTTTGTACTATTTTTTTTTAATTTTTTTTTCATTATTTCTTTTTTTTCTTTCTTAAATTGTTGTTTCTGACCTGGGTCACTGGTTTTGCTTTTCAACAGCACACCCATCCCAGGGAGGTGTTCAATAGCCAGGCAAATCAGGGCCTGAGGCAAGCAATATCTGTGGGTGGCACTCATTGCCCATGAGGGGATGGATCTAGATGATCTTTATAATCCTTGTCCACACAGTTATTTTTGATTCTATTACCAACTTTATCTTACCAGCTAACAAGAACGAAACACAGGCTTTCCTTGGGGGTCCAGGTGCATGTTCAGGTTTAGTCGCTTGTGAGGCCCTTATGAGTGGACCCAGCAGAAGAAGCATTTGGTGTGGGTTCTTGGTATAACAGGCTTTGAGAGATTCAAACCAGAAATAGATTGTGCAGTAGCTCTTGGGCCTGTCCAGACAGAACCAGCCATGCAAAATATTACTCTACACTTGCCAGCTGGGGAGCCAAGTCTACTGGAGCCTCTGGCAGAACATCAGGAGAAACTGGAGGTTTGACTCAAGGGTTTTTGGAGCTGGGGTTTCGAGGATCAGCAAGCCCACTACATCCAACTGAAAGAGGGATACTATACCATATGGGGGGTTCAAGTAACTTCGAAGTTCTTTGGTACAAAAGCATGTCTGCTCTGGCACCACATTTGCCCATGCTACACTGAATTCAGGGAAACTCCTTTCTATGCATGACACAATTTGTTGCACATGGAATAAGTGGGTAGTATTGATGTGCAAGGAGCTTCAAATTGGGGAATTCCCACCACACAGGGGATCTGAAAGAGTGAAGGCTGTAGAAGGCAGTGTTTTGGAGCATGCCTTGGGAGGTGTGTGTCAAGAGGCACAAACCATATTAAGTTATCAGAAGATGGAGCATTGTGCTCATTTTATGATGATCCTGTTTTTCTAGGCAACCATTAGAAGTGGAAGTTTACAGTGTGGAGTTCCCACTCGAGAAGTTTGGAGAAGGCAAGTGAAAGAAGTTGAACCATCCAGATGACTCTAGAGAAATGGGCTGAATTAGAAAGTGGTCATTATCTATTACTGACTCATGGGATGGTGGCGAAATGGTATGGAAGGCAGGTCATGGCAGTGCAGGGGCAAACCCATTTGGGATCTTGTACTGTGGGAAGTTTTTCATCCCGGGTAGAGCATTGCTTTAAGTTACATATGTGGGTGCTCACATGCCCAAGAAGCTGTGACATGAAGATATTCAAACAATGAGAATAGGAAGTGGTCAAAATTGAAGTAGTCAGATTTGGACTTAGACTGGGAGAATATGGGGGGTTTATGTAGCTCCCAGTGGGTTCACCAAACATAGGAATGTAGGAAAGAATGGCAGAAACACCAGTGAGGCTGCTGGAGTATGTCCAAAGAAGGGCAATGAAGCCGGTGTGAAGTCTTAGAAAAAAGTCCTATGACGAGCAGCTGAGGGAACTAGGGTTGCTAGTCTAGAGAAAAGGAGGCTAGAGGGATAATATTATGCTCTCTATGAGATATCTAAAAGAAGGATGTACGCCAGTGTGGGTGTCAGTCTCTTTTCCCATGGTAACAATTGACAAGAAAAGGAATGGCCCCAAGTGGACCAGGGGAGGTTTAGTTTATATTATTAGGGGAAAAATTTCTTCACAGGAAGGGTTGTTCAAGTATTGGAACAGGGCTGCCCGGAAGTGGTGAGTACATCCCTGAGGTATTTTAAAGATTGTGTAAGTGGGCACTTGGGGACAGGTTTGTGTGAACTCTGCAGTGCTATATTAATGTTGAACTCAATGATCTTAAAGGTCTTTTCAACCCCTAAATGTTCTATAATTCCCTATAATCCAGATCACGAATGCCCAGCTTAAATTGCAATCATACGTGATGGGCTAGTGATTCAAGTTGATGACCTCACCATGGAGGTCATCATGGCAGGTCACCCATGAATGTTAAAATGTGGCACAGAGCAAGCCACACAAATAAGTCACAGCATCAAGAATATTCTGACTTGAAAGGACCCACAAGGATACCAGTCCAACTCTTAAGGTGAATGGCTCATCCGGGTGGGGATTGAGGCGTTGCCAGAATGGTTTTTGCTTTTATATATTCTTTATGATCTTTTACATAATTGTAGCTCTGTAGCCTATTTATTGTTTTCGTAGCTAGTCCCAGTACTTGCCGCACATTTTTGCTACCCTGATGGCAGAAAGAAAAGACACATTCCAGAGCTCCAAGCAGGGGGCCCAAGGTTCCTATCCTATCTTGCTTCTTCCTGGGAAACCAGGTTTGAACCAACTTTTCAGGACACATTTTTCATTAAAAAAGGTATGGCTTCTATATTGAGGGGGGAGGATTAGAAAGGTTGACTTGGGGGGCACATTGATCTCACCACTTTTGTCTCTAATTGGGGACTTTTGGTCAGTTATGCTTAATTTGATAAACTTATGAAAACTTATTCACCCCATGCAGGGGTGAGCATTTGGCATTTTCCATATCTTCCCCTTTGGAGGGCCTCCAATAAAGACCACCTTTATTTACCTCCCTATACTATATTATCTGGAGTGTTGTTGTTTATTTCTAAGTGTCTTTTAGGCATTCAAAGCCCAACACCTTGGTGTTAGTAGCACCATGCTCTAACGCTGAATTAATCTCAGGTCTCCCTGGAATATTAGAGCAATTGGCTGGTTGATTTGAGGCTTGAAAAATTGACGATATTGCTACTCATGAACATGGCAAGCAAGCACTACATACCATGGTAGAAGCAACTACCGGCAGCTTAAAAACACACCTATAAACAATGCCACTGCCCAAAACACCATCTCAGGCTTGAAGGGGAAATTTTGTTGCAACATGGTTTACTGCAGAAGAATTGAGTTAGACAATGGGCTCATTTCCAAAATTAACCCTCAAAATCTTGGGGCAAAGAAACATGGCATTGAATGTGGATATATCAATTGCCCCTATCTCCCACAATCTCCAAAAAATCCGAGAGATTAAGTGGATGCTTCAAAGACTTATGTTGAGACTGCTGAGTGATGGGCATGGAGCATTTGGGGATTACAAATTTAGCAGAAGCCATTTGACTGATTTAACACCCAGAGGGATCTGCTAACTGCCCTGGGGCCTGCCAAACAAAACCCCTAGTTATGTGGGGAAGGGAGATAAGGTCCCTGTAGTGCACAATAGGGACAGTGGCTGAGAAAGCTTGATGTGGATTTCTCCTCCCATGGAAAAGGTTAAACCTATCATGGGATATCTGCTCAAGGACCTGTGTGTACTTGGTGGTATGTAGAAGGATTGCGGGAGGACTGGTGGTTGTGTTCTTCAAGGAGATTTAACTTGGAGGAAAATTAATTTTGGTGAGTTGTATGTTGTAGGAAGTACATTAGCAGGAACTTACCTGAACTGCGAGTGAGCTTTGCAGGTACCTGACAAGACAGCAGTTGACCCAAAACCAAGTTGGTGTGTTTGGTGCCAACAATTGATCATTGCTGCTTTTCCTGTCGCTGAATGACCACTTTGACAGATGGGACCAAATCATAAAGTTGCTCTTATAGCATTTCGCAAGTGGTGGGAGGCCCATGGAATGGAAAATAATACAAAACTATCTGTTAAGGGAGAAAGGTAGTAGTTTATTGAGAATGTATAAATGTATGTTGTATGAAAGATTGTTTTAATTATGGGTCAGAAGGTTGCAATGTTGCATGAGGGGAACTTCAGGAATGTGAAACCAGATACAATGGATGATTGACAGAAGATGTTTAATGTTAAATTATGTGGAGAATTGGAGCATGATTGCAAATGGATGGGAAAATAAGTGGTGGAGATTGTACTTGGTTTTGACTTGGAGGAGTTAACTTTCCCCATTTTGGCAGCCCTGGTAGTGATGTACTTTGATTGAGAGCTATAGAAACAATGTTGTTAACATACCAGTGTTTTGGCTACTTGCTTTGAGCAACATTACAAAAATATCCAGGGCTGATCTTTCTAAACGCCCAATGCATCAAAGGTGGAGTGGACAGAGGTTGGGAATGGGACATAGAGGGAAAAATTGACCCCAAGGAATATTCCCATGCTATGATGTCATTGTTCAGAATAAAAGCTGATAGAAAGGAGAAGGGGTATTTGTTATTAAGGCATTTGTCGTTCCAAAGGCAAACCACTATGATACTGAGGCCTATTTCCAGGAAGTGTCTGGACAAACACCTGCTGATTGGGAAGTGTAGGAATTTTTTTTTTTTAATTTGCTTCTATGCATGGCCTTTGATTTCGTTCATTCAACTGCCTTTATTACACCCGTGAGTTTTATCTTATTTCCTCCCGTCCCTTCTCAGAAAAGGGAGGGAGAGCAGTTGGTGGGCATTTAGTGGCCAGCCCAGTGTCAACCCTAACCAACATGGCACAATAGATGCAGAGGAAGAGAGGACAGACAGATGGCCTTTACACACAGGGCATGAGGAGACATGCACATACAGATGCAAGGATAGACCAGGAGGACTCAAATGCACATAGAGATGCCCAGGATTAGGGAGCAGAATGCTTTCTGCACACAGATGCAGAGGAAAGGAAATGCACAGTACACACACTGAGAGTTCTGTTGTATACATAGACACAAGAAAGAGATGGCGAGGAGACCAAGTCATGCCATGTGCAGAGTAAGAGGCAGAGAGACTAGGTAGGCACATGGGCACAGATGCAAGAGGAAGGAGACAGATGTACATTGCACATACCATGGAACTAGAGCACCCCTAGAACAGAGGGAAGCACGGACACACACACAGACAACATGCACCACAGACACAGAGGGAAGAGAGACAGACTGCACAGTATATGGTGGAGAGGACATGCATGCAGAGATGCAGAGAGGCACAGGACACAAGCACAAAGGTGTAAGGACAGAGGTATGCACAGCACAGACCCAGAGGGATGGCACATGCACACAGATTGACACAAGACATGGGAAGGCAATGTGCATGTGCACAGATTTAACAGAGTAAAGAATGCACCATACATACAAAGCGGGGGTAGAACAGAGTACACAAGAGAGGAACAGACCATGCACACAGGCATTGAAGTGAAAGATGGAATGAGAGGAGAGCATGCCAACGTGCGACAGATCAGAGAGTCTGAGAGAGGCTTATGCATATAGGACACAGAGGAACAAAGACATGAGCACACACATGCAGAGATACACAGACAGCACACACACAGCATAGACTGCCTTTGCAAAGATTGCAAGAATACAAAATGGGTTCCCAGCCACCGGTATCACATGCATAGAGGAAGGGAAAGAGATCCATTGTGTACACAGAGATTGCACAGGATAGAGATAAATGCACACAGAGAGGATGCAGAGGAGAGGAGAGACAGAGACAGATGGAGGCATGGGCACACAAGATGTAGGGATGTGGGTTTTACCACTGTGTAAGGAGACTGGAAATATGGATGATGTCGTTGAGAAGGCTGTCTGGAGTGCATGGTGTGCTTAAGGGCCAGGTTGAGCTTTTTGCGTCTGGCGAGGCAGTACACTGCCTTGTTAACCCCATGCCCTTGGCCAGTTATCCCCCAGGCAGTGGTACCAAGCCATCTCTGAGCAGTGGCCATATGACTGGAAGTCACCTGGGGAAGGGCCCAGGAAGGCCAAGGGGTATTTAAGGCTGAGCACAAGGCATATCAGAGGGTCTTGACCTACCTCCTCTTGGAATTTCTATCTGTAACACCACTGGAACCCAGGAGTGTTTTGCTATTATGTGTGTGTTTTTTCTCTTTTCTTTTCTTTCTTTTTCTTTCTTTTTCTTTTCTTTTCTTTTTCTTTCTTTTTCTTTTCTTTTCTTTTTTCTTTTTCTTTTCTTTCTTTTCTTTTCTTTCTTTCTTTTCTTTTCTTTTCTTTTCTTTTTTCTTTCTTTCTTTTCTTTTCTTTTTCTTTTCTTTTCTTTTCTTTTCTTTCTTTTCTTTCTTTTCTTTTCTTTTCTTTTTCTTTTTTTCTTTTCTTTCTTTCTCTTCTTCTAGTTTTCATTTTCCAGCATTTTTGAATACTTGAATTGAATGGTTTAGAGTTTGCCAAGTTAATAGGCCAAGTTAATGGCTTTTGGGAAGTGTTTTCTGTTGATCGAATGTTGCACCTAAACCTTTTGCCAAGTTCTCTGTTTTGCTAAAGTTGCAGTAAGTTTTTTTGTTGTTTTGACCCCGGGCAAACGGGCGTGCATGGGCTTCTAAGGCATGACAGTTTGTAGGCAGGTTTGGGCAGGCAGGGCAAGCAGATAGGGTTGTAGGGGTTTTTTTGGTTTTTTCAGTTTGCGCTCTGTTGGTTAGTTTTTGTTTTTTTTAGTAATGGTATTACACGATTCAAAACGCAGTTAGTAAAAGTGTATGTACCTCAGGCAGAACATCCAAGAAGATGTGTCTGTCCAGGACCTTTCCGTGAGGAGTGTTTAAGCTTATCAGTGGTCATCTCAGGGGTGCAGAAGTCTGTAATGTGGTGTGAACAAGTGAATGATCTCTTTTGTTGGTGGCTGAGCTTAGGAGGAAGTTGATGACTAAGGGTATATAGGGAAAGTGAAAGGGAAATAGATGGTGGAGTTTCTGCCCTTCCATCCTTAGGCAGGGCTCACAGGAGTCAGAGGCTCCCATGCTCCCCACTTTTCAGGCAATAGGAGGAACCTGGTGATGAGGGGGGAGTGGAAATGGGTTCTACTCGGGTAGGTTAATGGAAATGTCCCCCCAACCCCATCACCTACCCAGGTGCTACTTCAGAATAGGTATGAGGACCCTCAGGATCTAGAGGGTCAGTTAGATGATTGTGAAGAATCATGATCTGCCAGTGAGCCTCCCAGTTTATGCCTCATCAGGACAGCATTACTACTTCTTACATTTAAAAAGAAGGTATCATTCATGGGTGTGGACTCCTTTGAGGGAAAGAGGGCCTATATGTTGCCAGACCCAACCCCCGGGAAGCTCTTGCTGCCTCCCTGGGGGCTCGGATACGGGATATGACTGAGAGACTTCTGCGCTGATTCAAGCCCTCTGATTAGCTACCTACTGTTGATACGCCAGGCTGGCAGTTGATAAGACTGAAAAGAGAAGTGTTAGGGGAAATAAAAGGACTTTTAGGGGGCTTTGGGTCGAGTGGTTGATAGGGCAGGCAGTACAGGTAGTTTTTTGTGCAAATCCTTTAGTGGTGAGAAGTATGATGAAGGAATTGGGAGAACTCACACTATCAACCAAGGTGGCTTAAGGTGGTGTCATTGCAGAATTTTGAGTTTTTTGATTATGGAGGCAACTTTTGTCAGTGCCTGGCCTGTTGAACGGGATGGGCGTTCATTTCTCTTTGAAAAGGGTTTAGTAGGTTTTTAGCTTATGAACTGGGGGAAACTTCCCATGAGAGGGCTTAAACTAGAGTTTGAAGGGGGAAAGGGATGCAGCTGGACTATCTGGGGGCGGGCCGAAGGGGTGATAACCTAAGTTAGGGTTGAAGTCACTTAACTCAACTGAGGTGATGTGACTAATGCACGTAGATGGGTTTAAATAAGCAGGGAAGAGCTTGAAGCATGGTGCTCAACCAGCAGAAACAATGATGAGCTCGCTATTCAACAGAACATGGTGGATGACTCACGCATAGCTGGCAGTGCTAGCACTGGATGGGCTACAAGCTCTTTCAGAAGAAAAGGAAAGGGGAAGGTGGGGGGCGGTTGGCCCTTTATATTAGGGAAGGCTTTTTTGATGCCATGATATTAATAACTAGTGATGATGAAGTGAATGTTATGGGTAGAATTAAGGGGAAGGGCCAAGAAGGCTGACATTCCTGATTGGGAGTCTTTATTTTCCACCCAACCAGGAAGAAGAGGTGGGAAACCTATTCTATAAGCAGCTGGAGAATGTTTCAGGAGCATCAGCCTTGTTTTCTTGTAGGGTGACTTTAACTACCAGACATCCATGCTGGAACTTAATACAGCCAAAGGAGGCAAGTCCAGGAGTTTTTTAGAGTGTATTGAGACAACTTTCTTGTGTGCAGTCTGGGTGAGTGACCCACCAAGGGGTAGGACTATGTTTAGACTTGTTTACAAATAGAGATGGGCTGGTAGGAGATGTGGTAAGGCTGGAGGCCACTTGGGCATAGTGAGTGAAATTTAGAGTTCTCAATATTTGAGTGAAGTTTGGGGAGGGCATCAACAGATTTTTTACATTGGCTTTCAGAGGGCAGACTCTTGACCTATTTCAGAGACTTGGTTCTGAGAGTTCCTTGGGATAGTCGTTTTAAAACAAGGAGTCCAGGAAAGGTGGCCATGCCTTTTCAAAACAGAGATCTTGACAGCCACAGGAAAGACTGTCCCTGAGCTCCTGTGCCCGAAAGAGGAAGGTCGATCAAGGCAAACGTTCCAGCATGGATTGCGTACAGATTGTTGAAAAGAACTTTAGGAATAAAAAAAAGGATGTATCATCTCTGGAAGGAGGGGTTAGGTCTCTCAGGAAGATTTTGGCGGGCGTGCTGGCAGTGTTAGGAAGAAATTAGGGAGGCCAAAGCTCAATTCAAACTTAATTTGGGCACCTCTGTAAGATAATAAAAAACTTTTTACAAATATATTATGGTAAAAGGAAGGGAGACCAGCCTTTGTTCTTTATGGATTGAGGGAGAAATTTAGTAACTGCAACAAAGGAGAAGCAGAAAGTGTTAAACACTTTTCTGTTCAGTGTTCAGTGGGAAGATGGCTTGTCTCAGGAAATTGTCATACTGGGTTGGTGGATGGTGTAGGGACAGAATGGTTCCTCCTGTTATCAGGGAGGAGGCAGTCGAAGAAGTGTGAGCTGCTTTAGTCGCCATTGTGCGTAAATCTGTGTGTGCGCGCAGATAGTGCGTACAATGATCCATCCAAGGGGGTGATGAAGGAGCTGGCAGATGAGCTTGCGTGAAGCTGCTCTCCATCATTCACCAACATAACTTGGCTTACTGGTGAGTGTTCTGTATGACTGAAGCTGGCCATTGATGGACTCTCCATTCATAAAAAGGCGTAGAAAGGAGGATCCTGGTAATTAAGGCCAGTCAGCCTGCCTCGACCAGGAAGTAATGGAGCAGTTTTATATAGAGAGCGTATTATGCAGCACTTACAAGCGGCCAGGTATCAGACCCAGCCAGATTGGGTTTAGGGAAGTAGTGCGTAGTTTTGACCAACCTGGTCTCCTTTTATGACCAAGCGTGGACCTGCCGGGGATACAGGAAAGGCTGTGGATGTTGTCTACCTGCACTTCAGCCAGGGCCGTTTTGGGCCACTGTCTCCAACAGCATGTACTCCTGGAAAAGCTGGCCAGCTCTCAGCTTAGACAGGAGCCACCTCTTTGCTAGGCGTTAGGAACTGGATGGATGGCCAGGCCCAGAGAGTTGGTGGTGAGGGTGGCTGCTCCAGCTGGGCCAGTCACCACGTGGTGTACCTCAGGGATCTGTGCAGGGGCCACTGTCTTGTTTAGTATTTTTATTGACTGACATGGATGAGGGTATGGTCTTTCATAGTTAAGATTGCAAGACGGACACTAAGCTGGGGAAGCATTGTGTCCCCCGATCTGGTTGGAAAAAAGGTAGGAGGCTCTGCAGAGGAGACCTGGAACGGGCGTTTGTTTGGAATGGTGATGGGCGGATCCAATAGGATGAAGTCTAATAAGTCCAAGTGTCGAAGTCCTTCACTTTGGCCACAATACCCCCTGCAACATTATAGGCTGGGGACAAGTGGGCTGGCCAGGTGCCAGGCCAAGGGAAAGGGGGACCTGAAGGTTCTGGTGCAAAGCCAATAGCTGAACATGAGCCAGCAGTGGCGCTCTGTTGGCCAAGAAAGGCCAACGGCACATCTTGGCTGTTATCAGAATTAGTGTGGGCCAGACTGGACCAGGGAGGTCATTCATCCCTTGTCACGGCACTGGTGGAGGGCCGCACCTTGAGTATTGTTGTCCAGCTTCTGGGCCTGTTTCCTGGGTGACTTTTTGATACTTGTATATCCCCAATTGTCTTTCTGTTTGCTGATGTTAAGTTCCCGTTAACCTTAGGATAAGTAACCCCTGAATAAGTACAGTGTTAAATTAAACCAATAAGCCTTGCCCCTGATGGTAACAGCTATTTTATACCAATTAAGGATAAGTGAGTAAAAGAGGGGTAGGTAAGTAAGGGGAGGATTGGTTATGGAGGAGCAACCTGGAGGAGCCAACCTTGGTAGGAAGGCATGAGCAGAGGACTCATGAAGTAGGAATCCCTGGAGAGAAGAAGATCACTGCTGGTTGAGACTAGTTTTCTGCTGATTGAAAGGTAGAAAGAAGGATGCGCAGAGTTTGCTTTTGAAACAGCATTCCCTCCTGCTGCATTCCTTGCTCCTTGGACTATGCCATCTGAGACCTGTCCTGTGTACTTAAAACCCAGAGAGAACATCTGGATCTATGCCTGCAACCCCCGGGGCCCAGGATGGGCATTTTTCCATCACCGGAGGGAACTTGATAAGAACTTGAGCGAGCTGAGCTACCCACAGCCAAGGACTTTTGATTTACCATCTCACTTGCAGAAGCAATCAAGAAGAAGTTTTATTGTTCATATTATTTCATTCAGTTATGGCTTTGTGGCACTTTATTTGTTAAATAAATAATTTTTTCCACTTTTCCTCCGAGGAAGTTCTTTTTTTCCCGGACTGGTTGGGGAGGGGGCCTTTTAGGTTTGCTTCCCAGAGGGACCCCCAGTTTCAGGGTTCGCACAAAATTCACGCCTAAACCAGGGACAGTGCCCCTTTAGTTTTAGAAGGACGTTGAGATGCTTGGTGCGTCCAGAGGAGGGCAACAAGTTGGGAGGGTTCTTGGAGCACAAAAAGCCTGGAAGGAACGACTGAGGGAGCTGGGTTGTTTAGTCCTGAGAGAAAGACTCGGAGGTGACCTTTATCATTCTCTATAACTTCCTGAAAGGTGGTTGATCAGGTGGGAGTTGGTCTCTTGGCTTCAGGCAGCAACTAACAGAACGAGAGGACACGGTCTTAAGCTGTTGCCAAGGGGAAAGATTTAGGTGGATATTTATGAAAAAATTTTACGAAGGGTAATTAAAGTATTGGAATGGTCTGCACTGGGTTGGATTCACATCTCTGGATGTGTTTAAGAAGACTAGATGTTGGACACTTGGGTGCCCATGGTTTGTTGAGGTTAGGGTTGGATGGGCTTGATGATCCTGGGGTTCTTCCACCTAATGATTTCTGTGGATTCTGATGAGTTCATTTCCCATAAGCAGCCCTCACGGTGCTGTGCTGTTACATTGGTAGCTGGCAAGGGTGCTCATAACAACACCACTGTTTTGACTACTGAGCCAGTGCTGGCATGTAGCTGTTACTCATCTCTCCTCACTTCTGAGTTACTGCTGGAGTGCCCAGGCAAGATCTGGGTAAGCGCTGGCACACATCACATGTACAGCCTCGAGCCCAAACTGACCAAAAGGAATTTCTTTACCATATGTGATGTCAAGCTCAGATATAAAAAGCTAAGGAAAAAGAAGGAGGAAATTATATATTTTTCTCCATCCTTGTCCCCCTTCCTGCTCAATTGGAAGCATTTTGAATAGACCGTGTTCCAAAATTCAACACTGGCTGCCTGAGCAGGGGACACATGTGGAAAGTGGAGGAAGAGGAATCGGACAAACCTTTCGAGCTTCCCTTTTGAAAACTTAAACTGGGAGCTCTTCAAACTCAGAACAATAACATTAAACACTTCCTTTTGTTGTGTAGAGAGCTTTGTACCCATGCTCAATCTACACACTCACACACCACTTGAAAACAAAATCTACAACTTAAAACAACAGCTGCAACTTCAAAACCCGAAACCAGGGACGAATGCTCCCTGCGCCTCGGAGTGCAGACACTCCCCAACAAAAGCCGACAGCGAGAGAATGTCCCGAGCCCACGCTTCGGGGGTCTCGCGTCTAAAAATAAAAAATTTTAAATTAAACTGAAAGAACTAAGACTGCTGCACACAGACTAAGAACCCTGGAGGGCATAATAAGGCAGACTCCGAGGGCGAAACGCGTTTCTAAACTTCATTGAAGCCTTCCAATAGGCTGAAAGCCTTGAGGTTAGGAGGGTCGGGGACTTTGAAAAATTTTCCGGAGGTTCGGGGGCTTTTCCGGCGCTGTGCTCCACTTCTGCCCCGGAGGCAGTGGGTGCCCGGAGGCAGTGGGGGGAGCACGATCGGGACGTGCGCTGCCGCCGCAGCACGCGGGGAGGGGGGGAAAGGGGGTGAAAGGGACGGAGCCGCGCCGGGGCCGCGCGGGGGAAGGGGGAGGGGCGGGGTCGCGCCGGGCGCCGCGCGGGAGCCGCTCCGCCGCTGCCGCGGAGATCACGTGGCCGTGGTCACGTGCGCGGGAGCCGCCCGCGCCGCTGAGTGACGTAGCGGCGCGCCGCAGCAAGCCGCGCGCAAAACGAAGTTTCGCGCGCCGCGTGCGCGCCGCGGGGGGAAGGGGGGAGAGGCGGGGTTGCTCCGGGCGCCGCGCCGACGCCGCTTAATGACGTCGTTGGGCTGCGCCAAGAGCGCGCGCGGCCGCGCCGCGGGAGGGGGGGAAGGGGAGGGCGGGAGGGGGGCCCCCGCGCCGCGCGCCTGTGATGACGTAACTGGCGCGGGCGCGAAAGCGCGCGCGAAACAAACGCGTGGACACCGCGTGGGCTGCCCGCGCGCCGCCGACCCGCTCGTCCGCTGCTGACCACGTGTGCGAACAAAGGCGTTTGCCCGCGCCGCGTGGAGGGGGGAAGGGGAAAGCCCGCTCTGCCGATTTCGCTGCCTGCCCGCCGCGACCAGCCGCCGCGTGACTGCCGCTCGAGGGATCGAGCAGTGCCGGAACTTACCAAACCTCGGTTTTTTTCTCCCGGGACCGACGGAACTCCATTACCTCTACCCGAGGCTGAGTTTTCTCTGCCTCCGTCTGGTGCAAGCTCGGAGAAGACAAGTGGTGGTGGCCTTCGTCAGGAGAGAACCTTTTTGGGTACGAAAGGCTACTCTCTCCTCCTGCCGGTGGTGCTGGCAGGCGTGGTTGTCTTGCAGTCCCTCTCCGCTGCGGGGATGAATCCTTCGCAGGCGGGGACTGTGGAACCGCAGCTCCGGCGATGGTCTCGGACTTCTTTCTGCGGAGACAACTCACGCAGCCTCTTTCTCGTGGAGTCTTCTGCCCCACGTCTTGGAGCGCCAACTGAAAATATCCCTCGAGCCCGGCTGGAAAGTGGCTTCCAGCTGTTCCCGGCTAGCCCTGGCTCGGGATACTTCCAAACTCGGTTGGTAGCAGCAGGCGGACCGGCTGCCACCCCCCCGGTGGGTCAGAGCTGCACGAGAGATGTCGGTGAGGCTTGACGAAGGTAGGAAGCGAGGAGGCTACTTTGTGGCTAGATGGTTTTTATTGTCCCCTGCCCTTCGCAGGGGAGCCACGCTTCTCTGAGCCTCTCTCGAGAGTGTCTCCCTCCACCCAAGGCGTGGCCACAGCTTATACGGTGTTGGGAAAAGGGGGTGGACACAAGAGGGAAAACCAATAAGGGAAATATGGATGTCACACAGACAGCGAATGGGAAACGAGGGTGGGGGTTCCCCAGCCTGCTCCAATCTGGGACGGAGTCTCTCTGAACACTCTGGAAGGAGAGGCTTCCCAGAGAGTGATAGGCTGTGAAGAACAAAGGCAGAGGGAAACCAAATGGGGAGAAATACAGGGGAGAACTTGGGAGAAACCATTACAGAACTTATTAATATTAACAATAAATAAAAAGGTATAAAACGCGCCGCTACAGAGGCTCTATCTCTACACCGACTCAGAGATGGTAGCTAATGCCCTGTGGGGATGGCTGAATCGCTGGAAAAAGGCCAACTGGCAGCTCAGAGGGAAACCCATCTGGGCTGCTGAGATTTGGCAGGACATTGCCACCCGAGTAGAGAAGCTAACCGTGAAGGTTCGACACGTGGATGCACACGTACCCAAGAGTCAAGCTAATGAGGAGCATCGCAACAATAAGCAGGTAGACAAAGCTGCCAAGGTGAAAGTATCACAGGTGGATCTAGACTGGCAGCACAAGGGAGAATTATTCCTAGCTCGTTGGGCCCATGATGCCTCTGGTCATCAGGGAAGAGATGCAACATACCGATGGGCCCGTGACCGAGGGGTGGACCTTACTATGGACAGCATCTCACAAGTCATCCATGACTGTGAGACCTGCGCTGCAATCAAACAGGCCAAGCGGGTGAAGCCTCTGTGGTACGGTGGACGATGGTTGAAGTACAGGTATGGGGAAGCCTGGCAGATTGACTACATCACCCTTCCCCAGACCGGCCAAGGCAAGCGCTATGTGCTGACCATGGTAGAAGCAACCACAGGATGGCTGGAGACCTATCCTGTGCCTCACGCTACTGCCCGGAATACCATCCTGGGCCTTGAAAACCAAGTCCTGTGGAGACACGGCACCCCAGAGAGAATCGAGTCAGACAATGGGACACATTTTAAGAATGGCCTTATAAACACCTGGGCCAAAAAACATGGTATTGAATGGATATATCACATCCCTTACCATGCACCAGCTGGTGGGAAAGTTGAATGGTGCAATGGACTATTAAAGACTACCCTGAAGGCACTTGGCGGAGGGACCTTCAAGAATTGGGACATAAACTTAGCCAAAGCCACCTGGATGGTCAACACCCGAGGCTCCATCAATCGAGCTGGTCCTGCCCAGTCTGAACCCTTGCACACAGTGGATGGAGATAAAGTCCCTGTGGTACACATGAAAGGGATTTTAGGAAAGACTGTTTGGATTAATCCCACCTCAGGCAAAGACAGACCCATCCGTGGGATTGTTTTTGGCTCAAGGACCTGTTATACTCGGTGGGTAATGCAAAAAGATGGAGAAACCCGTTGTGTACCACAAGGGAGACCTTAATTTTAAGTGAGAACTAGAATTAGTGTGTAAGGTTTCATTCTGTGTATATATGTATGTATCTGTGAGGGTGTATGATGTAGATGGTGATAGAATAAGGGGTGGATTATGTCCTAGGTTACAATGTAAAATTGTGCCCAAGGTATGTATTCTATCCCCATGAGCTGTTGGAGCCAAGGTGGGGCAGTGTTTTCCTTATCTTCTGTTAATGAGCCTAACAATGCCTTGCCACATGACTCATAGATAACTCCCTCCAGGAGTTATCTCTGTTTAATGGGCCATCAAGGACCCACTGCATGACTCATAGAATGAGATCATCCCATTGTGAGATGCTCTGCCCAGGGGAGGAGCCAAACATTCCCACCTGGATAAATCCAGGGTTTGGGACAGCACAGGTAGCTTTTATCCACTGGACTTCCAGAGGAGACAAGAGCTACCAGACATTTCTACAGAATCACTGCTTCGACAAGACCATCTCATCTGGACTGCCACTACCACCCTAACAGGGGTGTCAGGTTGTATTCTGACTCTGTCAGTGGGGTTTTTTTGTACTATACTTTTATTTTAATTTTTTTTCATTTATTCTTTTCTTTTCCTCTTCTTAAATTGTGTTTCTGACTTGGAGTCTTTCACTGGTTTTGGCTTTCAAACCAGCACACCCATCCCAGGAGGTGTTTCAAAGCCAGGTCAATCAGGGCCTGAGCAACTGATCTAGTGGGTGGCATCATTGCCCATGAGGGGGATTGGATCTAGATGATCTTTAAGATCCCTTCCAACACAAGTTATTCTATGATTCTATACCAACTTTATCTCTACCAGCTAACAAGAACGAAAACACAGGCTTTCCTGGGGGTTCCAGAGAATGCATGTTTCAGGTTATAGTCAGCTTGTGAGCCCCTTTATTGAGTGACCCAGCAGAAAGAAGCATTTTGAGTGGGTTCTTGAGTAATAACAGGCCTTTGAGAAGATCAAACCAGAAATAGATTGTGCAGTAGCTCTTGGGCCTGTCCAGACAGAACCAGCCATGCAAAATATACTCTACACTGCAGCTGGGGAGCAAAGTCTTACCTGGAGCCTCTGGCAGAAAACATCAGGAGGAACTGGAGGTTGACCTCAAGGGTTTTGGAGCTGGGGTTATCGAGGATCAGAAGCCCACTACACTCCAACTGAAAGAGGGATACTAGTACCATATGAGGGGGTTCAAGTAACTTCAGAAGTTCTTGGTACAAAAGCATGTCTGCTCTTGGCACCACATTTGCCCATGCTACACTGGATATTCAGAGGAAACTCCTTTCTATGCATCACACAATTGATGCCACATGGAGTAAGTGGGTAGTATTGATGGTTGCAATGAGCTCAAATGGGGAATCCCAACCACACAGGAATGCTGAAAGAGCTGAAGGCTGGTCAGAAGGCAGTGATTTTGGAGCATTGCCTGAGGAGGTGATATGTGTCCAAGAGGCACAAACCATATAAGTTTATCAGAAGATGGAAAGCATTGTGCTCCATTTACTGATGAATCCTGTCATATTCTAGGCAACCATTAGAAGTGGAAAGTTTACAGTGTGGAGTCCCACTCGAGAAGTTGGAGAAGGCAAGTTTGAAGAAGTTGAAACCATCCAGATGACTCTAGAGAATGCTGAATTAGAAAAGTGTCATTATTTCTATACTGACTCATGGATGGTGGCAAATGTAATGGAAGCAGGTCAACTGGCAGTGCAGGGGCAAACCCATTTGGGATCTTGTACTGTGGGAAGTTATCACTCCCAGGGTAGAAAGCATTGCTTTAAAGCTACATCATGTGGATGCTCACATGCCCAAGAACTGTGACACTGAAGAATATCAAAACAATGAAGACATAGAGAAGACTGTCAAAATTGAAGTAGCTCAGATGGACTTAGACTGGGAGAATATGGGGGAGGTATTTGTAGCTCAGTGGGCTCACAAAACATCAGGACATGTAGGAAAGAGGCAAGAAACACAGTGAGCTGCTGGAGTATGTCCAAAGAAGGGCAATGAAGCCGGTGAACAGTCTAGAAAACAAGTCCTATGACGAGCAGCTGAGGGAACTAGGGTTGCTTAGTCTAGAGAAAAGGAGGCTAGAGGGATATATTATTGCTCTCTATAGATATCTAAAAGAAGGATGTAGCCAGGTGGGTGTCAGTCTCTTTTCCCAGGTAACAATTGACAAGACAATAGGAAATGGCCCCAAGTTGCACAGGGGAGGTTTAGTTTATATATTAGGGAAAAATTTCTTCACAGGAAGGGTTGTCAAGTATTGGAACAGGCTGCCCAGGGAAGTGGTTGAGTAACCATCCCTGGAGGTATTTAAAAGATGTGTAGATGTGGCACTTGGGGACATGGTTTAGTGGTGAACTTGGCAGTGCTATATTAATGGTTGAACTCAATGATCTTAAAGGTCTTTTCCAACCTAAATGATTCTATAATTCCTATATCCAGATCACAAATGGCCCAGCTTAAATGCATCATACTGATGGGCTAGTGATCAAGTGATGGACCTCACCATGGAGGTCATCATGCAGGTCACCCATGAATGTAAAATGTGCCACAAGCAAGCCACACAAATAAGTCACAGATCACAGAATATTCTGACTTGAAAGGGACCCACAAGGATCCAGTCCAACTCTTAAGTGAATGGCTCATCCGGGGATTGAAGCTGTTGCCAGAATGGTTTTTGCTTTTATATATTCTTTATGATCTTTATACATATATTTGTAGCTCTGTAGCCTATTATTGTTTTCGTAGCTAGTCCCAGTACTTTTCCCTACATTTTTGCTACCCTGATAGGCAGAAAGAAAAAACACATTCCAGAGCTCCAAGCAGGGGGCCCAAGGTTCCTATCCTATCTTGCTTCTTCCTGGGAACCAAGGTTGAAACCAACTTTTCAGGACACATTTTCATAAAAAAGGTATGGCTTCTATATGAGGGGGGAGGATTTAGAAAGGGGTTGAACTGGGGGGCACATTATCTCACCACTTTTGTCTCTAATTGGGGACTTTTGTCAGTTATGCTAATTTGATAAACTTATGAAACTGTATTCACCCCATGCAGGGGTAGGCATTTGGGCATTTTCCATATCTTCCCCTTGGAGGCCTCCAATAAAGACCAGCCTTTATATTACCTCCTATACTAATATTATCTGGCAAGTGTGTTGTTTCATTTCTAAGTTCTTTAAGGCATCAAAGCCACAACCTTGGTGTTAGTAGCACCATGCTCTAACCAGCTGAATTAATCTCAGGTCTCCCTGGAATATAGAGCAATGGCTGGATTTTGATGAGGCTTGACAAATTGACTATATTAGACTACTGCCATGAACATGGCAAGGCAAGCACTACATACCATGGTAGAAGCAACTACCAGGCAGCTAAAAACACACCCTATAAACAATGCCACTGCCCAAAACACCATCTCAGGCCTTGAAGGGGAAATTTTGTTGCAACATGGTACTGCAGAAAGAATTGAGTTAGACAATGGGACTCATTTCCAAAATAACCTCATAAACTCTTGGGCAAAGAAACATGGCATTGAGTGGATATATCACATCCCCTATCTCCCACAAGTCTCCAAAAAAATCGAGAGATATAGTGGACTGTTAAAGACTATGTTGAGACTGCTGAGTGATGGGGCATGGAAGCATTGGGATACAAATTTAGCAGAAGCCACTTGACTGATTAACACCAGAGGATCTGCTAACTGCCCTGGGCCTGCCCAAACAAAACCCCTAGATACTGTGGGAGGAGATAAGGTCCCTGTAGTGCACATAGGGAAGTGGCTGAGAAAGTTGATGTGGATTTCTCCTCCCATGGGAAAAGGTAAACCTATTCATGGGATTATCTGCTCAAGGACCTGTGTGTACTTGGTGGGTAATGTAGAAGGATGGGGAGACTTGGTGTGTTCCTCAAGGAGATTTAATCTTGGAGGAAAATAATTTGTGGTGAGTTGTATGTTGTAGGAAGTAACATAGCAGGAACTACCTGAACTGACAGAGTGAGCTTTGCAGGTAACCTGACAAGACCAGCAGTGACCCAAACCAAGTTGGTGTTGGTGCCCAACAATTGATCATGCTGCTTCTCCTGTCCTGAATGACCACTTTGACAGATGGGACCCAAATCATAAGTTGCTCTTATGAGCATTTCCGCAAGTGGTGGAGGCCCATGGAATGGGAAAATAATATCAAACTATCTGTTAAGGGAGAAAGGATAGTAGTTTATGAGAATGTATAAATTTGTATGTTGTATGTAAAGATTGTTTAATTATGTCAGAAGTTGCAAGTGTTGGCATGAGGGAACTTCAGGAATGTGAAACAGATACAATGGAATGATCAGAAGATATGTTAATGTTTAAATTATGTGGAATGAGCATGATGCAAATGGGATGGAATAAGTGGTGGAGATTGTACTGGTTTTGACTGGGATGGAGTTAACTTTCCCCATAGCAGCCCTGGTAGTGATGTACTTTGTATTGAGAGCTAGAACAATGTTGTTAACATACCAGTGTTTTGGCTACTGCTGAGCAACATTAACAAAATATCCAGGCTGTCTCTCTAAACGCCAATGCCATCAAAGGCTGGGAGTGGACAAGAGGTTGGAAGGGGACATAGCAGGGAAAATTGACCCAAAGGAATATTCCATATGCTATGATGTCATGTTCAGAAATAAAAGCTGATAGAAAGGAGAAGGGGGTATTTGTTATTAAGGCATTTGTCTTCCAAAGCAACCACTATGCATACTGAGGCCCTATTTCCCAGGAAGTGTCTGGACAACACCTGCTGATGGGAAGTGTAGAATTTTTTTTTTTAATTTGCTTCTATGCATGGCCTTTGATTTCTTTCATTCAACTGCCTTTATCTACACCCGTGAGTTTTTCATCTTATTTCCTTCCCGTCCTTCTCAGAACAAGGGAGGGAGAGCAGTTTGGTGGGCATTTAGTGGCCAGCCAGTGTCAACCTACCAAACATGCACATAGATGCAGAGGAAGAGAGACAGACAGATGTGCCTACACACAGGCATGAGGAGACATGCACATACAGATGCCAAGGAATAGACCAGGAGACTCAAATGCACATAGAGATGCCCAGGTAGAGGAGCAGAGATGCTTCTGCACACAGATGCAGAGGAAAGGAGACATGCACAGTACACACACTGAGAGTTCTGTGTATACATAGACACAAAGAAAGAGATGGGCAGAGAGACAGTCATGCAATGTGCAGAGTAAGAGGCAGAGAGACATAGGTAGGCACATGGGCACAGATGCAGAGAAGGAGACAGATGTACATGCACATACATGGACTAGAGCACCCCTAGATACAGAGAGAAGCACGGACACACACACAGACACATGCACACAGACACAGAGGGAAGAGAGACAGACATGCACAGTATATGTGGAGAGACATGCATGCAGAGATGCAGAGAGGCACAGACACAAGCACAAAGGTGTAAGACAGAGGTATGCACACACAGACCCAGAGAGATGCACATGCACACAGATGCACACAAGACATGGAAGCATGTGCATGTGCACAGATACAGAGAAAAGATGCACATACATACAAAAGCAGGGGGAGAGACAGAGGTACACAGAGGAACAGACATGCACACAGGCATGAAGTGAGATGGAGAGAGAGAGAGAAGCATGCCAACGTGCTGACAGATTCAGAAGAGTGTCTGAGAGAGGCTTATGCATATAGACACAGAGGAACAAAGACATGAGCACACACATGCAGAGATACACAGACATGCACACACACAGACATAGACATGCCTTTGCAAAGATGCAAAGAAATACAAATGGGTTCACACAGCCACCGAGATATGCACATGCATAGAGAAGGGGAAAGAGATCCATGTGTACACAGATGCACAGAGATAGAGATAAATGCACACAGAGAGATGCAGAGGAAGAGAGAGACAGAGACAGATGGAGGCATGGGCACACAGATGTAGTGATGTGGTTTTACACTGTGTGAGAGACTGGAAAGATTGATGTCTTGAGACTTCTGGAGTGCATGTGTGTGGGGGAAGGGGCAGGTTGAGCTTTGCTCTGGCGAGGCAGTACACTGCCCTGTACACCCCATGCCCTTAGAGCCAGTATCCCAGCCCAGCAGTGGCTACCAACCCATCTCCTGAGTGGCCATATGACTGGAAGTCCCACCTGGGGGAAGGGCCCAGGAAGGCCAAGGGGTATTTAAGGCTGAGCACAAGGCAATCAGAGGTCTGACCCTACCTCCTCTTGGAATTTCTATCTGAACACCACTGGAACCCAGGAGTTGTTAGCTATGTGTGTGTTCTTTTCTCTTTTCTTTTCTTTTCTTTTCTTTTCTTTTCTTTTCTTTTCTTTTCTTTTCTTTTCTTTTCTTTTCTTTTTTTCTTTTCTTTTCTTTTCTTTTCTTTTCTTTTCTTTTCTTTTCTTTTCTTTTCTTTTCTTTTCTTTTCTTTTCTTTCTTTTCTTTTCTTTTCTTTCTTTTCTTTTCTTTTCTTTCTTTTCTTTTCTTTTCTTTTTCTTTTCTTTTCTTTTCTTTTCTTTTCTTTTCTTTCTCTTCTTCTAGTTTCATTTTCCCAGAATTTTTGAATAACTTAAAATTGAATGGGTTTAGAGTTTGCCAAGTTGAATAGGCCAAGTTAATGCTTTGGGAAGTGTTTTCTGTTGATCGAATGTTGCACTAAACCTTTTGCCAAAGTTCTCTGGTTTGCTAAAGTTGCCAGTAAAGTTTTTTTGTTGTTTTGACCCCGGGCAAACAGGGCGTGGCATGGCTCTAAGGGCATGACAGTTTGCTAGGCAGTTTGGGCAGGCAGGGCAAGCAGATAGGGTTGTAGGGGTTTTTTTGGTTTTTTCAGTTTGCAGCTCTGTTGGTTAGTTTTTGTTTTTTTTAGTAATGGTTATTACACGATTCAAAACTGCAGTTAGTAAAAGTGTATGTACTCAGGCAGAACCATCCAAGAAGGATGTGTCTGTCCAGACCCATTCCTGTGAGGAGTGTTTAAGCTTATCAGTGGCATCAGGGGGTGCAGAAGTCTGTATGTGGTGTGAACAAGTGAATGATCTCTTTTTGTTGGTGGCTGAGCTTAGGGAGGAAGTTGATAGACTAAGGAGTATTAGGGAAAGTGAAAGGGAAATAGATTGGTGGAGTTCTGCCCTTCCATCCTTTAGGGAGGCTCACCAGGAGTCAGAGGACTCCCATGCCTCCCACTTTCAGGCAATAGGAGGACACCTGGTGGATGAGGGGGAGTGGAAATGGGTTCCTACTCGGGTAGGTAATGGAAATTCCCCCCAACCCCCATCACCTACCCAGGTGCTACTTCAGAATAGGTATGAGGCCCTGGATCTAGAGGGTCAGTTAGATGATGTAGAAGAAATTGATCTGCCCAGTGAGCCTCCCAGTTATGCCTCATCAGACAGATTACTACTTCTAACATTAAAAAGAAGAGTAGTCATCATGGGTGACTCCCTTCTGAGGGGAACAGAGGGCCCTATATGTTGACCAGACCCAACCCACAGGGAGCTCTGCTGCCTCCCTGGGGCTCGGATACGGGATATTACTGAGAGACTTCCTGCGCTGATTCAGCCCTCTGATTACTACCTACTGTTGATACGCCAGGCTGGCAGTGATAAGACTGAAAAGAGAAGTGTTAGGGAAATAAAAAGGGACTTTAGGGCTTTGGGTCGAGTGGTTGATAGGGCAGGAGTACAGGTAGTGTTTTGTTCAATCCCTTTAGTGGTGGAGAAGTATGATGAAAGGAATTGGAGAACTCACACTATCAACAAGTGGCTTAAGGGTTGGTGTCATTAGCAGAATTTTGAGTTTTTTGATTATGGGGCAACTTTTTCAGTGCCTGGCCTGTTGGAACTGGATGGGCTTCATTTCTCTGAAAAGGGTAGTAGGTTTTTAGCTTATGAACTGGCGGAACTCATTGAGAGGGCTTTAAACTAGGTTTGAAGGGGGAAGGGGATGCAGCTGGACTATCTGGGGGCAGGCCCAAGGGTGATAAACCTAAGTTAGGGGTGAAGTCACTAACTCAACTGAGGTGCATGTATACTAATGCACGTAGATGGGTAATAAGCAGGAAGAGCTTGAAGCCATGGTGCAACAGCAGAACAATGATGTAGTCGCTATCACAGAAACATGGTGGGATGACTCACATAGCTGGAGTGCTGCACTGGATGGCTACAAGCTCTTCAGAAGAAACAGGAAAGGGAGAAGGGGTGGAGGGGTGGCCCTTTATATTAGGAAGGCTTTTGATGCCATAGATATAATAACTAGTGATGATGAAGTTGAATGCTTATGGGTAAGAATTAAGGGGAAGGCCAATAAGGCTGACATCCTATTGGGAGTCTGTTATTTTCCACCCAACCAGGAAGAAGAGGTGGACAACCTATTCTATAAGCAGCTGGAGAATGTTTCAGGAGCATCAGCTCTTGTTCTTGTAGGTGACTTTAACCTACCAGACATCTGCTGGGAACTTAATACAGCCAAAAGGAGGCAGTCCAGGAAGTTTTTAGAGTGTATTGAGGACAACTTCTTGTTGCAGCTGGTGAGTGAACCCACCAGGGGTAGGACTATGTTAGACTTGTTTACAAATAGAGATGGGCTGGTAGGAGATGTGGTAGCTGGAGGCCACTTGGGGCATAGTGATCATGAAATTGTAGAGTTCTCAATATTTGGTGAAGTTAGGAGGAGCATCAACAAGATTTTTACACTGGACTTTCAGAGGGCAGACTTTGACCTATTCAGGAGACTTGTTCTGAGAGTTCCTTGGGAAGTAGTTTTTAAAAACAAAGGAGTCCAGGAAAGGTGGGCATGCTTCAAAACAGAGATCTTGAAGGCACAGGAAAAGACTGTCCCTGTGTGCCGAAAGAGGAGTCGACAAGGCAAACGTCCAGCCTGGATGGGTAACAAGATTTTGAAAGAACTTAGGAATAAAAAAAGGATGTATCATCTCTGGAAGGAGGGTCAGGTCTCTCAGGAAGCATTTTGGGGGCTTGCTAGGGCATGTAGGAAGAAAATTAGGGAGGCCAAAGCTCAATTCAAACTTAATTTGGCAACCTCTGTAAAGGATAATAAAAAATCTTTTTACAAATATATTAATGGTAAAAGGAAGGATGAGACCAGCCTTTGTTCTTTATTGGATGAGGGAGGAAATTTAGTAACTGCACATAAGGAGAAAGCAGAAGTGCTTAACACCTTTTCTGCTTCAGTCTTCAGTGGGAAGATGGCTTGTCCTCAGGATAATTGTCATACTGGGTTGGTGGATGGTGTCAGGGAACAGAATGGTCCTCCTGTTATCCAGGAGGAGGCAGTCAGAGAAGTGTTGAGCTGCTTGAATGTCCATAAATCTATGGGCCCAGATGGGATCCATCCAAGGGTGATAAGGGAGCTGGCAGATGAGCTTGTGAAGCTGCTCTCCATCATTCACCAACAAACTTGGCTTACTGGTGAGGTTCTGTATGACTGGAAGCTGGCCAATGTGACTCCCATTCATAAAAAGGGTAGAAAGGAGGATCCTGGTAATTATAGGCCAGTCAGCCTGACCTCAGTACCAGGTAAGATAATGGAGCAGTTTATATAGAGAGCTATTATGCAGCACTTACAAGACGGCCAGGGTATCAGACCCAGCCAGCATGGGTTTAGGAGGAGTAGGTCGTGTTTGACCAACCTGGTCTCCTTTTATGACCAAGTGACCTGCCTGGTGGATACAGGAAAGGCTGTGGATGTTGTCTACCTGGACTTCAGCAAGGCCTTTGGCACTGTCTCCAACAGCATACTCCTGGAAAAGCTGGCAGCTCTCAGCTTAGACAGGAGCACTCTTTGCTGGGTTAGGAACTGGATGGATGGCCAGGCCCAGAGAGTGGTGGTGAAGGGTGCTGCATCCAGCTGGCGGCCAGTCACCAGTGGTGTACCTCAGGGATCTGTGCAGGGGCCACTTCTGTTTAATATTTTTATTGATGACATGGATGAGGGTATTGAGTCTTTCATTAGTAAATTTGCAGAGGACACTAAGCTGGGAGCATGTGTCGATCTGTTGGAAGGTAGGAAGGCTCTGCAGAGAGACCTGGAACGGTTGGATGGATGGGCGGAATCCAATAGGATGAAGTCTAATAAGTCCAAGTGCCGAGTCCTTCACTTTGGCCACAATAACCCCCTGCAACATTATAGGCTGGGGACAGAGTGGCTGGCCAGTGCCCAGGCAGAAAGGGACCTGAAGGTTCTGGTCAAAAGCCAACTGAACATGAGCCAGCAGTGCGCTCTGGTGGCCAAGAAAGCCAACGGCATCCTGGCCTGTATCAGGAATAGTGTGGCCAGCAGGACCAGGGAGGTCATTCATCCCTTGTACACGGCACTGGTGAGGCCGCACCTTGAGTATTGTGTCCAGTTCTGGGCCCCTGTCCTGAGGTGACTTTTTGATACTTGTATCCCCAATTGTCTCTTCTGTTTTTGCTGTATGTTAAGTTCTGTACCTTTAGGACTAAGTAACCCCTGATAAGTAACAGCTGTGTTAATTAACCAATACAGCCTTGCCCCTGATGAGTAACAGCTATATCCAATAAGGATAAGTGAGATAAAAGAGGGGGTTAGGTAGTAAGGGGAGGATGGTTATGGAGGAGCAACCTGGAGGAGCAACCTGGAGGAGCATGAGCAGAGACTCATGAAGTAGGATCCTGGAGAGAGAATCACTGCTGTGAGACTAGTTCTGAGAGTGAAAGGGGAGAAAGAAGATGCGCAGAGTTTGTTTTGAAAACAGCATTCCCTCCTCTGCATTCCTGCTCCTGGACTATGCTCATCTGAGACCTGTCCTGTACTTAAAACCCAGAGAGACATCTGGATCTCATGCCTGCACCCCCCGGGGCCCAGGATGGCATTTTTCCATCACCGGAGGAACTGATAAGAGACTGAGCGAGCTGAGCTACCCACAGCAAGGACTTTCTGAATTTACCATCTCACTTCAGAGCAACAAGAAGTTTTATTGTTTCATATTATTCATTCATTATGCTTGTGGGCACTTTATTTGTTAAATAAATAATTTTTTCCACTTTCCTCCGAGGAAGTTCTTTTTCCCGGACTGGTTGGGGGAGGGGCCTTTTAGGTTTGCTTCCCAGAGGGACCCCATTCAGGGGTTCTCTCACAAATTCACGCTAAACCAGGACAGCCCCTTAGTTTAGGAAGGACGTTGAGATGCTTGAGTGCGTCCAGAGGAGGGCAACAAGGTTGGGGAGGGTCTTGGAGCACAAGCCCTAGGAGGAACGACTGAGGGAGCTGGGGTTGTTTAGCCTGGAGAAGACTCGGAGGTGACCTTATCATTCTCTATAACTTCCTGAAAGGTGGTTGTAGTCAGGTGGGAGTTGGTCTCTTTCTTCAGGCAGCAACTAACAGAACGAGAGGACACGGTCTTAAGCTGTGCCAAGGGAAATATAGGCTGGATATTATGAAAAAATATTTTACAGAAAGGGTAATAAAGTATTGGAATGGTCTGCCTGGGTGGATTCACCATCTCTGGATGTGTTTAAGAAAAGACTAGATGTGGCACTTGGTGCCATGGTTTAGTTGAGGTTAGGGTTGGATTGGGCTTGATGATCCTGGAGGTATCTTCCAACCTAATGATTCTGTGATTCTGAGAGTTCATTTCCCCATAGCAGCCCTCACAGTGCTGTGCTTTACATTGGTAGCTGGGAAGGTGCTCATAACACACCACTGTTTTGACTACTGAGCAGTGCTGGCATAGCATCAGTGCTGTCTCTCAACATTTCACCCAACAAGGGGCTGGGAGTGGGCAAGATCCTGGGAGGGGACACATCCAGGACAGCTGACCCAAACTGACCAAAGGAATATTCCATACCATATGATGTCAGCTCAGATATAAAAGCTAAGAAAAGAAGGAGGAAAGGAGAGCATTTGTTATTTACAGTATTTGCCTTCCTGAGCAACCACTACCCATGCTGAAGCCCTGCCTCCAGGGGAGTGGCTGAACATTGCTTGCTGACGGGAAGTAGAGAATAAACTTTTTCTCTTTGCCCATGTGTGCCCAAACTTTCACTTTTGCTTTAGTAAACTGTCTTATCTCAACCTACTACTTGTTTTCCATTTTATTTTCTCTCCCCTGTCTGGCTGAGAAGGGGAAGTAATAAGAGTAGCTTGGTGGGCACCTGGTGTCCAGTGAAGGTCAACCCACCACAGAAGAGTAAAAGTGTGAATGTTCATGAGTTAAATACAGTTTAATAAGAGAAAAAAGAGAAAAAAAAAAAAAAAAAAAAAAAAAAAAAAAAAAAAAAAGCAAAGAAAAACAAAAGCCAGAAAAACAAGTGTTGCAAAAAACCCCACCAAACCCAGCTGCTTACCAGCAGCCAAGTGTGCATGCCCAGCCCAGCCAGTTTCTGAGAAATTGCAGTCCTGGCAAACTTACCCTTCCCCTCCTAGTTTTTTATTGCTGAGCATGACATGGTATGTAATATCCCTTCAGCCAGTTGGAGTCAGCATACTTGCTGACAGGGCAGTATGAGAAGCAGGAAAGGCCTTGACATTGTGCAAGCACTGCTCAGCAGTAACATATACCATACAACTCAAATCATGCGCTATTTTCATCCAGGATGAGGTACATATCAGACTTCCCATCCTTCTTCATTACCCACCAAGTACAACCAGGTCCTTGAACAAAAGCAATCACACAAATGGGTTTACCTTTTCTGTGGGAAGGAATAATCCAGACTCTTTCACAGCCAGTTCCTCATAGGTACTACGGGGACCTTATCTCCTTCCATAGTGTGCAGGGGTTTTGATTTGGCAGGTCCAACTCTACAGGAAGATCCTCTGGTGCTGCTAACTAGCCATGTGGCTTCTGCTAAATCTGTGTCCCAATGCTTGAATGCCCCAGCACTCATTGCTCTCAATGCAGCTTTTAACTGTCTATTGTATTGTTCAATTTTTCAAGAGGCTGGTGCATGATAGGATGTGATACATCCAGTCAATGCCATACTTCTTGACCCAGGTGTTTATGAGGTTGTTGATCACCTCCACCACACCTAATTCCCTCAGATACCAGATACATGTCTCAACGGTGGTCCACTTGCCTTAGTAATTTGCTAGACCTTCCTTCAAGGGATACCTTTCCTTCACACTCAACAGGAAGCACCTCCAAAGGTTGAAGACTGTTGCTCCTTTTCCAATTCCTTTATCAATGGCCTTATGTCTAGCAAGTAATCACAGATGCTTGACTTCCTCACCCTCTATTTCCTGACTATTAACCCCAATATCATAGAATCACAGAATCATAAAGGTTGGAAGAGACCTACAAGATCACCAGGTCCAACCATCAACCCAGCACTGCCACTGTAACCTCTAAACCACATCATCCAGAACCAGAATCAGATGCCTCTTAACTACCTCCAGGGATGGTGACTCCACCACCACCCTGGGCAACCTATTCTAATGCCTGACCATGCTAACAGTGAATTTTTTTTTCTAATATCTAATCTGAATCTCCCATCTCATCTTAAGGTAATTTCATCTTGTCCTCTCACTGCAGTCATAGTAGAAGAGACCAGCCCCCACCTCACTACAACCTCCTTTCAGGTAGTTCTAGAGAGCAGTGCGGTTCCACCTGAGCTTCCTCTTTTCTAAACAAACCCAGCTTCCTCAGCCATTCCTCATAAGACATGTTCTCTAGACCCTTCACAAGCCTTGTTACCCTTCTCTGGACATGAACCAGCACCTCAATGTCCATTTTTAAGTGAGGGTCCCAGAACCGAACACAATACTCAAGATGTGGTGTCACCAATGATGAGTACAAGGGGACAATCACTTCCCTAGTCCTGCTGAGACACTAATTTTGAAGACCTTAGAAAAACTATGTATATTGCTGACTTAGCTAAAAAGATAAGCTTTGCGGAAATCACTTAAAACTTAGAGGATGGTTAAAGAGAGACCGGATTTTAGATAAGTTATCCCGGATCAAATAATTCACTGCTTGTCAACTCTGTGTTTGTGTAAAACTTCCTTGCAGAAGCTAATCAATACCCCAGGAATGCAAAACAGTTGCAAAACTCCTGTTTTCAGAAACAACCTATTGAAATAGGCCTGGAAAACAGGAAACGGAGTCCTACCAAGGATCCATGAATCATGACACAGCAAAAGGTTGAAAAGTTAGAACGAAGAAGACTAATTTTACTTCTTCATTTCTAGTGACCCCTCCCCAGAATAGACCCCCGACTCATTTCAGGGAACAAACTACGCATGCTTAATAGCCTTTTTGTTAATTAGCATACGAAGCGGAGAAGAGGAGGTGACAAGGGTATGAATATGCATTTGTATTTTGTGTATTCAACACTTTTGTGGATAAAAGGCTTTGTAACTACCTGTGATCTTAGTAGCGCGCATTAGGGAGATATCCCAGCGCTGCCCGGCGCCGTAATAAACATACACTTTCTAACAGTTAGGGAGTCTTTTGTCCGTCACAGTTGGGTATCGATATTAGATCGATATTCATATTTTAGTAAATCATTTGGCGACCGCGGCAGGACGCTGCTCTCTCTGGATGAGGGGCCATCGGGGTCTGGGACCCCTCTGGGCACCCACCCAGAATTTTCTGGGAAGAGGGCTCCTGCGTCCCCGCTGACACCCCGGGGAGAGACCAGATCTGCCAAAGCTACGGACAAAAAGGTATGTTTAATAAATATTGGAAAAGGTACCTTTGCATACAGGCAGCTTGTAAGCCATAAAGAGACGTCTTATGCAAAGCAGAGGCCTGATTGGGTTTGGTAAGCTCCGCGGAGGTTGGTATTGGTGGTTTTTTGTTGTTATTGATGGTTACTTGTGTTTTAAGTAAGAGCTGGTAACTCGTCAGCTATAACCAGGTGTCTCGAGGTGAGACAGAGGCGGCAGAAAGCCGCAGGTCTGGTATTGTTGTTGTTTAGGAGCAATTTTGGCTCCAGATTTGTGTCCCGAAGTGGGACAGAAGCGGGAGAGAGCCGCAGGTCTGGTATTTTCGTTGTACGGGAGCAATTGTGGCTCCAGCTTTGGTTGCGATTTAAAAGCGGCTTGTGGTTTGTGAATTCTGGGTCGAGCGGTCCCAGACCAGGTCGCAGGGGACCGTAATTGGGGTCCCGGCACGTCGGCTGCAGTTGTACGTTCAGGCAGTAAAATTATTGGCGTGCCATATGTGTCGTGGTTTGCAAGGGTTTGTGTGGCAAGAATTTGAAATTTGTGTGCTTTTGGAGCGTGTCATTAATGTGTAGTAAGTGTTTTTGGCTTGTGCCTGTTTAAGCTGTGAAAGAATTTTAAAACCCCCCGCCTGATCAGCGGAGGGATATCTGTGTTAGCGTTTGAGAAAGTGGACGTGTTTGGAGTGCTTATACCGTGTTTGGAGTGTGTGCCAGGAGAAGTGCGGTGTGTGAGTTTTGTTTGTGTGGCTGGCAGCGGAATTTTAACCAGTGTATTGTTAAGTAAAAACAGTTGTGAGTGAATAAGCTGTTTATTTTGCGTGTAAAAGGACGGGTGGTGTAGAGTTACGCCCGGTATCGCCTTGGTAACCGGCGGAAGGATTCAAGTTTTGTAGTTCCTGACTGTTTTTTTCCAGCCCCGTTCCGACCCCCTAAAGGTTTAATTGGGGGAGGGGGGAGGGGGGGCTTGTCTCCACTGTGAAAGAACATACTTAATTTTTGTGAGGCTTTGAGATTGCCGGGGTGTGTGTGGAGTAGTATTTTAATTAAGATCCCTGTCCCAGGGTAGTGCGGGACGGTGAGGGGCCGGGGTGGCCCCGCTTCTCTCTTGCAGAGGGATTTGTGCTGTGTCCCGTTTGAATTCTCTGACTTACAAGCGAGACTTTATTAAAACCCTTGGTTGAGTGTGTATATTTGGAATTGCTAATATCTGGCCAAAACCCGGTTAGTATTTTGCAAAAATCCCCATCCGTACCCAGATTACAGCTCGACAGGAATTGTGTTAGGTTTTAACTGTATGCTTGCTGCAGTGCGTGAAACTGCTTGCAATTTTTTTTGAGTGCAGTTTACCTGCAATATAGCCAATGTAGAGTATAATAGAAGACTTTGCTTAACAACGATTTGTAATTAAGGATTTAAGCAAGGAAGAGGGGACCAAAGTGTGTGTTGTTAATTTGTTTGATTGTATTGTGTTGTTTCCTTTCAAGATTAAAATAATGAGTTTTCCCCTCCTGTGGTGTGTGTGCGTGTAAACCCTGTGTTTTTTTTAATAAAAGTATATGCCCTGGAGAAGGAGGCATAGGGAAACCAGTGGAAATATTTAGGGTAGAACAAAAATACCCAGTATATCGTTTTATCAGAGCAATTTTAAGGATGGGAGCAAGTGAAAGTCAAGAGATTCCTAAAAGCAGTCGTCTGGAATGTATTTTAGCACATTGGAAAGAATTGGTGGGCTATGGTAGTACAGAAACCAAGAGGGAGCTAGTTAAGTTTTGTACACAGTGGTGGCCACTTTATAGGCTGGAAGAGGGTGTGAAATAGCCAGCAAGTGGTACACTGCACTATGAGACTTTACTGCAGCTAATGCTCTTCCTACGTCGTGAACAGAAGTGGCAGCAAGTAGCTTATGCTGATATGTTTTTTTCTCTTAGAGATCACCCTGAGTGGCAGAGGGATTGTGGAATGAAGCCACCATCTGATCCTTTAATATTGGCCCTTGAAAAAGACAATAAAGTTACTAAAGGGAAGCCCAAACGGTGTTGTAATACCTGCTCAATAAATCAGAGGTGCACACATCCCAATAAGGTGTACCAAGCAGAGGCTTTGGAACGAGAGACAGAAGACATACTTAAACCACCCCCTAAAAGGCAGGAAAGGAAGAGGGTGGTGGGGGATGCAGATTCAGAATCACCATTAACTCCAACCTCCCCTGCTTCATCTCTAGCTTCATCTTCCTCTGGAAGGAAAGCAACTAAGGTAGGGGTTTCTCAACCCACTCCTGAACCCAGGGAACCATCACAATTTTATCCACCACTGCCTAGCAGCAACAGTGAGTGGGATGAACCTGAACCTCCCCCACCAGCTCCCAAACTTTCCCCACGAGGACCTATAGCATCAAGGACCCGAAAACAAATCAGAGAAGTCATTCAAGCACCTCTAAGACAAGGAATGACCTCTGATAGAGAAACAAAATTGATTAAGGTTCCCTTCTCCTCGATTGATTTTGAGATTTGGGAAAAGAGTGCTAAGGGCTATCGAAGTGACCCAATAGGGGTTGCTAAGAAGATGAAGTTTGTAATTAAGCAGCATTTACCTGATTGGGCAGACCTCCAACTGCTGCTTGATGCCTTAACAGAAACTGAGAAGCAATTAGTTTTGAAAGTAGCTAAAGATCTGGCTGAGGATGATTGTAGAACAACGCAAGAAGATGTTAAAGAAGTATTTCCCCTTCAAGACCCAGGTTGAGATCCTAATGATGATGAGGGGTTGGGACGGTTAAAGAGATACCAAGAATTGATAGTAAAAGGGCTAGAAAGAGCAGTCCCCAAAACCATAAACTGGTCAGCCTTATATGCTATCAAACAGGGCCCCTCTCAAACACCTTCTGAATTTCTAGATCACCTAAGAGACGCAATGCGCTGACACACTCCCCTGAATCCTGAGTCCGATGAAGGGATGCAGCAATTAATAAATTTATTTTTAGGACAATCTACAGGAGACATCAGGAAGAAGCTCCAGAAGATCCGAGGTCCAAACAGCCAGAATTTAGAAGCTTTACTGAATGAGGCCTGGAGAGTTTTTAGTAACCAGGAAGAAGGATATAAACAAGAGATGAAGAAATTAGTAGCAGTAGTAAAAGAGGGAGAAAACAGAAAACGTGGGCAAGGTCCACCGAAACAGGGACCACCCCGACTGAGAAATGACCAATGTGCCTTTTGCCAGAAAATAGGCCACTGGAAAAGCCAGTGCCCAGAACTAAGAAGAGGTGATGAACATAGAAAAGGTGATCAGAGAAGAGAAAAAGTAGTTGCTCATGTAAAAGATGACTGAGAGGGACTGGAGGGCCCCACCCTGGGGGACCCTCTGGTTATAGTCAAACCAAGGAACAAAGAGAAAGAGGTGGAATTTTTAATAGACACAGGGGCAACATTTTCAGTGTTGAATAAGGCTCTAATACCTGTAACTAATGACTATGTTATGGTAAGAGGGGCAACTGGCCAATCTGAAAGAGCTTATTTTTGCAAACCATTGAAGTATAAATTGGGGAAACAGTGGGGAATTCACCGATTTTTATATATGCCTAAGGCTCCATCTGCACTTTTAGGCAGAGATCTGCTAGAGCAGCTGGAGGCAAAAATAATATTTAAGAATGGAGAAATTATTTTGGAGGTAAAAGATCAACAATATGTAAAACTGTTAAGTTTAATGATGATAACCAAAGAAATTGAGGTTGCAAATGAAGAAGAAAATTTCAGGAAAATAATAGATCAGGTATTTCCTGGGGTGTAGGCCTCTGATATACCAAGAAAGGCAAAGAATGCACTACCAGTACAGATTAAACTCAAAGAAGGAAGACAGCCAGTAAGGGTTAAACAATACCCCCTAAAGAAAGAAGATAGAGAAAGGATTAGTCCAATTATTGAAAACTTTCTGGAAATAAGACTACTGAAAGAGTGTCAATCTGATTTTAACACTCCTATTTTGCCAGTGAAAAAGCCTGACGGGTCATACAGGTTGGTACAAGATTTAAGGGCTGTTAACAAGGTAACTGAGGACTTGCATCCAGTAGTTGCCAATCCTTACACCCTGTTAACCCGTTTAACACCTGAATTAACCTGGTTTACTGTTTTAGATCTGAAGGATGCCTTCTTTTGCCTACCTATCCATGAAGCCAGCCAGAAAATTTTTGCATTCGAGTGGGAAAGCCCTAAATCTAGACGTAAAACTCAGCTCACGTGGTGCGTATTACCGCAAGGTTACAAGAACTCGCCTACTATATTTAGGGAGCAGCTGGCAAAGGATTTAGAGTCTTGGGAACCTCCTCCAGGAGAAGGACAGTTCCTCCAGTATGTGGATGACCTCTTAATAGCTACCCAGACCCAGGAACAATGTGTGGATTAGACAGTAAGCCTCCTAAACTTTCTGGGCCTGCAAGGGTACCGAGCATCCCAAAAGAAGGTTCAGATGGTAAAGCAGTCAGTCATTTACCTGAGCTATGAAGTGAGTGCTGGACAAAGAACCTTAGGGCAAGGTCGTAAAGAGGCAATATGCCAGACCCCAAAGCCTCAGACAGTGAAAGAACTGAGAACCTTTCTAGGCATGACAGGGTGGTGCAGGCTGTGGATTTATAATTATAGATTGCTAGTTAAACCTCTGTATGCCTTGATCACAGAAAGAAGCAGAGATCTTCAATGGACAAAAGAAGCAACTCGAGCCTTTGACCAGCTAAAGAAGGCCCTCATGTCAGCACCAGCTTTGAGACTTCCTGATGTGAGTAAGCCATTCTTTTTGTTTTCTCATGAGAAGCAAAGAATCGCTTTAAGAATACTAGCACAAAATCTGGGCCCGTACCGAAGGGTAGTGGCCTACCTCTCCAAACAGCTAGACACAGCAGCTAAGGGGTGGCCGGGTTGCCTCAGAGCCATTGCAGCAGTAGCAGTGAACATCCAAGAGGCACGCAAGTTCACCCTGGGCCAGAAGATGACTGTGCTAGTGTGCCACACAATGTCTACAGTCCTAGAAGCAAAAGGGGGGCATTGGCTCTCCCCACAGAGATTCCTGAAGTACCAAGCTATACTAGTAGAACAAGATGATGTTGAGATTGTAGTAACCAACATTGTGAACCCAGCTTCCTTCCTCAGCGGAAGCATGGGAGAACCTGTGATCCATGATTGCCTAGAGACCATCGAAGCCACCTACTCCAGTCGCCCGGATCTGAAAGATACCCCATTAGAGGATGCTGAGACCTGGTTCACTGATGGGAGCAGCTGTGTCATCAGTAGAAAGACATGCTGGGTATGCAGTTACCACAAGCAGAGAGGTAATAGAGTCTGGACCATTACCAACAAATACCTCTGCGCAGAAGGCTGAGATAATTGCCTTAATTCGAGCCTTAGAGCTGGCAGAAAGAAAGGAAATTAACATCTATACAGACTCAAAGTATGCATTTAGGGTAGTTCATGCACATAGAGCCATTTAGAAAGAGAGAAGACAGTTGAACTCACAAAGGAAGAATATTAAACATGCCCAAGAAATTCTGAGACTATTAGATGCAGTACAATTACCTGAAAAAGTAGCCATCATGCACATTAAAGCGCACCAAAAAGTGAGCTCTGAATTAGAAGAAGGCAATATGCTAGCGGATAGGGAGGCAAAAGAAGCAGCAAAAAGTGAGATACCTGATGAGATAACTGAGGCAGCATTGATTCCAGATAGAAAAATTTCTATTTAAGGTAAACCAATATACAATAAAAAAGATAAGAAACTTATTAAAGTAGAAAAGGCAAGTTATAACCAAGAAAGATGGGCTGTAACAGAAGAGAAACTTGTAATACCCTCCTATTTGTTGTAGTCATTAGTACAGAGAGAACATGAGAAAACACACTAGAGAATAGATGCCCTGTATAACCATTTGAAAGAAAGAATCATGGCCAAGAAATTGCAGGGCACAGTGATACAAGTTACACGTCAGTGTAGCCTTTGCCTCCAAACTAACCCTAAAAATACCCCAAAGCCTAAAGTGGGACAAATTGAGAAAGGCTGTAGACCTAAGCAACAATAGCAAATTGATTTTACAGAACTGCCCAAAAAGGGAGGGTACCGTTACCTCTTAGTGTTAACTGACACCTTTTCAGGATGGCCAGAAGCCTTTCCTACCAAGACAGCTAAGGCCCGAGAAGTGACTAAAGCACTGTTGCAAGAAATAATACCGAGATTTGGAGTTCCAGCCACCATATCCTCAGATAGGGGGCCACACTTTATTTCAAAAATTGTGCAGCAAATTAGTCACCACCTAAGAATAGATTGAGAATTGCATACCCCATACCATCCTCAATCTAGTGGCCAAGTAGAGAAAATGAACCATTTGATTAAACAACAAATTGTGAGATTAGGGCAAGAAGCAAATTTGCCTTGGCCCCAGGCTCTCCCATTGGCATTATTGCAAATTCAGACAAAACCAAGGGCAAAAGAGAAACTAAGCCCTTTTGAAATATTGTATAGAAGGCCGTGTGCAGTTCAAGAAGGAACAACACCCATTCAAGTGGGGGAAGAAATAATGCATAGATATATAGTGGCCTTAAATAAACAACTTAGAGAAATTGAGAAATATGTGGCTAGAGCTCAAAACAGAGAACTAGATGGGCCAGTACATGATGTACAACCTAGAGATTATGTGTACATTAAGTCTTTTGCAGAAAAGACCTTGGAACCGCAGTGGGAAGGACCATTCCAAGTGCTCCTCACTACCTTCACTGCAATCAAGATCAAAGAACAGAAGGCCTGGATTCACCACTCGTGAGTGAAGAAAGCCCCAGACAGAATTTAGAAGGTCACCCCAGGCGATAACGAACTGAAGCTGAAGCTCACTCGAGACCACGAATAAATAGGCTAATAGTTATTATAGACATTATGTAGAAAGTTGTAACTATTGTAGTAATTACCTTAGTCATAACAAGAGTTAATGCAATACCACGTAGGTATAATGTGACTAGGATATACCGGTGCCAAGGAAAAGCTTATGACCCCTACTCTTGTAAAGCTTTAAACAAGATGCTAAAAGTCACGAATGCAAGCTTGTGGGAAAGAAGAAATGTTTGAAGATGTAAGTATGCATTCGTGCAGGATGGGTTCCACGACGCTTACCACCCACCCATGAAACCCATCCGGATCAGTCCTGAATGCTGTGACAGATGCTTGAGTAAATGTCTTCAGTTTAGACTCAAAATAGAGGGATGTGCAATAAGAGGGTATGACATTGACTTTAACATCACTCAGGTATGTACTGAGTTCCATAAAGACCAGACCAAGGTTACTCCACCAGTGCCAAGAAAAGCTGCGATCACCCGGATGCCAGCTATTCCAGAATTAGAGGAACGAATAACTCCTGTAGTTACCAGGATTGGGCCATATGCTATTAAGAGGACAGGAATTCAGAAGCTGATAATCAACTCAAAGTAGTCTTTAAAACTAGTAGAAATGAGAGTACAGGCAAATGCTTCTCACATTCGGCCAGAATGTGCCCCATTTCTCAGAAACTCCTTTATAAATTAGACCACTTAGCTTCAAAAAAGTATGCCTCCCAATTTCAGGAGTAAGAAGGATCTCACTAGGTTGCTAAGGACAGGACTGAGAGTGCTGAACACAATAGATTCAGAGGTGCTGATGAATAAATTAACCTCAGTAGGGAGTGATTTAGTTAAACTACAGCAACCTTTGCAATCCTCTCTACTAGCACTGAGTAACAATCATTAGAAACTGACCCAAATACTACCAGAATAAGAAAACACAGAAGAGCGAGATCATGAAGTAATAATTAATTCGCTAGGTACAGCTAGTCAAAATATCTCACTGGCTCCAGGGTGTACTCAAGCACAACTGTGGATGCAAACAGTAGCTGCTGCAGTTATCAAGGAAGGTAGAGAAGGAACATTCCCTGCTGAAATTCGCAAAATTGTTTAGGACAATGCTTCTGATATAGAAAGGGAACTTCAGTCTTAGTAGGTGTTGGTCAATTTCACCTATAACCCTGTAACTAGTGTAGTGACAGCCTTTGTTTTAACTATACACGATGCCTCAGTGGACCTAATACATCCAATAGTCCCCTTAGGATTAAACCATGAGGGAACTGTATTGTACCCTTCTGAACACAGGATGTGGGCACGAGAAATTGAAGGAAAATGGCAAACCATTAATCTAGAGCCCTGTACTGTAAGAAGACAACTAGGATACATATGCGAAGGGACATTAGAAAGTGACAAAGACACTTGTTTAGATACGGACCAAAGTATTTGTAACTTTGAGACACACCCAGGTGAACAGAAAACTTCACTTGTGTATATAAGACAAAGTTGTGTCTGTCTAAGGACAGCATGCCCCATCATAAGGATAGACAGCCAAATTATAGATGAGACTCAATTCAATTTGTGTGTTTGCAATTTTGTTAGAATCAAGGGATGTGATTTTTCCTATCGTGCACCTGTAGTATCACATCAATATATAAAGGCTAATCTAACCACTGTGCAGAAAATACTGCCTGTGCCCATAAGAATGAATCTGACTTTAGTTGCTCAATTGATGAAACATCACAAATTGAAAGAAATCTTAAAAGAAATTAAAGATAGAGAGAAAAAGACATTAATTACCATACACCATGACACAGAGACCATCAAAGGAGTTTTTAAAAAGTTTGAAGAACATTTGTCTCATCATTAGTAAGATGTGCTTTTTGAGTAGTCTCTGACAGCAACTAGTATACTAAATACCTTAGTCCACCCTATAATTGTGTTGCTTATTTTAGTTAGCATAAGTCTGGTGTTATCTGTTATAATACTTGTTTAGAATTAGAGGATGCTACGACGAGTAGCAGCCTTAACATCACTATCAAAGGCATATAGCTTAGTCTTGAGAGATACTAGCTGTACAACTTAAATGAAGAAGATTCTGCATATTGAGTAAAAGAATTTACTCATTTCAAAGAAGAAGTGGGGAAAATGAGACACTAATTTTGAAGACCTTAGAAAAACTATGTATATTGCTGACTTAGCTAAAAAGATAAGCTTTGCGGAAATCACTTAAAACTTAGAGGATAGTTAAAGAGAGACCAGATTTTAGATAAGTTATCCCGGATCAAATAATTCACTGCTTGTCAACTCTGTGTTTGTGTAAAACTTCCTTGCAGAAGCTAATCAATACCCCAGGAATGCAAAACAGTTGCAAAACTCCTGTTTTCAGAAACAACCTATTGAAATAGGCCTGGAAAACAAGAAACAGGGAGTCCTACCAAGGATCCATGAATCATGACACAGCAAAAAGTTGAAAAGTTAGAACGAAGAAGACTAATTTTACTTCTTCATTTCTAGTGACCCCTCCCCAGAATAGACCCCCGACTCATTTCAGGGAACAAACTACGCATGCTTAATAGCCTTTTTGTTAATTAGCATACAAAGCGGAGAAGAGGAGGTGACAAGGGTATGAATATGCATTTGTATTTTGTGTATTCAACACTTTTGTAGATAAAAAGCTTTGTAACTACCTGTGATCTTAGTAGCGCGCATTAGGGAGATATCCCAGCGCTGCCCGGCGCCGTAATAAGCATACACTTTCTAACTTTAACAGTTAGAGAGTCTTTTGTCCGTCACAGATAGGTATCAATATTAGATCGATATTCATATTTTAGTAAATCACTGCTGGCAGCACTGTTCATGATACAGGCCAAGATACCATTGGCATTGCCATTCTTGGCCACCTGGGCACACACTGTCTCATATCCAGTCAGCTGTCAACCAGCACCCTCAAGTCCCTTTCTGCTCAACAGCCCTCAAACTACTCCTTCCCCAGCCTGTAATGCTGCATGGGGTTTCTGCCACCCAAGTGTAGGACCAGGCACTTTGCCTTATTGAACCTCATACAGATGTCTAGTCAATTGATCATGTCTGTTCAGGTCTTTCTGTAGGCATTAAATACCTCTGCCTTTTCCTTATCCCCTGACACTACACTACCCTCTGCATTCAACAGATGATGGAGACACTCCTTGACCCTCCTTTTGCTGCTAATGTATTTATAGAAACTTTTAAAATTGTCTTTAACTGTAGCAGCCAAATCAAGTTCTAGTTGGGCTTTGGCCATTCTAATGTTCTCCCTACATGATCTCACAATATCCTTATAGTCCTCTGTCCTGGGAACAAAGACAAGGGGGTGGAATTTTCAGTGTTGTTTATTCAATACCATTTTATGTCATAGCCATGGGCATGGTTTCAGCAGGGGAAATGCTGTGGCTGGAAATGGAATTGGGGCCATTTTGTCTCACTTGCTCCAGTGAAGGGACCAGTGGACCCCGACATCCCATGTCCATCTGGCTTTCCCCATTTCCCATCCCTCTAGGATGTTTTTGCAAGACAAGAAGCTGCGGAGAGGCAGTGGCATCGCTCCCAAGGTGTGGTGCTGAAGTGACAGCTTTGAACGGCAGCGGAGACTAGTGGGGCCAGGGGTGTGCTTTTCAATGCCCAGTGGAACCATTTCCCCTACCCCAGCACAGCAGTGACCTGAAGCAGTGGCATCGATATCAACTGAGTCCAGCCAAGCCAAGAGGGAGTCCAGCTGAGCTGAAAAGGAGTCTAGCTGGGTGCCAGGAAGTGAAGCGGCAGAACCGACACTGCAGGTCCAGAGCTGCTCCAGGCAGCATCAGCACCCCCCATCTGCCACTGGAATTGCTCTGTAAGCCCCTGCCATCCCATTTTTGTTCTGGGGGGCTGCCCAGGGAAGGTAGCCATTTTTTCTTTGTTCCAAAGCAGCTATGTAAAACCTTGCTTTTGTTGGTTAAATAATTTCCCTCTTTTGTACAATTTTCTTTTTATTGTTGTGTTTATTGCTATTTTATTTTTTATATTATTTTAGTAAAATTGTGACTCCAATGTTTTTAACCTCTCATAGCTTCGTTTTTCTGGGGTTTTTTGTTTCCCCTCCACTGTCATGGGGGAGGGGCTCAGGCAGTCTTAGCCTTTTCCCCACTGTAAAACCATCACATCCTCCCAAGTTACCTGACCCTCCTTCCAGAGACAATAGATTCCCTTTTAACTTAAGTTCCAGCCTAAGTTCTCTGTTCAGTCAGGCTGGTCTTTTTCCCCAGCTACTTGTCTTCCTACACATGGGGACAGTCTGCTCCTGAATATTTAACAATTCCTTTTAAAATCACATCCAGCCTTCACCTGTTCAGGGGTGAAGTTACAGACCATTGTTAACAACTGTTCTAGGTACCTGCCCATATTGTCCCATGTTGTCTCAAATTTGATGTACAGCAGAAAAGGGGAGCATGGGATGGATCACATAAACCAGTGTCATGGACAGATAAGTCAACATCACCACCAGCTACTGTTAAACAGATATAATAAGTTCCCTCCAATACAATCTGGTCAAATCTGTCCTTATCTGAAACCCTTCAAGCTTCAAAAAGGGCAACAAAAAGGACTGTCATGTATTAATCCTAGTAGAAAACTAAATACCAAACAGCTGCCTTTCAGCTAGTTGTAGAGGGTGATAAGGTCTCCCCTGAGCCTCCTTTTTTCCAGGCTAAATAACCCCAGCTCCCTCAGCTGTTCTTCATAGGGCTTGTGTTCCAAGCCCTTCACCATCCTTGTTGCCCTTCTCTGGACACATTCGAGCGTATCAACATCCTTCCTAAATTGAGTGGCCCAGAACTGGACACAATACTCAAGGTGCAGCGTCACCAGTGCCAAGTACAGGGGAAGAATGACTTCCCTGGTCCTGCTGATCACATAATTCCTGACCCAGGCCAGGATGCCATTGGCCTTCTTGGCCACTTGGCACACTGCTGGCTCATGTTCAGTTGCCTCTCAACCAGTACCCCCTGGTTCCCTTTCTGCCTGGGCACTGTCCAGCCACTCTGTCCCCAGCCTGTAGCGCTGCAGGGGATTGTTGTGGCCAAAATGCAAGACTCAGCACTTGGACTTATTAGACTTCATGTTGCTGGACTCGGCCCATCTATCCAGCCTGTCCAGATCCCTTTGCAGAGCCCTCCTACCTTCCAACAGATTGAGACATGCTCCCAGCTTGGTGTCATCTGCAAATTTGCTACTGGTGGACTCAATCCCCTCATCCAGATCATCAATGAAGATAGTAAATAGAACTAGGCCCAGCACTGATCCCTGGGGGACCCCACTAGTGACTGGCTGCCAACTGGATGCAGCACTGTTCACCACCACTCTCTGGGCCTGGCCATCCAGCCAGTTCTTAACAAGGTGAAGAGTGTACCTGTCTAAGCTGAGAGCTGCCAGCTTTTCCAGGAGTATGCTGTTGGAGACAGTGCCAAAGGCCTTGCTGAAGTCCAGGTAGACAACATCCACAGCCTTTCCCACATCCACCAGGCAGGTCACCTGGTCATAAAGGAGATCAGATTGGTCAAGCACAACCCGCCCCTCCTAAACCCATGCTGGCTGGGTCTGATCCCCCGGCCATCCTGTAGGTGGTGTGTGATGGCACTCAAGATGATCTGTTCCATAATCTTGCTGGGCACCGAGGTCAGGCTGACAGGCCTGTAGTTTCCTGGATCCTCCTTGCAGTCCTTCTTGTGGACGGGCGTCACATTGGCCAGCTTCCAGTCATCTGGAGCCTCCGCAGTGAGCCAGGACTGATGGTAAATTATGGAGAGTGGCTTTGCAATCTCATCTGCCAGCTCACTCATTACCCTAGGATGAATCCCATCTGGGCCCATGGATTTGTGAGCATCTAAGTGGCTCAGCAGGTCTCTGACTGCTTCCTCCTGGATAACAGGGGGACCATTCTGCTCCCTAACACCATCTACCAGCTCAGGAGGACAGTTGTCCTGAGGAAAACTTGTCTTTCTGTTGAAAATTGAGCCAAAGATGTTAAGTACCTCTGCCTATTCCTCATTTTTAGTTACTAAATTCCCTCTTGCATCTATTAGAGAATGGAGGTTGTCCTTGCCCTTCCTTTTGCCATTAATGCATTTATAAAAATATTTTTTATTGTCCTTCACAGATGTGGCCAGATTGAGTTCTAACTGGGCTTTTGCCTCTCTAATTTTTTTCCTACATGACCTAGTGACTCCCTTAAGCATTTCCTGAGGTACCTGACTGTGGCTTTGTATTTTTAGGCTTCAGAATTTTGCTGCTAACTAAAGCATGCTGATTCTTATGGGAACAAGTTTTTGTTCTCATAACACTTTCTTTGTTATTTGTAAATACTATGTGAGCTTTGACTCTTCTCACAGATTTGTTCTCAAAACAATCTCTGTCACCTAGTGTTTATGAAAAGAGAAGAGAGTGAGTCCTCTAGCCAATCACAGCCCTTTTTGCAGACTGTGTTATAAAAAAAAGACGAGAGAAAATAAAGTCGCCTTCTGATCATCACCGAGAACTGTCTCTGTGTGTCTTCATTGCCTTTTCCTACTACGACACCTGACCCTCCCTCCAAAGGTGATACACCCTCTTTTTTCCCTTAGTTCCTTCAAAAGCTCCTTGCCCATCCAGGCTTTCCTCCTCAGCTCATCTTTTGGCACATAGGGACAGTGTGTTCCTGTGCCTTCAGGATTTCTGTTTTGAAGCACACCCATCCTTCCTGAACTCCTTTGTTTTTAAGGTCTGCTTCCCAAGGAACTCTCCGAATAAGTCCCTTCAATAGGCCAAAGTCTGCCGTCCAGAAGTCCAGTGTGGAAGTTTTATTGATGTCTCTCCATGTTTCACCAAATATTGAAAACTCTATAATTTCATGATCACTGTGCCCCAGACAGCCTCCAACCACCATATCTCCCACCAGCCCATCTCTGTTTGCAAACAGCAGGTCTAGCATAGTCCCTCCCCTTGTAGGCTCGCTCACCAGCTGTGACAAGAAGTTGTCCTCCATACACTCTAAGAACCTCCAAGACCACCTCTTCTCTGCTGTGTTGAGTTTGCAGCAGATGTCTGTCAGGTTAAAGTCACCTACAAGAACAAGTGCTAGTGAATTTGAAACATCCACCAGATGCTCATAGAATAAGTAATCCACCTCTTCATCCTGGTAGGGTGGTCAATAACAGACTCTCACCAGGATATAAGCCTTGTTGGCCTTCCCCTTAATTCTTTCCCATAGGCACTCGACTTTATCATTAGTCTCAATTTCCATGGTGTCAAGAGCCTCCCTAATATAAAGAGCCACCCCTCCACCTCTTCTCCCTCTCCTGTCTCTTCTGAAGAGCTTGTAGCCATCCAGTGCAGCACTCCAGTTATGCAAGTCATCCCACCAAGTTTCTGTGATGGCAACTAAATCATAGCTTTCTTGCTGTACCATGGCTTCCAGCTCCTCTTGTTTGTTACACATGCTGCATTCATTAGTGTACATGCACTTCAACTGGGCTTCTGATTTCACACCTGATTCTGGCTTACCACCCTTGGACTTGTTTCTGGAGAGTCTAGTCGCATCCCCTTCCCCCTTTGAACTTCGTTTAAAGCCCTCTCAATGAGTTCTGCCAATTCATGGGCTAGAATCCTTTTGCCCTTAATACATAGATGGAGCCCATCTGGCTCCTGCAGGCAAGGTGCCGTAAAAGTTGCCCCATGTGATCAAAGAACCCAAAATTCTGCTGATGGCACCAGCCCTTAAGCTACTTGTTGATAATGTGGATTCTCCTGCTCCTTTCATCATTTGTCCCTGCCACTGAAGGGTCTGAGCAGAACACCACCTATACTGCTGCCCCATCAACCACTTGACCCAGAGCCCTGAAGTCCCTTTTGATTGCCCTGGTGCTCTTCTTTTCAGTGTCATCACTGCCAGCCTGGAGTATCAGCAGTGGGTAATAACCAGAGGGATGAATCAGCTCAGAAAGTCTCCTGGTAATATCCCATACCCGGGCCCCAGAGAGTCAGCAGACCTCCCTGTGGGATGGGTCCGGTTGACATGCAGGGCCCTCAGTTCCCCTCAGAAGGGAGTCACCTACTACAACTACTTTTCTTTTTAATGCTAGAGGTAGGGATCCACCTGACAGACAAAGTGTAATTGGGAGGCTCCCTGGGCAGATCATTTTCTTCAGTGTTGTCTGGCTGACCATCTGGATCCAGGACCTCATACCTATTCTGAAGTGGCACCTGGGTAGGAAGGGGGTTGGGAGGAATTTTTGCTAACTCCCTGAGTAGGGACCCATTTCCACTCCCCTTCATCTACTAGGTCTCCTCCTTCTGCTTGATGGTAGGAGGCAGGGGAGTCCTCTGAATCCTGATGGGCTTCTCTCAGGGATGGAAAGGTGAAACTCCACCAGTCTATTTCCCTTTCGCTTTCCCTAATACTCCTTAGTCTTCCTACTTCCTCCTTAAGCTTGGCCACCAGACAGAGGAGATCATTCACCTGTTCACACTGCTTGCAGGCATCTTTTGCACCCTCCCTGGTACTACTGACAGGCTCAAACACTCCTTACAGGAAGGGGTCTGGACAGATGCATCTGTGGGGTTAACAGGTGTTGGTGTAAGAAAAGAGTTAAACAGAGAACAATGGCAGCAGCACCAGCAGCAGGTCTCTCTGACACAGTGTGTACCTGAGACAGAACTGAACAAACAAGTTTCTACTTCTACGTCAACACTCCTCACACACATTCTTCATGCTCCTTTACCACGGCTTTGGAGAGAACAATCAGAAATGTCAAGAGGACAGATTTATTGTAGGACTGTGATCATGTCTGTAAGCTGTAACCAAAAAAAAAAGCTCTTAGAAGTAGATATATGTACTGATGCTTCTGAACAAACCTTAGATTCACCCAGATTCTCTGTCTCTGCTGGTGGGTCTCATCTCTTCATGTATCACAAATGGTGCCCTCCAATGTGGGCTAACAACTGCTACGGTGATCCAGTTCTGTCATACACACCAACCAAACCACCCTGTTGGGTCTGCAAGATCACCAAGGAGCTCTCTCGTCACAGCTATAGAACCAGGTTGGCAAAGCAAGCGGCTTTGCAGCACTTTTCTTTAATCATGGGGCAAAGCACAACTGATATAAGGGAATTTAAGGATTGATTAAGGATTTAAGGTTTAATTAAGAATTTAAGAATTAATTAAGGATTGATTAAAGGTAGTTGAAATGGACATTGAATGTGCTTGCAAAACCAGGCTGAGGAATTCAAGGCTGTATGATAAGGGAAGAAATGCTCGCCAAAACAGGATGAAAGAATGCAAGGACTCCTGTGATAAGGGAGGCTCCTCGGACCCTAAACTGGCTGAAGCCAGACCAGTGATTTGGACTGTGACCAAGGGACCAGGGAGCATGTGCAAGCAGACAAGGTGAAAAGTTCAGCCCAAGGAAGACTTGCCTTACTTCATCATGACGACCACCATGCCACCACCAGAGAGCACTGCACAAGCTCAGAAGGACTTTTAAGCTCATTTTAATACAAAGCGAGGCTAGGTGGGGCTAGGTAATGAATATGTATAGACGGATTGCAAAACTTAATGCATATGTAAGACTCTAAAGAATAAATAGAGGAAGAAAATTGCGGGCAGCACACATGCTTTTTAGAGGAGTGATCCCCCATGCACCTCAGCACTGAATAAACATACCTATTTTACAACTTTGATGAGTTGTGGAGTCCTTCCACGAAACATTTTGGCCAGCCAGGCGTTTTCTTTGCCCGGCTGCAGGAGCCAACTTCCTAAGCATGCCCCAGGATCTTCCCAGGAGGAGCTCCACTTCTTGCTCTGCGTACTGCAGGGGTAAACAACAACCTGCTGACACCATGGACAAGCGGTATGTTTTAAATCTAAATAGCCTGTAAGTCGTACACTTGGCCAGGTCTGCTAATAAGCCGCAAGAGACATCTCATGCATAGCGCTGACCCTGTGTAGGTAAGGTTTGGACTGGCAAGCAACAGGTGCCGGCGGAGATCTGCACCAGCGGAGAGGTCTCCCAGCTGATAGAGCAGCTGATGAGAGGTGTACCAGCTAGGGGAGCCAGGAAAGGGTTCGCTGTTAGATGGAGTGACCGCTAGCAACTCTGGGGCTAGTTGGGTGAATCCTATTGTTGCTACCATTGTGGTTGTGTGCGTACTGAGTCCAGATGTTTTGGTTGTGTGAGTGACTGAGACATACCCTCAGTACGAAGAAATTGCAGAGCTCTACCTGCGTTTCCATCCTCGGGCTACTGAGGCGACCGGGGAAAAGCAAAGTGAGTGAAAGGATTAAAATACGGTGTGAAGCGTGAATGTGAGTGTGTTGTGTTTCAGCATGGTGATTACTGTGTGTTTTAACTGTGGCTAGATGAGTGGAAGGGGCTCCTCTCCCCCAGTGGTTGGGACTTGATCCTTGGGAGTTTGTGAGTGCGGCATATTACTGGATAGAAAGAGGAAACAAACAGGTTTATTTAGAAGGGGTATATAAGACTTCTGCAGGAGAGCTGGTAGCCTTAGACTGGGAACAACCTGCAGTAGACAATCTGACTATTTCGAGAGAGGAATGGGATAGCTTGTTTTTGTGGTAATTTCAGGGCTTTTAGCTTACCGGGAGAATGGCATATCGTGTGGGTGTTGATACAGTGTAAGGTTTGTGCAGGGCCTTCGTACTACTCTTCTGCTAGGCGACAGTGTGTGCACCCAGTGTGAGCAGGAATAACGTTTTAGCCAAGGGGATTTTAACCCCAAGATCTTAGAGCTTGTGTATGGAAAGTCACATTTAGTACCTGAAACTTGGGGTGTGTGAGAAGAAGACTAGGAGAGGACAGTAATAGCCTGTGAAAGAAGGTTTGGGTGGAAGCGAGATAGGACGAGAGGACAAAGGAGATAATAATGGGAACTGAACAAAGCAAAGAGATCTCTAAAGCTAGTCCATTGGGGTGCATCCTAGCCCACTGGAAGGATATCGTCGGGTCTAGGGGTACAGACAACAAATGTACCCTTGGGAAATATTGCAACCAGTGGCAGCTCCTGTATCAATTGGAAGATGGAGCGAGATGGTCACCTCCTGGAACTTTAGAATACAACAGCTTATTACAGTTAATGTTGTTTTTAAGATGGGAAGGAAAGTGGGACGAAGTATCGTATGCCGATATGTTTTTCTCCCTTCGTAATCACTCTGAATGGCAAAGACGTTGTGGAATGAGAGCCCCTTCTGATCCCCTGGTGCTAGCCCTTGAAAAGGACTGCAGAGCTAATAAAGAGAAGCTTAAGTGGTGCTGCTCAGCTGGTAGCATTGGTCAGAGGTGTACAAAAACAGATAAGGTATACCAGACAACAACACAGGAACAAGACCTAGCTGACTTGCTTAGACCTCCCCCTAGGAGACAGGAGGAGGATGAAGATTTGGAAGAGACATCAGTTCCAGCCCGCTCCCCTCCTAGTAGTCCAATTTCATCTCGAACTAGAAGGCAGGTATTGCAAGCACCCCTAAGGGAGGCAGTGGGGCCAGAGGGAGAAAGGATGTTAGTTAGAGTACCTTTTTCCACAGTTGACCTGGAAGCATGGGAAAGGGTTGATAAAAATTACCAGAGTGACCCAATAAGCACTGCCAAATGTTTAAGATGTATAATAAAACAACATAACCCAGATTGGAGTGATATACAATTATTAGTAGATGCTCTGACCGAAACAGAAAAACAATTGATTTTAAAAACAGCAGGGGATTTGGCAGAAGACTAATATAAAACCCAACAAGTAAAAGATTATTTCCCACTCCAAAATCCAAAGTGGGACCCAAATAGAACAGCAGAAATGGAAAAGCTGGAAAGTTATCAAGAATGGATAGCAAAAGGGGTGGAAAGAGCCATTCCCAAACCTATAAACTGGTCAGCCTTGTATACAATTAAACAGGGTCTCTCCGAATCTCCATCTGAATTTCTGGACCATTTAAGAGACACATCACTGGATCCTGGGTCTGAGGTAGGAATACAACAATTAGTCAATTTATTTTTGGGGCAGTCCACAGGAGACATTAGACGTTAACTTCAGAAGCTTCGAGGGATGGATGGGAGAAACCCAGAAGCCCTATTGGATGAGGCATGGAGAGTTTTTAGCAATTGAGAAGAGGGGTACAAGCAAGGAATGAGAAAACTGATGGCAGTTGTAAGTGAAGAAGGGAGAGGTAGATGCAGATAAGGGCCACCCAGACAGGGCCCACCCCAGTTGGGTAGAGATTAGTGTGTAATTTGCACGAAATTTGGTCACTGGAAAAATCAGTGCCCAGAACCAAGGCGAAATGACCGACAGAACAGACAGGACAGAGGGAACTGGGGGAGAGATGATCGCACAGGTGAAAGAAGACTGACAAGCACCGGAGGATTCTACTCCAGTGGATCCACTGGTTATAACAATGAAGCTGGGGAAAGAAGGGAAAGAGCTGAAATTTTTAGTTGACAAGGGAACGACGTATTCAGTTTTAAACAAAGCCTTAGAGCCTGTGGGAAAGGATTATATTGTAGTCCAAGGGGCAACTGGCCAGTCCAAAAAGGCATATTTTTGTAAACCATTTGAGTACAAGCTTGGGAAGCAGTGGGGCATTCATAGGTTTTTATATATGCCCAAATCTCCTCAGCCACTTTTGGGTAGAGATTTATTAAAACAATTAGAATCAACCATTACTTTTAAAAATGGGGAAATTACTCTGGAGGTAACCGATCAGCAGTATGTGGAAGTGTTGAGTTTAATGTTAACAGCTATTGAAACTAAAGAAGAAATTAGTGAAGAAATAATTAACCAAGTTTTTCCTGGAGTGTGGGCCTCCAATGTACCAGGGAGGGTGAAAAACACACCTCCTATACAAATTAAACTTAAAGAAGACAAACAACCAGTTAGAACTAAACAGTATCCTTTGAAAAAGGAAGACAGGGAGGGAAGTAACCCAGTAATAGAAAACTTTTTGCAATTAGGGTTGTTAAAAGAGTGTCAATCTGACTTTAATACCCCCATTTTGCCTGTTTAAAAACCTGATGGGTCATATCGGGTAGTGCAGGATTTACAGGTTATTAACAACATAACTGAGGGTCTCTATCCTGTGGTATCAAATCTATATACTTTGTTAACATGCCTAACATGAGAGCTAACTTGGTTTACCATTTTAGATTTGAAAGATGCCTTCTTTTGCCTCCCTCTCCATGAAGCCAGCCAGAAAATTTTTGCATTTGAATGGGAAAATCCTAAAAGTGGGTGTAAAACTCAGCTCACATTCCTCAGGGGTTCAAGAACTTCCCACTTTGTTTGAAGAACAACTTGCAAAGGACTTAGAATCCTGGGAAACTTCCACCAGAAGAAGGAAGGCTGTTGTAATACGTAGACAACCTCCTCATAGCTACCCGGATGAGACAGACGTGTGGCATGGATGGTAAGCCTTTTAAACTTTCTAGGACTCCAAGGGAATAGGGTATTGGAGAAAAAGGCTCTGGTGGTAAAGCAGAAAGTGATCTACCTGGGTTATGAGGTCAGTGCTGGACAATGGACTCTGGGTCAAGATCGTAAAGAAGTGATATGTCAAACCCTGAAACCCCAGACAATGAAAGAACTGCAAACCTTCCTGGGCATGATGGGATGGTGTAGGTTATGGATATATAACTATGGGTTACTTGTAAAACCTCTGTATGCACTCATTACAAATGGAGACAGAGACCTCCAGTGGACAAAGGAGGCCACATGAGCCTTTCACCAGCTAAAGAAAGCTCTCATGTCAGCTCCAGCTCTGGGACTTCCAGACGTTAGTAAACCATTTTTCTGTTTTCCCATGAGAAACAGGGGATTGCCTTGGGAATATTAGCACGAGACCTGGGCCCCTATTGAAGGGCAGTTGCTTACTTTTCCAAGCAACTAGATGCAGTTGCCAAGGGATGGCCAGGGTGCCTCAGAGCTGTTGCAGAAATTTTGCTAAATATCCAAGAGGCACGCAAATTCACCCTGGGCCAGAAAATGACTGTGCTAATGTCTCACAGTGTCCACAGCACTGGAAGTGAAAGGTGGGCACTGGCTGTCCCCACAATGGCTCCTGAAATTCCAAGCCATTATGGTAGTAAAAAATGATGTAGAAATAGTGGTAACTAACATTGTCAGCCCAGCTTCTTTTCTCAGCAGAAATCAAGAAGAGCCAGTATACCACAACTGCCTAGATGAATCAAGGGTTTAAAAGAATTAGAAGGGCTAAGAGTTTTGCTAGAAGGATAGAAGCAATATATATTAAGAGTAGAAGCAATGTAGAAGGGTTAATAATTAGCAGATGGAGCTAGTTAGAACTAAGACAATATATCATTTGCTTGACTTTGTTGTGTTTGTAGAAGCAGGATAGGGAGGATAGGGCATTGTAAAGATGAAGAAATCATTACTGCACCTGGGCCCCAAAACCAGCCAGAACCAGGCTGGGGAGCTTGGACTTTGGCCATGAGGAAGACGTTCCTGCCTTTGTCTTCGGAGACCACTGACCCATTTCGAAACCCACCAACCCATTTCAAGCAAAGGACTACAAAAGCGTGAAAGAACTTTGAGCTCATTTTAATACGAAGCAAGGGTAGGTGGGGTCAGGTAATGCATATGCATAGGCGTATTGGGTAATTATATGAATATGTAAGATTTTTGTGGATAAATAGAGAGCCAGAGCTCTGTGATTTTCGCACACATCTTTGAGAGGCTACTCCCTGTGTGCCCGGCACTGCAATAAACATACCACTTTCTAACTTTAATTAGTTGGAGAGTCTTTATCTGTGCTTCATTTTGACAACCGCTGTAGGACGATAACTCTGTCCAGCTGTGAGGTCAGCCCAGGCTGTGGACGTCTGTGGTGCACCACCAGGATCTTCCTGGAGGAACCTCCGCTCCCCAGCTGCTCATCGCGGGGGCAGACAAGACCTGCTGGGACTGCAGACAAAACGGTATGTTTAAAATTGAAAAGTAGCCCATAAGGTGTACGCATGGCTGAAAGGCTATTGGTAAGTTGCAGGAGATGTCCTGTGCTTAACATGAGCCTGTACAGTTTTGCTTGCAAGCAACTGAAGGGTTCAGTTGCCAATTAAAGGATTTGCTGTGTCACTAAGGACCCGCTAGCAATTCTGGGGGTGAACTGAGTAAATTCTTGTTTATTGCTGCTATTTTAATTGTGTGCTGCTATTTTTGATTGTGTACTGACTGTACGAGTGCTTGTGTGAGTGATTGACGAGACGTACTTAAGTACAAAGTGAGAGGGAGCCCCAGTTCGAATTTCTGTTTTCGGGCAACTGAAAAGGCTGGAGAGGGGCAAAGCAAGTGGAGTGAATGCTTATAGTGCAGTATGAAATGTGTGTTGACTAAGAGAGTCATTGTGTATTTATGTGATTTTTGTGATAACACTGCCCTCTTGTGTCAAAAGTTATAATTGCAACAAACTGGTAGCTTTTTAGCTGTTAATTTTTTGTGACTTGTTAGAAGTGACTGTTGAAGCTCGAGCCCGAGCCAAAAGGCCCTGGCTGTTTAGGCAGGCTCTTTCTAGATGGTTTCAGCTTGAACCAGGCGAGTTTTTGAACGCAGGGGGGAGTGGATCTCTGTAAGATGAGAGGACAGGACAGATAGGGTGTTTTTGGGAGGAGTATACTCAAGCCAGATGAATAATTATTTGGCTTTTGACTGGGAATTACCCCCAGCTGAGAGAGGACTCAGGAATCCATGAATTTGGGGATGACAAGGAGTAATTCCTTGTTTTGTGTGAGGGCTAACAATTTTTTATTGGGAATTGGAATTGCATTTAGCTTGGGTTCTCCTCTGTTGTGAGAAGTGTGAGAGTAGATGGTATTGTATATCTTACAGGTGGAGGCCTGTGTGCCCTGGGTGTATTCCAGAGCTGCCGAGATATTATAACTGGGAAACAGAGCACACCGAGTGTGAGACAGTAAATTTAGTTTGTGGAAAGGGTCATTCGGTCCCCGAGACTTGGGACATTTTTGAGGAAGATTGGGAGAGGACAAAAGAACGGTGCAAGTCTGGCAAGATGAATTAGGGGAACTCCTCTCCCAGAGTGGTTCAGGCTTGATTCTTGGGAATTTGTGAATCCAATAAATTTTTTGGTGGAAAGGGAGAATGCACAGGTTTATTTAGAAGGACCATATAAAACCTCAGCTGGGAATTTAGTAGCTTTGGACTGGGAACAATCTGCAGTAGAGGATTTAGGAATTCAAGAAAGGATAAATGGAATAGCCTACTTTTGTGGGAGTTTTTCTGGAGCTTCTGGTGCATTGAGAGGTTAGAATTTTGCTTGGGTGTTATTGCAGTGTAGGATTTGTGCAGGACGTTATTACTGTTCCTCTGCAAGGCAGAAAAGTGAGTGCACCCAGTGCCAGTGGGGACAGCGCTTTAACCCAGTTGATTTTGAACCCGAGATTTTAAAGCTTGTGTGTTGGAAATCACATTTAATACCTGAGACTTGGGTTGTGTGGGAATAAAAATGGGAAAAGACTGTGAGAACCTGTAAAGGGAGATTTGGGTGGAAGCTAGATAAAACAAGAAGAAAAGAACCAGGAAAGTTCAGTAAAAGATAAGTGGTTGAAGTGTTTTATGAGTAGAAATCAGAAGAGACAAAATTTAGTAGAGGTTGTGTGTCCAAGAGGCTGCCCGTGTGAACCTTGGATTTATTTTTGCTGCATTCAGTATGAAGAGCTGTGGTATAGGTAGACATTCCAGTGGTGGCAACCAAGGGAATCACTTTGTCATTTGTGTTATGCAAAAGAAACAAAGGCCACTCAGAAAGCTATAAGAATTCCAGTCACGAGAGAGCAGGAAGTAACAGATTGTTTGAATTATTGGAAAAGGGAGTTTCAAACAATTTAGGAAAACCAGCAGAAATAATCAGAACTGAATGTGCTCAGCTGTCCTAGGTTACAATGTAAATTGTACCCAAAGTTAGTATTCTATCCCCATCTTCATGAGCTGTTGGAGCCAGATGGGGCAATGTTTTCCTTATCTTCTGTTAATGAGCCTAACAACGCCTTGCCACATGACTCATAGATAACTCCCTCTGGGAGTTATCTCTGTTTAATGGGCCATCAAGGATCCACTGCATGACTCATAGAATGAGATCATCCCATTGTGAGATGCTCCACCCAGGGGGAGGAGCCAAACATTCCCACCTGGATATAATCCAGGGTTTGGGACAGCACAGGCAGCTTTTATCCACTGGACTCAAAGAGGAGACAAGAGCTACCAGACCTTTCTACAGGAATCACTGCTTCAACAACACCATCTCATCTGGACTGCTGCTACCACCCTAACAGGGTGTCAGGTTGTATTCTGACTCTGTCAGTGGTTTTGTTCTTTTTTTGTACTATTTCATTTATTTTATTTTACTTTCTTTTATTTCTTTTCTTTTCCTCTTCTTAAATTGTGTTTCTGACTTGGAGTCTTTCACTGGTTTTGCTTTCAAACCAGCACATCAGCCTATTTCTATACCTCAAGACTTTCAAATTAAGGCAAAGAGCTGGGCTAAGGTAAAGAAGTGTTGGGAGAAGAAGTAATGGGTGCTAGTCAGAACAAAGAGATTTCTAAGGCTAGTCCTTTAGGATGTATTTTGACACACTGGAAAGAACTTGTGGGTTATGGGGGTACTGGAAATAAGAGGACCCTTGTTAAATTTTGCATGCAATGGTGGCTGCTTTATAAGCTGGGAGAAGGTATTAGATGGTCACCTGCTGGAATTTTAGATTATGACACCTTATTGCAATTAATGCTATTTGTAAGGAGAGAAAAAAAATGGAAGAAAGTAACATATGCTGATACGTTTTTTTCTGTCCCGAATCACCCTGAGTGGCAGAGAGATTGTGGAATTAGACCTCCCTCCGATCCCCTGGTATTGGCCCTTGAAAAGGAAAGTAAAGCTAATAGAGAGAAACCCAAGTGATGTTGCAGTACTTGTTCAATAAACCGGTGTTGTACCCATCCTGATAAAGTTTATCACACAGAAACACAAGAACAGGAATTGGTTGACCTGTTTAAGCCTCTCTCTAAAAGTCAAGGCCCCCCTAAAAGGCAAGAGAAATCAAGAGAAGACACGGATTCAGAGGGATCGCCGACTCCAGCCCCAACTCCATCTCCATCTCCCCCACGTAGTCCCATAGCAGCCCGGACTAGAAAACAAGCCAAAGAAATATTACAAGCACCTTTACAGGAGGCAATAGGACTCGAGAGAAAGACAGTGCTAATTAAAATACCTTTTTCCACTATTGATTTAGAGGCATGGGAAAGAGTTGCTAAGAACTATTGAAGTGACCCAATAGGCACTGCTAAATGGTTAAGGTATATGATTAAACAATACAATCGAGATTGGGCTGATATTCAGTTACTGTTGGATGCTTTAACTGAGACAGAAAAGCAGTTAATCTTGAAAACAGTGGGGGACTTAGCAGAAAAGATTTATAAAATAACATAGGAGGATATTAAGGAATTTTTCCCTCGCCAGGATCCACGTTGGGATCCGAATAAAGAAGAGGAGATGGAAAAATTAGAGAACTACCAAGAATTTATAATAAAAGAAATGGAGAAGGCAATTCCTAAAACCATAAACTGGTCAGCCTTATATACAGTTAAACAAAGTCCTTCTGAAACTCCTTCTGAATTCTTAGACCATTTGCGAGATGCAATGTGTCGCTATACATCTTTAGATCCTGAATCTGAAGAAGGGATACAGCAGTTAGTAAATTTATTTTTGGGACAATCCACAGGGGACATTAGGCGCAAACTTCAGAAGATTCGGGGACCAATAGGGCATAATTTAGAAACCTTACTAGATGAAGCATGGAGAGTTTTCAGCAACTGAGAGGAAGGATACAAACAAGGGATGAGAAAATTAGTAGCAGTAGTAAGAGAAGAGGAAAAAGGGAAATGTGGACAAGGACCACCAAAGCAAGGTCCACCCCGGTTAGGGAAAGACCAATGTGCATTCTGCAAGAAATTTGATCACTGGAAAAACTGGTGCCCAAAACGAAGAAAAGGTGATGGTCAGGGAAGAGGAGACAGAAAAGGGGAATGGGTGGCTGCACATGTCAAAGAAGACTGAAGAGGACCAGAGGATCTCACCCTAGAGGACCCACTGGTTATAATTAAGCTAGGGGACAAAGAAAAGAAAATGGAAATTTTGGTAGACACGGGAGCAACATATTCGGTGTTAAATAAAGCCTTAATGCCTATAACAGATGATTATGTTATGGCAAAGGGGGCAACTGGCCAGTCTGAAAGAGCATATTTTTGCAAACTATTGAAATACAAACTTGGGAAACAATGGGTAATTCATAAGTTTTTATACATGCCCAACCCCCCAAAGGCACTTTTGGGTAGATTTATTGGAGCAGCTGGAAGCAAAGATCATATTCGAGAATGAGGAGATTATTTTGGAGGTAAAGGATCAAAAATATGTGGAAATGTTAAGTTTAATGTTAACAATTAGTGAGACCAAAACTGAAGATGAAGAAGAGATTACCAGGAAAATAATGGATCAGGTGTTTTGTGGGGTATGGACATCTAACATACGAAGAGCAAAGAATGTACCTACTGTACAAGTTAAACTTGAAGAAGGAAAACAACCAGTTAGAGTTAAACAGTACTCCCTGAAAAAGGAAGCTAGAGAAGGGATTAGCCAAGTAATTGAGAACTTTTTGCCGTTAGGATTATTAAAAGAGTGTCAATCTGATTTTAATACTCCCATTTTGCCTGTCAAAAAGCCTGATGGGTCATACTGAGTAGTACAGGACCTGCAAGGTGTTAGCAAGCTAACTGAGGACCTGCACCCAGGGGTAGCAAACCCATACACCTTACTAACATGTTTGATACCTGAACTAACTTGGTTTACTGTTTTAGATTTGAAAGATGCTTTCTTTTGCCTCCTTCTCCATGAAGCCAGCCAGAAAATTTTTGCATTTGAATGGGAAGACCCCAGGAGTGGGCGTAAAACCCAGCTCACATGGACGGTTCTGCCCCAAGGTTTTAAAAAGAGTCCCACAGTATTTGGAAAACAACTTGCAAGAGATTTAGAATCCTGGGAAGCCTCATCAGAAGAAGGACAGCTGTTGCAGTATATAGATGACCTCCTGATAGCTACTCGAACCCAAGAGGCATGCGTGGACTGGATGGTAAGCCTCCTGAACTTTTTAGGTCTACAAGGATATAGAGTATCTCAGAAAAAGGCTCAGGTAGTGAAGCAGTCATTTACCTGGGATATGAGGTCAGTACTGGACAAAGGACTCTAGGGCAAGACAGCAAAGGAGCAACCTGCCAGACCTCAAAACCCCAGACAATAAAGGAACTGAGAACCTTTCTAGGAATGATGGGGTGGTGTAGGCTGTGGATTTATAATTATAGCCTGTTTGTTAAACCCCTGTATGCCCTGATTGCGGAAGGAAACAGAAATCTCCAATGGACAAAAGAAGCTACATGAGCCTTTGACCAGTTAAAGAAAGCCCTCATGTCAGCTCCAGCTCTAGGACTTCCGGATGTGAGTAAACCATTCTTCTTGTTTTCTCATGAGAAACAAGGGATTTCTTTAGGGATATTAGCACAAGACTTGGGCCCATATCAGAGGGCAGTTGCTTACCTTTCCAAGCAGCTGGATGCAGCAGCTAAAGGATGGCCAGGGTGTCAGAGCCATTGCTGCAGTGGTGCTGAATATCCAAGAAGTATGCTGTCCTAGGGTGACGCTATGATGTTTGTATCCCCAATCATCTGTTGGGTTATGCTAGATATTACACTCTCTACCTTTAATATTGGGTCTGAGAGCAAAGGGGGGGGGGAGAAGTGCAGTTTTGTTTTTTTTGTTTTCAGAAAACTCTGCTCCTCCAGGTAGCCTAGAGCATTGGAGCAAGCTTCAACAACACACAGCATGGGACAGAGAGAGGCTTTTCTTCTTTTTTTTTTTTTTTTTTTTTTTTTTTTTTTTTTTTTTTAGTTAGTGTAGCTAGCTGAGGTGGAGAAGAGTTTTTTTCCTTTTCTTTTCTTTTTTTTGCCTTCCTTTAGAACTGTTCAAATCTCTCTAGACTGAAGACCCGGGGGAGCACCTGATACCCACCAAGATCTACCCTGCGCAGCAACTTTTCCCAGCACCAGAAGGACTGGAAACAGAGCAACCACCTTCAAGAGAGACCTTCTTTCTAAATTTGTCATGTCTTCAGAGAAGCACAAAGTTCTTGTCATCTAGTATTGTTCCATTTATTGTGCTGGGGAGTGCTTTGCCTGTTTAATAAACAGGTTTCTTTCCACTTCTCTCTAAGGAAGTCTTTCCCGAACCAGTTGGGGGAGGGGAGGGAGGGCCCTTTAAGAGGTTTTCTCCCAAATTTGCCCAAAACCAGTACACATGCAAATTCACCCTAGGCCAGAAGATGATTGTGCTAGTGTCCCAGACAGTGTCTGCAGTAATGGAAGTATAAGGGGACACTGGCTTTCCCCACAGAGATTCCGGAAGTACCAAGCCATAATGATAGAGGAAGATGATGTGGAGATTGTGGTCACTAACCTTGTGAACCCAGCTTCCTTTCTCAGTGGGAATACAGGAGAACCAGTGATCCATGATTGCCTGGAAACTATCGAGGCCCCTCTCTCCAGTCACCCGGATCTGAAGGACAACCCTCTTGATAACACTGAGACCTGGTTTACTGATGGAAGCAATTATGTCATCAGTGGAAAGAGACATGCTGAGTATGCGGTTACCACATGCAGAGAAGTAATAGAGCCTGGACCATTACCAACAAACACCTCTGCACAAAAGGCTGAAATAATTGCCTTAACCTGTGCTTTAGAATTGGCAAAAGGAAGAGAAATCAACATTTACACAAACTAAAGGTATGCATTTGGAGTGGTGCATGCACATGGAGCTATTTAGAAAGAAAGAGGACTGTTAAATTCATAAGGGAAAAGCAGTAAATATGCACAGGAAATAATAAAACTATTGGAGGAAGTACAACTACCTGGGAAGGCAGCCATCATGCATATCAAGGCACACCAGAAAGTGAGTTCCGAATTAGAAGGAAATGAGCTGGCAGACAGAGAGGCAAAAGAAGTAGCCAAAGGTGAGATACCCATTGAGGCAGCCTTAGTTCCAGATGGACAAATTGCCTTAGAAGGTAAGCCAAGGTATAACAAAAAAGACAAGAAGCTTATTGAGAATTAGAAAGGAAGTTATAACCAAGAGGGGTGGGTTGTTACAGAGGAAAGGGAAAGGAAAGCTTGTTATCCCCTCCCATTTGTTATGGTCACTAGTAAAAGAGGAACATCAGAAAACACACTGGAGAGTAGATGCTTTGTACTGTTATTTAAGGGACAGAATTATAGCTAGAAATTTACAGAGTACAGGCATTCAAGTGACCCAACAATATAGTCTTTGCCTCCATATTTATCCCAAAAATATCCCCAAACCAAAGTTTTCACAAATTAGAAAAGGCTATGGGCCTGGGCAACAGTGGCAAATTGATTTTTCAGAACTTCCCAGGAAAGGGGGATATTGAGATTTATTGGTGTTAACAGATACCTTTTCAGGGTGGCCAGAAGCCTTTCCTACCAGAACTGCCAAAGTGCAAGAAGTAACCAAAGCATTGTTACAAGAAATAATACCGTGCTTTGGAGTCCCAGCCACAATATCTTCAGATATAGGGCCATGCTTTATTTTAGAAATTGTGCAGCAAATTAGCTGCCAATTAGGCATAGATTGGGAACTTCATACCCCATATAACCCTCAGTCAAGTGGTCAAGTGGAGAAAATGAATCATTTGATCAAACAACAAATTATAAGGCTAGCGCAAGAAACAAAACTACCTTGGCCCCAGGCTCTTCCATTAGCATTACTGGGGATTTGGACTAAACCAAGGACAAAAAAGAAATTGTCCTTTTGAGATACTGTATGGGAGACCATATGGGGTGCAAGAGGGAACAACGTTGACCCAAGTAAGGGAAGAAATCCTACACAGATACATGGTAGCCCTAAACAAGCAACTCAGGGAAATTGAAAAACACGTGGCTGAGGCTCAAAGCAGAGAAATAGATGGGCCAGTACATGACACATAACCTGGAGATTATGTGTATGTTGTCTTTTGCAGAGAAAACCTTAGAACCATGGTGGGAAGGATCTTTCCAGGTGCTTCTCACCACCTTTACTACAATCAAGATCAAAGAACAAAACACTTGGATTCACCATACTTGAGTGAAAAAGGCTCCGGAAGGCCCTTGGAAAGCAACACTGGATGACAATGAATTAAAATTGAAACTTACTTGGGAAAAATTAGTAGATTGTGGGTGGAAATGTTAGCTTTGTTTGTATTTACAGTTATTATGTTTCAAGGAATAAGAGGCCAGAACAACATGGAGTGGACATACTCATACATTATTCTCACTAATTACCAAGGCGTATGGCCCTCCCCTTTGCAGACGGAGACAAGAGTCATGCACAATAACCAGACATATTATCAGCATGAATGGACGAGAGGTTGCAATTGGGCACTTCAAGGGAATGTAGAAGAAATTAGAGTAGGATGCCGATTAATGAATGGAACCATCCCCAAACAAGCCAAGATTGAGGTACTGTCTGCCCTTGCAGGAAAAACAGTGAAAACGTGATTTTTCAAGTGAATAGTGTTGGCATGAGTTTGTGTTGGAACAGTCTGTTCAAGTGAGTTGTGCTTTATTTGAAAATTATATATTTGAATTTGCCTTTAGAATAGAGGCCTGGACTCCAACTCCAATGGCACTACCTAGAATTGAACCAAAAATTTATGAAATTGTTCCATATTTAATAAGAAACATGGGACAGCAACAATTGTTTTTTAATCCAGAATGGTCTCTCAAGTGTGTTGAACTGTTAATGCAGATCAACATTTCAAAGATTCAGCCAGCTTGCTCTCCTTTTCTAAAAACATCCTTTGAAGTTTAGGCAACATGGTTGTGGAAGCAGACTCACTTTAAAGACAGGATACAAAGATATTTGACTGGAATAATAGGCACAGGATTAGGGGTTTTGAATGGAATTGATTCAGAAATACTAATGAATAAACTGGCCACTGCAAACAGTGATTTGGCAAAAATAAAACAGCCTTCGCAATCATCCTTGTTAGAAATAGGGACTAACCAATGGCAAGTTTCAAAGGTGTTACCAAATTTAGGAGAAGCTGAAGGCCAAGACCACAAACTAATAATGAAAGCACTTAGTGTGGCTCAAGATAATGTGTCTAGCTTTTAGCTGTATACAGGCACAGTTATGGATGCAGTCAACAGTCGCTTTAGTTACAAGAGAAGGAAGCAAGGGCATCTTTCCAATCGAAATCTGAAAAGCTGTTTCGAATAATGCCATGAGTTTAGAAAGAAGAATGCAGTCTTGGTAGACCATGGTAATTTTTACTTATGATCCCATTACTAATGTGGCCACTGCCTTTGTACTTACCATATGTAGTGCCACAATTTATGTTATTCACCCTATCATTGCATTAGGATTAAACCATGAGAAGACAGTACTTTACCCCTCTGAACATAGGGCATGGGCCCAGATGGTAGATAAGAAATGGCAGACTGTCAATCTAGAATCTTGAGATACCCGAGAACAACAGGGATTTATCTGGGAAAGTAATACTATTGATGCCCAAGATATATGTTTAGATACTGAACAAGGTGTATGCCACTTTGAGATCCATCCAGACACCATTCAAAAGACTGTGCTTATTTATATTGGCCAAGGTTGTGTATGTTTGAGAACCGCCTGTGCCTCAGTGAGACTAGACAATGAGAACAAACATTTGCCTGTCAAAAACCACTCCAATTTTTGTATTTGTAATTTTGTTAACATTGTAGGATGTGATTTTACATATTCAGTACCAATTGTATCCCACCAATTGATAAAAGCCAACTATTCGATGTATCACCATTTATGACTTACACCCATTGGCATGGACCTTACATTGGTAAAACAGTTATTGAAACATCAAGATCTGAGTGAGATTTTGAAGGAGATTAAAGAGAGGGGAGAAAAGGTTTTAATAACTGTTCATCATGATGCAAAAGAAATTAGCAGGGTTCTGCAAAGAATAAAGCAAGAGACAAGTCATCACTGGTAGGATGTACTTTTTGGATGGTCACTGAAAGCAATTGGTAAACTTAATACCCTCGTTCATCCAATTATTGTTTTGCTTTTTTTAGTTGGCATAAGTTTAATTTTGTCCATTGCAATACTCGTTTGGAATTGGAGGATGCTACGAGTGGCAGTTTTGACTTAATTGTCAAGAGCATACAGTGCAGCCTTGAGAGATACTTACCGTATGACTTGGTTAGATGAGGAGGAATCTGTGTATTAGTAAAAGAGTTTACTAACCTTATAACAAAAAGGGTTAGGCACTGCAATAAACATACCACTTTCTAACTTTAATTAGTTGGAGAGTCTATCTGCGCTTCATAGCAACTATCGAAGCAACCTACTCCAGCCGTCCAGACCTGAAGGTCTTTTGATGATGCAGAAGCCTAGTTCACTGACGGAAGTAGCTATGTCATCAGTGGAAAACAACATGCTGGGTATGCAATGGAGGTAGTAATTGCATATCAACAATTTAAGGAAGTGGGCCATGTCCTCTCTTCCTGAGGAGGATGATCCGGAATGCCAAGATCCATTTGATCGGTGTGCTGGTTTGAATGCAAAAACCAGAGAGAGACTCCAAGTCAGAAACACAATTTAAGAAGAGGAAAAGAAAAGAAATAAAAGAAAGTAAAATAAAATAAATGCAATAGTACAAAAAAACACTGACAGAGTCAGAATACAACCTGACACCCTATTAGTTAGGGTGGCAGTAGCAGTCCAGATGAAATGGTCTTGTCAAAGCAGTAATCCTGTAGAAATGTCTGGTAGCTCTTGTCTCCTCTGGGAGTCCAGTGGGTAAGGCTGCCTGTGCTGTCCCAAACCCTGGATTATATCCAGGTGGGAATGCTTGGCTCCTCCCCCTGGGCGGAGCATCTAACAATGGGATGATATCATTCTATGAGTCATGCAGCAAGGTATTGATGGGCCCATTAACAGAAGATAAGAGAAACACTGCCCCACCTGGTTTTCAACAGCTCATGAAGATGGGGATAGAATACATACTTTGGGCACAACTTACATTGTAACCTAGGACAATCGGGGGCTGGTAGATCCTGACCAAGAACCAGATTTATACCCTCCTCTGACCCCAATACGCGTTATGGCAGCCACCACTCCAAGTCCTGAAGAAATATTACAAACAGCACACCAAAAGGCAGCTGCAACCCCTTCACTCCCTCCTCCTACTCCCTATGCCATGTCTCACATGGCTAATGATGATGAGGACATGTTACTCATTGAACTTGAACTAAAAAGGTTTATACATAGCTGCCGCAGAAGGGCATTACAAGAGGGAGATACTGAATTTTTACAAGCTACGCCTGTAATATATTGCAATCAAAACCCACATCATGAACAGTTGTCCTATGGAATGGTTAAGGAACTAAGGAAATCAGTGAAGGAAAACAGTTTCCATTCCTCCTTTACTGTGAAATTAATGATGCTATAGCTGAATTGCATACCATACTACCGGTGGACTGGAAATCTCTTCTAAAACAGTTTTAATGGGGGGGGGGAAATAATCTGTGTGGTGTATAGAAGAGTTTCTTAGGGAGCAGGGGCACAATGTGCTTTTGGATTGGGCCTGAGCTCCCAAGCTAGGCCTCAGATTTGGGCCTGAGTATTAGTGGGTAAGCCTGTGGCGCAGCAAGAAATTAGATTAAGGTGTGCTTAGTGTTAATTAGTAGAGTTATAGCAATTTTACGGTGACTGCCCTAAAGTTGGGATTGTTTACATTCTTTTCTATCTGTATACCAATTAGAGAGCACCTGTAACTGTAAACTATCTGAAACTGTATTTAACCCACCATCTTGAGCCAATAAAGGAGAACGCATGATATAACCATATTGATTCGGACCTTGCATTGCTTTGTCCAGTCTCCCATGTAAATTCGGACCCCTGGCTTCAGTGGTGTACAGAATTTGTAGATTTGGCTCAAACCCAGGCATTGAATAATGGTAATCAAAACCCGTCATTTAATATCACGACACCCCAGCTCTCACGGACTGGCATGTATGCCACTGCCCATGCCCAGCTGCAATTATAACCCCAGGCTCCACGGGTCTGGAAGTGGCCATCAGCTCTACAACAGTCTTAAAAGACGCTTCTGTTCATCTACCCACTGCTGGTTTTGGTCCACTACCATTTCAAAATCATGCTTTATTATTGGGTCTCTCTTCTACCACTCGAACTGGACTGTTTATTTTACTGGGAATTATTGATGCAGATTATAAAGGGGAAATCAAAGTTATGGCTTGGACTCCTAACACCCCTTGCACTGTGCCTGAAGGGACACACTTGTCACAACTCATACTGCTGCCAGCAATTCCTTGTCCAGTGCCAATATTGCAGCAGCAATGAAACAATGGGAACTTTGGGAGCACAGGTGTTCCTCAGATCTTTTGGTCCAACACAAGTGGAACACAACAGCCATTGCTCACCTGCCAAATAGACTCTAAGTCTTTTACAGGACTGGTTGATACTGGAGCCGATGTATCCATCATAGCACAGAAGGAGTGTCCTCCTGATTGGCCCTTGGCATCCTCTATGGCGATTGTCACTGGAGTTGGCAGTCATCAGATACTGTGGCAATCAGCCACAGAACTACACATCATTAGACCAGAAGGCAAGACAGCCACCTTGCAATCGTATCTACACTCAGTCCCAGGCACTTTGTGGGGGCGAGATCTACTGATTCAATGGGGCTTGATCATTTTAACACAGTTTTGATAGGGGCCACTGACAAAATGCCACTCCTGAAACTTACCTGGCTTACTGATAAGCCTGTATGGAAAGACCAGTGGCCCTTAAGAGGCGAGTAGCTTCATCAAGCCCAAATCCTTGTACAGGAACAACTACAATTGGGTCACATAGTCCCCTCCACCAGCCCGTGGAACACACCTATTTTTGTTATTCCTAAGAAATCGGGAAAGTGGAGACTTATACAGGATCTGAGGGCAGTCAATGCAGTCACGTCACCTATGGGGTCATTACAACCAGGAATACTTAACCCCACAATGATTCGCAAACACTGGGAAGTGGCAATAATTCATTTAAAAGGCCGTTTTTTTTCACAATTCCTTTACATCCTGACAATGCACCTAAATTTGCCTTTTCTTTACCATCTGTCAATCCTGAAACCCCCATGGAACGATATCACTGGGTTGTCCTACCCCAGGGTATGAAAACAGTCCAAGTATTTGCCAATTTGTTGTTCATTCAGCAATACAGCCAATATGGCAAAAATATCCATCTGTTTTGCTGGATCACTATATGGATGATATTTTAATTGCCTCTGACAGCATGACACTGTTGCATGATTGCCTTGCAGCTTTAAAAATAACACTCACCAGCAGAGATCTGTGCATAGCCACAGACAAAATTCAAGCAAAACCCCCTTGGAAATACTTGGGCTTTAAACTGCTCAAAACAACAGTCACTCCACAGCCAGTAACTTTGAAAACTAACATACACACGCTGAATGATTTGCAAAAGTTACTGGGAACTATTAATTGGATTCACCCTCTATTGGGAATTACAACAGAAGAGTTATCTCCTTTATTTCAATTGTTTAAAGGAGACCCAGACCTCTCTTCCCCTAGGCAATTTATGAAAACTGCCCAAAAGGCTTTAGAGGCGATAAGTGATAAAATCAACAAGTCCTTTGCCATACATCAAAACCCAGATTTGCCTTTGCAGCTGTTCCTGATTTTGCAATCTTTCCAACCCTATGCTCTTATTGGCCAATATGATGTGCAAGAATGTCATCTCTGGTTATTAGAATAGATTTTCTTGCCACACACCTTTAAAAAAACTATAACCACTCAACTCAAAATGATTATTCGACTGTTGTCAATGAGATGACTCTGATGTCAGAGCCTAACAGGAGATGATCCAGCAATGATACATTTCCCTATTACTGCAGCAGAATTAGAAAATCTTTTCAGGGATTCACTGTCATTTCAGATTGCCCTTGTGGACTTTAATGGACTGTTTATTCACACGATGCCTCGACATGCATTGCTGCAGTCCTTCAAAGAACTTCCCTTCCAACCAAGACATCTACAGTCAAAAACACCTATTCCTGATGCAAAAACTGTTTTCACTGATGGATCAGGAAAAACACACAAAGATGTGACCCTGTGGAAAAATTATACAGGACAATGGGAACACTCAATAACTTTCCAACCTGGATCTACCCAGCTAGTCAAACTGGCAGCTGTGGTAGAAGACTCTTGTCTTTTTTCAAAGGAACCTATTAACATTATTCGTGATTCTCTTTATGTTACAGGAATCATCAAGAGAATAGAACACTCATTCCTGAAGGAAGTCTCTAACAGAGATATTTTTGTGTTATTAACCACTTTGTATAACCTTTTACTTCACAGGTCTCATGAATACTATATTCTACATCTTAGGTCACACACCACCCTGCCTGGAAAAATAGCTGGAAAAAATAGAAAAAAACCCTCTCAGAAACATGGCAAGATGGATATCACTGGAAGAAAACCTCATCGTCAAGGTATTGCTTCTCCTTTCACCTAAATGGGGAGTAGAGTATATGCAGCAGGCTTTGCTAGCCCTGCTGGTGTGGTCTGAGAACCACAGACTAAACATTATAAAGCCCTGGAAAATTGTTTCAGGCTTGCTTGAGTGGTTGGTAGCCAAGCAGGATGCAGAGACAGCAGTAAAGATGTCGCGGACACCACCGGCCAAAAAGTCTGCCAAGGAATCGGAGTGGGGCAGACCGGCTGGTGAAAAACTGTGGGGAAAGCAGCTATTATTCACCAGAATTCCCCCGCTGCCACCCGCATGGGGTCCATCCTCAGAATGCCCACGTCTGCCCACGCCCCAGCTGCAGAGACCATCTTTGGGCTCTGCACCCCATAACATGCTGTAGAGAAAGCCCACTGAAAAACCCCAAGATGGTGAAGAGCACGCGAATGAGAGGCACTCATCCAAGATGGCGCTCGTCACATGGCACGGGAGGTACCTGCTCACGATGGCCAAGCACATGTGCCAGAAGCCGGAAGACTAGCCGGCAGCCCCTCCACCAGAGTCGACCTGGTGCTGTCAAAGCCATGCATAGAGCTGCCCATTGCCACCGACAAACTGCATTGCCTAGCAACAACTGTGGCAACCATATCGACTCCTCCTGCACCTCCAACGGCCAACCGTAAGTCTACCAGGGCTGTGGGAAGAAGATCAAAGGATAGCCCCTTGTCCCCGGATTCATTTAATCCTAGTGGGGACCCTGATAGTATCACAAAGAAGCTCTCGCCACCCCACACCATGTGGCATCATCTAGAGTCGTCTCGTGGTGGGTGGCTGGGGCCAGGTGGGCCCCTCCTGGCAGCCCACCCTCTGCAAAAAGTGGACCTGCAGTGACAGAAGTGGCACCACTTTTTCTGACTCTCCCCCTCACAGCAAGATTTGCCCAGTAAGGCGTGGCCAACATTTTGTGGGCTGGGAAAGCACTGCAAGCCACCCCAGCGCTACCCCAACTCCCAGGACCAGGGGGTCCTCCAACAGCTGCTGCAGCACGCCATCCTAGGGAGGGCACCCAAGCAGCACCGCCCATCCCACACCAAGACCAGAGAACAAAGCATAAGCAGGATGGCCGTGGGGAGTGGTAGGTGTCCCTCCCAGCCATCACAGCCCACCACAGCCGGCCACACCTACCACAGTCCACTCATCCCTGGCAATACAGAAAATCAACATACAGAAAAAACCCAGAAAAGACTAACCACAGAATTCAAAAGCGTCCTTTGGTTATGTTTTCAATAATCAGACACAACAAATAGTTACCATGGAAACAGATATCCATTCTAACAATACTAAACTCCTTTCTTTTCAGGTGTGCATTGAAGTTACAGTATAGTGCTGTGTGATATTTAAGGATTTTGGTTTAATTTGATAATTTTTTCTCTATAAAACTCATGATAATTTACAGGCTGTTTTTACCCTCCAAAGAAAAAAGGAAGCACCAAGAGATTTATTTTCTTCTTCCAAAAATCCTACAATTTCAGTTAAAGAATTTCAGCAAAGCATTTTCATGCTAAAAATTACTAACCACCTTTCATATTTCACTCATGCCAACTTCTGTTAAAGTCAATAACAGATTTCTAAATATAGCAAGTCTGTCACTGCTATCCCTAAGATACTAATTGCATGTTTTCATATTTTCAAACCAAAATATAACCATAACTTTTAATGTTAAGTTTTCTACAATTAAGTATGCAGATGTTAATCACAGAATTAAAGTCATTTGAGATTACAGAAGGGTTAAAAATTATATATGAGAATGTAATAACAAAAACTGCTAATTAACAAAAATATTTTGCCTTGCAGCCTGGAGGTCATGTCTTTATACCTTTCCTAAAGAGAAAATACACATGATAATCCCATACTGATACATGCAATATATTAATACAATATTTGTGGTAATATTCACCTAGATTTCCTCATCTTACAGTGTTAAAAGAGATTTTCTTGCTAAGGAATAAAGGTGATACCTCCATTCCAAACATATTACTAATATTTCACAGTTATAGATCTTCTATAAACGGTTATCCCATGTTACAGAGATACTACTCCTTATTATAAATTTAATCTACCCTGTCAGTATGGAAACTTAGCAACTTTTAAGAAGTTAAATCCCAGGGTTATAGGGAAAAAGCCCATATGCCTTTTACTGCTTTGTAGAGCTTGCTTTGACGTCTTGTTAACTTCATTTCAAAGGTATTTTGGACAGCAAGATAACATTTTGCATTTCATTTCAGTGATACAGAGGACAGAAAAATGTTTCCTTTGATGGTTTTGAATTTGTTTGTGATAAAAAAGGTGAATGGTACTTTGAAAAGAGTTGTATATGTGTGTGCATAGTTGTAGTTATTTGTAAGTTCTTTGTAATATCATTGATTTTTTAGTTGGGGATGGATGACAAAGCTAGCTGTTTAGTGAGTTATTGCTAAAAGATTTCTTTTAAAGATATGATAGGGAAGCCCACCCAGTCTAAGTCTCAGCTCTGGCCAAGCTGTGGCTTTGACTGGTGGGAGAAGCGTGCCATCAAGCCCTCCCAGTCTAGTTCTTAGTTCTGGAGAAACTGTGGCCTTGACTGGCAGGAAAAGTATCAAACCCAGGTGTTTCTGTACTAAAAATGAAAGCAAGTCACTTTGACTAATTGATTTGGCTTTACAGAAGTTGAACCCTGTTTCCTCTGAGATAAAGATGAAAAGCCTCATCCGGAAGAGGCTCTTTAAGTCCTCATTGTGAAAAGGATGCTCCTCAGCAATAGCAGACCCTGAGTGATGGTAAAGCATATAGACAGTTATAAGTTTCACCTTACTAATTTTGTTCAAAAGTCCATGTTTTGTTCCTGTTGTAATTGCTAAAACAAAGAAAGGTGAAAAATGTGAGGTGGATGTACACTCCACTCAAGAGTCTTAGGTGTTCTCATGTTTTTCTCATGCTTTTAAATCTATTCACAACATAACCTAGCAAGCTTGTCAGAAGCAGAAGATTGTCAATAGTAAGACAATTTACCCAGAACCTTACTTGAACTCCAAGACTCAAACATTTGTGAGACATCAGAGGCAGAAAGATGTGTTTCAATTGAAATGGTTTTAAGTTGAATTGTTTACCATTTTCTAGTGTTAAGTTGTAACTTGTAACTTCTAAGCAATTAACCTGGGACATGCTAGCCTGAAAAATGGTGACATTAGTGAATTTCGCCTAACAGTTAATAGACGTGAATGCTGCAGCTCCAATGGTACATGGAACACATTGCTGGCTAGGGGAACTGAGTTTATCAAATTGAGTAAAAAGCCTAATTCAAATTAAATTCATACTGTCTTTGTTGTCCTATCTGCAAAGCTCCTGCAGGAAGGATAACAGAGAACAGTTTTGCATTCTTTAATTATAACTGAAAAGAGTGATTTGTCACAGCCAGTCTTTAGCTAAGACAAAATAAATCTGGTCATGGCAAGTCCAGTTTGGCTGACCTGGCTTGTTCTAAAGTCCCTAGGTGAAAAAGAGAGCTCGTGCAGAGACCTCAGCCAATCATAGCCAGTCCAGAGAGCAGACATATCACTGGTCAAGGAGCTGGGCAGGGCTAAGACTCAGACCAATCAGTGTCTAGAGCTGGGAGTTTTGAACTCCCTATATAAGAAGGTTTTGAACAATAAAACAGGCAGTTTGGCTCTTGATCAAGAGGACTCGAATCATGATTTCTGTCTCTCACCTACGACCGTCGCATAATAAGGGCAAGCAAAACTTTCTCATGATTTCTATCATCAAAATGCCCGAGCATTGGCAAAACAATTTGGCTTAACCTTGCCACAAGTTTGAGATATAGTGAATGCTTGTTCACAATGCCAGCAAACTTTTTCCTTACCACAAATGTTAGGTACAAACCCACGAGGGTGAAAACCTAATGACATTTGGCAAACAGATGTTACCCATATATCAAGTTTTGGGATTTTTAAATATGTGCATGTTTCTGTTGATACTTTTTCAGGTTTCATAGTAGCAACAGTTCATAAAGGTAAAAAATCAAGAGACACCACCCAACAGTGGCTGCATGCCTTTGCTACGATGGGCGTGCCTCAACAGATAAAAACAGATAATGGGCCTGCATATACATTTCGAAAAACACAAGATTTTTTCCACACTTGGGGGAATCAAACATGTTACAGGTATTTCCCACTCTCCAACAGGCCAAGCCATAGTGGAGAGGGCACATTACACATTGAAAAACATGCTACAGAAACAAAAAAAGGGGGAATCCCAAAGGCATGCTCCCTCAGGAGCAGCTTGATAAAGCAACCTATGTTTTAAATTTTTTGAATCTTTCCACTAGGGATGACCTCATGGCACATTAAAGGTGCGTGGATCAGACAACTGATGGAGAAGGAGTTCACCCAAAAGTTACATACAAGGATATACACAGTGGTCAGAGGAAAGGTCCAGTTCCACTGTTAGCTTGGGAGAGAGGTTATGGATGTTTTTCTTTGCCCACAGGACCATATTGGTTCCTGGCAAGATAAATCAAACCCAGTCAAGGATGACAACAATGAAGCTTGTTGTCTTTTTCCTGCTATACTGCCATCAAATGGTGGAAGGAGGAATCTATTGGGCACACATTTTGACCCACCACTGTTTCGGCCTCTGACCTGGTGGGATCCAGAACCTCCTCTCAGCAACAATGGAACAGAATGGGTGGGAGGAATTTGGCTTCCTCCCCTAGATCAGTATGTTGTAAATATATATATTACTAATGCTTCTTATGTTACTGATTTACCACCTACTTGTTTAATATGGAATCAAACAAATACCTTTTCACCTTTACCTTGTGCCAATTTTTCTATGCAATTGCACTTGATATATGAATTCTCAGAAAAAAATTTGATTGCTATTACATTGCCGACCATTTTATCTCCAGCAATCCTATGGATGTCACCCTACCTCATTATCGCAAATGTTGTTTTATGTCCATTTCGAATTTATGATGTTTGGACATTATGTTTAGGACAACAACCACAACAACAATTCTTTCAATATGGGAAAATAATTGATTGGGCGCCACACAGTATCCTTAGAGAAAAGGGGACAAATAAAATCATTCTTCCCTCCCAAAAGGCAAACCGCAGCATTGTTTGGCATGATAGTGGAATGGCCAGACCCTTGATTCAATATTATCTAGATAATAATCAATGACGTGTTCATAAGCACATGTGGAAAATGCTGCTATCTGCATTCGGTAATACTGTATACTAGATGAATGTGAACAAGAATGCTACCATCACACATTTAACATAATTAAAGAAGCAATCATTAATGACTTGTACTTCACACCCATATGTTTTTGCTTTAGCTGATGATTTTTCAATTGATTATAAGAATGGCTTGTATTTTCTGTCTGATAATTCTTTTGTTTTAAAATCATATGCAATCAATGAAGATATGCATAACCTTTCTGTTCTTCCATTTAAGAGAAGACTGGAAATTTGGGTACCTGGAAATTTGGCTAAGACTCGGGAAGGACAAGACGGACTCTCACAATTGGCTTGACTATTCCAGAAGGAAATCCAAAAGAGTAAGAAACAAGTTTGCAAATTTCTGGGTTGGTTGATCTTTGCCATCATTTATGTTGTAACAGTTTTAACCACAGCCTCTGCAGCAGTTGCAGCTTTATCTAATTCCATTCAAACTGCCCACACCGTGGGACAAGCTCTAACCAATATTACAAAATAATTACAAACACAAGAGCAAATTCACAAAGAAATAATGACCAGATTAGATGCCTTAGAAAGTGCTCTTTTGTAGATTGGTGAAAGAGTTGAGGGTCAAAAAATCCGCATATCTTTACATTATGATTGGGAACACATACATAACTCTGTGTCACTCCACTTCTGTGGAATGAAATCGAACAAAATTGGGAAACAGTTAAAAACCACCTCCAAGGAGCCCTTGATAAAGCCCTAACACAAGATATCCACTCATTTCATACTCAATTAAAAGATTAGCTCAGAGATTTGCAAACTCTGGAAGAGCAAAAGGTACTGACAGACTTAAAAAATTATCTTACTTGGCTAAATCAAAAAAAAATGGTTTTCAGGAATAAATTTACGAGTTTGGGTTTTTATTGGATTAGGTTGTCTAGCAGTGACTTCTTTTTAAATTTTCTTTCTTGTCCTTTTTGATATAATTAGAGCCATTAAAGGCACACAAAAACAATCTATGGTTGCACTTGCTTTGTCTATGACTCTTAAAAATAGAAAAGGGAGAGTTGTAGGGTTAACAGGTGTTGGTGTAAGAAAAGAGTTAAACAGAGAACAACGGCAGCAGCACCAGCAGCAGGTCTCTCTAACACGGTGTGTACCTAAGACAGAACTGACCGAACGACTTTCTACTTCTACGTCAACATAGATGCACACTCCTCACGCACGCTCTTCACGCTCCTTTACCATGGCTTTGGAGAGAACAATGGGAAATGTCAAGAGGACAGATTTATTGTAGGACTGTGATCATGTCTGTAAGCTGTAACCAAAAAAAAAAAAGCTCTTAGAAGTAAAGATATATGTACTGATGCTTCTGAACAAACCATAGATTCACCCAGATTCACTCAGACTCTCTGTCTCTGATGGTGGGTCTCGTCTCTTCATGTATCACATGCATCCTTCTTGGGGGGTTCTGTTTGGGTTGGTACACTTTTACTAGCTACAGCTGTTGATCATTTGGATACCATTTCAGAAAAAAAAATAACCCAAACCAACCAACCAACCAAACCCCAACACAAAATTCAAAAAAAATAAAACAAAACACTAGCAGGAGGATGTCTGCTTACCCTGCCTGTGCAAACTGCCCCGCAAACTGCTGTGTCACACCCTAAAAGACGTGCCAGGCCTCTGTTTGCCCACTCCTGTTCACCATGCTCCTGAGACCCTTCTTTTAATTGCACCTCCGATGATTGGAGGAAGCCCCTCCCTGAATGAATGGCTGATGAGAGGCCTTTGCTCCCCTCAGGATCTTGACCTCCACTCAAGTCAAGACTTCCACTGACTGTCACATCCTCAAATAGTTTATGAGCAGCAGATTCAGATGCGCATTCCCCCAGTTGGCCCATCCAACTGTTGCCAGATGAAAAATTGTTTGCACCTTGTGGGATAATACAATGCTTATTCTTCAAAAACCACCGGCCTATGGAACCGTACAATGCTTATTCTGTAGGAAGAACTGGAAAGCATCCACCAGAAACCACCAGAGACCCCCAGAACAGAAGAACACGTGTGTAAAGAGGAGGGAAAATATGGTAATGATTTCAGGGAAATTATTGTCATCTGTATTTTTATTTTGTGAAAATCAATGAATATGTATGTAAAAAACAATACGTAAACAGGCACTCTTTCTGTACTCAGCATGCATGATTTTTGGAGGAGATAACTTGTGCATTCAGACAAATAAAGAATGCCTGCTTCTTAATGCCATATTGGTGTTAAGGAAATTTTACTTTTACCAATTTTTGGTAACAATTTTGACACTCCAGATGGGACCTACTCCTAAAATTCAACGGATCCAAGGGATCACGGGACCTCCAGCTGTCACTGAGGGATTCTCGGGGAGAACCTGCAATCCCTGGATAGAAGAAAATTTGATCAAGACCCCTGGTAAGATCAAGACATTCTTTACGTTAAAGGTGACATGGTTTAACACAATTTAAATGTTACCTCCCCTTAATTTTAACCAAACCCTTTCCACTAATAAGGAACAAATACAAGTAGATATAAGTTAAAAAATACCAGTTTACTAGGCTGGAACAGCAACAGGCAAAAAAAACCCCAATAAATAACCACTAGATATAAAACTGCTAAATCTCACTAACCCCAGGGGAAAAAAGAAAGACCCAAAATGCCAGAAATATCCTTTCCAATATGGCACCCACCACGGGTGACTGTGTGGCTTGAAAGACAAAGAGAAAATTACATCAGTTCTCTATCCCAAGATCCTGCCTTCCAGGAGACTGTTTCCATGCCTGGCAGTTGGTTCTGGGTGTACTGAATGCTCCTCCAGGTGAAATCAAACTGTGGCCTGCACTCTGCTGCTAGAGGAATGTTGATGATGGCATACCATTTTACTGTCTTGAACTCCAGTTTGTACTGAAGTTCCAGCAGTCCCAGAATTTTCCATTGACTGATCCAGACTGCACTGGAAAAGGGTGAGGCTCCAGGACATTTGCAGTACATTTATGACATCGTCGTATGGGGGAACACAGCAGCAGAAGTCTTTGAGAAAAGGGAGAAAATCTAGATCAAAAAAAAGATTAGAACAAGAGTCAAGGGGCCTGCCAAGGAAATTCAGTTCCTAGAGGTGAAGTGGCAAGCTGTATGTAGACAGATTCCAACAGAGGTGCTCAATAAGTGTCATGGTTTGACACTGGCCAAATGCCAGGCATCCACAAAAGTTGCTCACTCAACCTCCTCTGCCACAGCTGGGCAGAGGACAGAAAAAATTTGTGAAGAGCTCATGAGTTGAGATAAGGACTGGGGGAAAACACTCCAAGGGCAAACAGGCTCAGCTTAGAGGTATAAAGTAAATTTATTACTAACAGCATGGCCGGCACATCAACACTCAGTGATGGTCTGATTTTGTTCAGGCCACAGTAGACCACTGTCACTCTCCATTCTCCATTAGACTTCATCACAGGCATATAGTGCTGTTGAACAGTGAACAAGTCTTTCTGACCACTCCCTGGCTCTCCAGTTCATGGATCATCTTATGGATGGGAATCACAGTCTTGGTTCGCACAGTATTGCCAACAATGCACTGTTGTAGTGGCGATCGCTACCTGCTGTTCTTCAACCCTCAAGAGTCCTGTTGCAGAAGGGTGTGAGAAGAGATGGGATGGAGTTGAGCTGCAGGCTGTGGGATGCACCTGCAGAAGCACATGGCAGCACAAAGAAGCACATGACAGCAAAGAGAAGCTTGTCTCCACCTGACCTTGGGGGGAGGAGGTGTCACGTGGCAGACCCCTACAGAGAGGAGCCTGCTGGAAGCTGACTGATGAGTGAACAGCTTGTGATCACCCCATATAAGGACATTAGGAAAGCATGTTGCTGACATGGCAACATGAGATAGGTCACGTAGTGAGAATTACCATATAAGGAAATACTGTGCCTTGTAAAAGTGTATAAAACTAGCTCGTTTCTTTGAATAAACAATTCAGATTCCCCACCGGTCTGAGTCCGTGTCTCAGTTGCTTACAGAAGGGTCCTCTGAGAGATCAGGCAAGGTGCTCAGCTGTCTAATGCCTTCTGTTTCCACAGCAGCTATCCCAAAAGCCCACCTGAGTCCTTTTGGGTCTTTGAAATAGCTGCTCCTGAGGTAATCTATACCAAGAATACACAGGGCCTCTGGACCAGTCACAACAGGATGCTTCTTGCATTCCTTCCCAGTCAAGCTCACCTCACCTTCCAGCAGGGTCAATTGCTGCAATCCCCCTGTCACCCCAATGATAGAAACAGGTTCTGCCCTCACATGTCCCAATGGTATTAAAGTACTCTGAGCACCAGAGTTGACCAAAGCCTTGTATTTCAGTGGTTCTGATGTGCCAGGCCATTGGATCCACACAGTCCAAAAGACACAATTTTCCTTGGCCTCTACTTGGCTAGAGGCAGGGCCCCTCTAGTTGTTGCTATTGTCCTCTCGCTGAGTGTATATCCTGAAGGTCCCTTCAAGGGTATCAGGCATGTCATCCTGCCTTCTGTCATGCCTGGCAGCTCAATCACAGGAAACTGGAGCTCCATTCATTCCTGTAGAACTCCCTTTCTTAGTAGTTTCCTCCTTTAGCTTATGCAACTGTACTGCTAGGACAGAAGTGGATTTTCCTTCCCATCTTCTCATGTCTTCCCTATGCTCACACAGGAGGAACCATGGGTTGGCTCATGGGGTGTACCCCCTCTCCCTATCTGGAGAATATCTGCTTCTGATAACAGTGGCTGTGGGCTGTGTTGATGAGACTTGGAGAAGGCCCTCTTTAAGTTCCTTCCTGAGTTTCTAATGGGTCTCTTCAATACCATCTTCCAATTTCCACATATGCTTGGTCAAGTCTGTTTCCACAGCCAAGATTTGGGCTCTTGTCGGGGAATGGAAAGTATCTGCATATGTCTAGAATCTTCTTATCATAGTGTCCACTGTCTCTTTTTCCTCATTCCACTGTAGTGACACTACATGTCCCAAGACATGCGAGTTTGAGCCACATCAGTGTTGTACAATTTATCAGGTCTGGACTCAGTGGTTTGGTTGTCATTTGAGGAAAGCATCTCTAGCACAGCCAGTTCCCAGAAGCATTGGATTCCTTGCTCCATGGTCTTCCAAGGGCCTTGCTACAGCTGGAGATCTGGGCAAATTTCTCTCTCCTTCACACTTGCTAAGAGTCGCATCCAGGGGATGAGGGGTTCAGGCCTACTCGCAATGCCCTGATCATTGTTTTTCACTTTCTGTCTGGTGACCATTCAGTTGGGTGCTAAATTTGTCTTGGATTAAGGCAATTTAAAGAAGTGGACACTAAAATGAGTTACCTCCCCTTAATTTTAACCAAACCCTTTCCACTAATAAGGAACAAATACAAGTAGATATAAGTTTAAAAATACCAGTTTACTAGGCTGGAACAGCAACAGGCAAAAAAAACCCCAATAAATAACCACTAGATATAAAACTGCTAAATCTCACTAACCCCAGGGGAAAAAAGAAAGACCCAAAATGCCAGAAATATCCTTTCCAATATGGCACCCACCACGGGTGACTGTGTGGCTTGAAAGACAAAGAGAAAATTACATCAGTTCTCTATCCCAAGATCCTGCCTTCCAGGAGACAAAGGGAAAAAAGATGGCTGACCAAAAGAACCCTCCTGGGAAGGTATAATCTTGCAGACCAGTTCTATTGGCAGATGAAGACTTGCCAGCATGTATGGCATCAACTCCGCCACCAGCTGCTTCCCCCTGGCACCTGCTGAACTCTACTGGTGTTGGTGCTGATGTTCTCCATGCTGCAGGTGTGTTGGGGGGGAAAAAAAATGGTCTGTCTGCACCAATGCAGGATGACTCAGCCCCTTGAGAGCAGCTCAAGCTTCACTGCAGATAGAGTTTGCAAAGTCCACTCCAAAAACAGTTTCTATTTGCAAAATGCCATTTTTCTGAGTTGCTACAGTTGCAAGCCCAGAAATGCACCCAAAGCCAAGCCTCTGCCTTCAGAAAATGCTGCCATATGGAATACAATAGCATTTTGGATTACCCACAACAAATAGTGTTAACCTACCCATAAGGTGTAGAAAACCTTCACAGGGCTGCATTTAAAGGTACCTAAGGTGGGAACAGGGAAGGGTTTGAATCCCTTCTAGAAGCTCTTAAATCATAATTTATTTTGAATACTATATGTTTTAAATGGGCAAAGGATCATCTGGTGAAGGGGGGAGATTCTGGAAAAATCTCCCTTAGGATTTTTATGAAAACATTGGGGAAAACTGGGAGAGGACCCCCTCACTCAGAAACAATTGGTTGAGTACTGTAATAATTGGTGTCTGAAGTATACTTTGATAATTTGTAAAGAAAGGGGACATTGGTAAAGGGAGTATCCCCATGTTACCAGATGATAAATGGTCTACACCTGGTGAGCTAACTAAATGCTTGTTCTCCAAAACTACTGGCCTATGGAAAATGCACAATGCCCATTGTGTAAGAAGGAGAACTGGAAGTTCACCGACCTCAGTGTCCTACCACTTCAGCTAGGTCATCTGGAACAGTGGGGTCTACAACCACCAGGGACCATCAGAAAGATCCCCAGGACAGAAGAACACATGTGTAAAGGGGAGAGGAAATATCTTAATGATTTCGGAGAACTGATTATCATACATGTGTTTAGTCCAGGACAATCAATGAATATGTATATAGAATACAGTATATAAATGGAAATTTTCCTGTACCCAGCATGCATGGCTTTGGGAGGAGCTATCCCCCTGTGCATCTGGCCAAATAAAGAATACCTGCTTCTTAATGCTACATTGGTGGTAAGAAGTTTTTTATTTGACCAAATTTTTGGTAACAGTTTTGGCGACCCAGATGGAACCTACTCCTGAATTTCAATGGATCCAAGGGATTGCAGGACCTCCAGCTGGCACTGAGGGATTCTCAGGGAGAACCTTCAATCCCTGTTCCGAAGGAAATTGGAGCAAGACCCTTGGTATGATAAAGGCATTGTTTACTCTAAAGGTGTTAACTGTTAACCTACCTGTAAGGCGCAGCAAAAGCTACACAGGGTTTGGTTTAAAGGTATCTAAGGGTTAAAATCCCTTCAAAAGTGAAGGGTTAGAGTACCTTCAAAGAAGAAGGGTTAGAGTTCCTTCTAAGGAGCTCCTAAACAGTAATTTGTTATAATGGGACACAAAACCTCAAAAAGGGTATCAGAGGTGTCACTACTGGGATGTATCTTGAAACATTGGAAACAAATGGGGGGTGATCCCCTTGTGTGAAAAACTTATAAAATTTTGTAATCAATGGTGGCCACTTTACACGCTGGAAGATAAGAGAAGTGGCCTAGAGAATGGCACCTTACAGTATAATACCATATTGCAATTAATGTTGTTTTGTAGAAGGGAAAATAGCAGGATGAAGTTCCTTATGTTGACTTGTTTTTCACCCTAAGAAATCATCTGGAGTGGCAAAAGGAATGAGGGATGACCCCGTAAGATCCATTAATTTTAGTACTTGAAAAGAAAAAGAAAGGCAAAGGGTTGAAAAGGTGTTGTTCTGCTTGCAGCATAGGGCAGAGGTGTTCAAAGTGTGGAAGAGAAGATGAGAATGATTTAGAGCTTATGGTTGCTCCACAGCAAACAATGGGTGATGTGAATGATGAATCGGCAGGGAACGCAGCTAGACACATAAGTAGGTCATGGGAGAGTGGACTGGAATGGGGAGAACACTTTAGGGGATTGGAGGATTTTAGCCCAATTGCGGAACACATTAGAAGGTGGCAAGGAGATGTTGGGGGGATGCTGGGGATATTTTGATGGTTACCCTCTGGCAGGTGGTCAAGAATCATGGTCCAGTAACAGTAAAGACCCCATTTTCAATTGTGGATTTAATGTCATGGAAAAAGGCAGCAGGAATTTATAGAGAGGATTTGGATAGAGTTGCTTAAGTATTTGAAACCATAATTAGGACTGAAGACCCTGGCTGGAATGATATACAAATGATGTTAGATATGTTGTTGGATAGCACAGAAAAAAGGATGGTGTTGATCATGGCCAGAAAGCAGGTGGAGAGGACATGCTAATGGAGACTTAGAAGGAATTGTAGATCAGAATTTTCCTTCAACAGATCCAAGGTGGGTCCCTAATTTACTGGGGCCCACAGATCGTTTAACAAGTGTCTAGGGGTGAATTTATGATACTGTATTCACTATCATCTGCTTTATGCCCAGACATGGGTCCTGGAACTTTAAGCTAGGCCCGGGGGAAGGGGCCTCCTCCATATTCTCTTAGCTGTGCTCTGCAGCAGGGAAAGGGAGTACATCTTTTGCTTTTAGCTAGCTTCATTTTTGTTAGCTGAGGCAAGAAGCTTTTCCTGAGACTGCAGCAGCATTTCCTCCAGTGATTTTCTGTGGCTTTTCCTTCTGTAACTGTTCAGCTGTCCACGAGATCAGCTTAGCTCCGATCTGAGAACAGACCGGTGGGGAGGCCCTGGCACACCACATTGTGAAGGCCCTTGAGCCTATCAGGCGAACTTCCAGGGCAATGCCCTGCAGGAATCTGCCATAGGCTTCGAGAATGCTTCATCACTTAGGGTGAGAGAAAAATGTTTCCCCCATGGTGCTCTGCAGCACTATGTTAATCTACCTCAGTTTTGTTGTATTCCTCTGGGGATGGTTTTTCCCACGACACCCCCTGAAGCCTGTGACCATGTAGTTTGAACCTCCTTTCCTATCTCTCCTATTCTTGACCTTATTGGCCCAGGGCCAGTTATCTTTCCTCAGCCAAAAACTAGATAAAGCCCTGTTTCTTCCTTGTTTGCTCTCTCTCCCTGGAACCCTTTGAGAATAAAGCCTTGGGCTGAAGCTAGGGGTGAGAACCTCTTTTGGAAAATCTTTTATCCTGTCCCCTGAAATATTTTCCCTAAAGCCCCTAAGGTACTGAGCTAGCTCAGAGCCCAGGGGGCAGGCGAGGGGGAATATTTCACAGTTTTGCTTTTCCCATTGGCCCGTTGGCCTTGCCCACCTCTATTGTTCATATATGTCCCAGTTCTAGAGGGTTCTCCTTTCCCTGTTTCCCCTTTCCCTGTTTCCCCATTGGTTTTTGTATCACTGATTGTCCGCCCTCATATCCCCTACTGGTTGTTGCCCTTTGCCCTGCCCTTGCACGGCCCCTGTGCCATCAGACCATTGGCCCCTAATCCCATACTTAACCCTGGACACTCCATTGAACTCTTGTCTTTTGTCCCTGGATCCCTTCGGCGTGTGGCTGCAATAAACCTTGCTGGAACTCTCTACAGAAGGCCCTTCCTGCCTTTCATTTTCTGACTTATCTGTGGGGTGTGTGTGTGTGGACTTGAGTGACTGTTCATGTGCCCACCCGAGCGGTTTCCTGAGAAGAGATGCTTTCAAGAAGGTGTAGCAGCATCTCACCTCTGGACATTGGGACAAGATGAGCCACACTTACAGAAAGAACTCTGAATCCACCCGCTTTTTCGGCAGTGAGAAGGGTCAAATATTAACAGGTTTTTGGGTTTTTTTCCCCTGTGCCTGCGTGCACTCTGCTTGTTAAATAAACAGGTTTTTTCGGTTTCCTCCAAGAAATTTGTCTTGCATCGGGATGGGGGAGGGAGTGCTGAAACCTGCCTTCTTTAGAGGAGATGTTAATTTCAGGACATTTCCTCCTAATTTGTCTCAAACCAAGACAAAATTTGGTGCCCAATGTGGGGCTGGAGAAAGTGAAAAAACAGTAATAATTACATTCTGATTTTAAACACTTTGTATTGGGATACAGTGGTCAGTAGTCACCATGCTGCTTGATGTAATAGTGTCTCTCTGGTCCCTAGGCATGTTTGCCTTTTCACAGATAGGGGCAATTTTGTCTCTAGAATATAACTTTTACAGAGAAGGGGTATGAATCAGGCTTGCTATACTGATGTGCTTGGTAGTAATATCTTATAGAAGGTTAACAGAGGTACTGGGAGCTGTTGAAAATGTGCATGGTCTGTTGTTTCTCTGTCCTAGTCTTGGTAGCCTGCTTTGGGGGTTTATTAGTAATTACACCCAGTCTTTTAGGGGAAACCAGGGATGATTTTTCCCAGCCCTTCATCTCCTTCTTCCCCTTCAAATCTGCTATGTCACCTTTTGCAAATGTTCAGTTTTCCCTGGATGTTAAAGATACCACCTTCCTGGTGTTTTATCTGGAAGGTTTATTCTTTATGGTTTACAGCTTCTCTAGCATCAGGGCTGAGATGTCCAGAGGGGCTGTCCAAACACCTTCTCCAGGTGTGGAAAATCCTGAGTGGTGTGGGATATGGGAAGACATAGGCCAAACCCTGAAGGAATTCTCTGCCCCAATAGCTTGGAACTTCCCCCCTGAACAAATTCAGAACCCAGCTGAGGTGGGGAAATATCTGAAAGAGAAGTGCAATGACAACTCTAATGAGAAGAAGCTCATTGCAATATGCTGGACCCTGGCATATATTTATTGTACACTGCTAGATACTATAGGGCACCAGATACAGCCAGAAGAGCAGGAAGATAAATCAGCAGATACCTCAGTCACTCAGGCTACAGCTAAACTAGACAGGGAGCCTAAGCCAATGGCAATTGCTCCTGTCCAGAGAAGGAAACACAAAGCCAAATCCATTCACCCAGTGAGTGATGATGGGGAGCCAGGATCCTCACAGCCAGCAGAGGAATCAGAACCAGAAATGATTGAGTCCCTGTCCATAGAAAACCTTCACGGCCTAAGGAAGGATTACATCTGACGGTCTGATGAATCTATATTGAGTTGGTTGGTCCACATCTGGGACACCGCAAGTGATAATACAATTCTGGATGGTACTGAAGCGAGATGTTTGAGATCCTTGTCACATGATGTGGATATCGACCAAGGGATGGCAAGGGGGCCCAAAGCTCTCAGTCTCTGGACACAGCTCTTAAGAAGTGTAAAGGGAAGATACCTGTGCCCAGAAGATCTCCGGGTGCAGTAAATCCTGTGGAAGACCATAGAACAAGGGATTCAGTGCTTGAGAAAACTGGAAGTGATAGGGATCATTTTCTCAGATGACCAAATAATTAAGAGTCCAGTCATGGTAAAATGTACATCAGTGATGTGGCTGAAACTTGTATGACCTGGGCCACAAAAATATGCCTCTGCTTTAGCAATGATGAAGCGGAATGAGAGAGATGAGACTGTGATTGCTATGGTGAAGAATTTCCAGGCATATGCGGATACTGTGCATGGCCCAACACATAATCGCAGCTGTGGTACCAAGTCTGTCAGAGCGCATACAGAAAATGGAAGATAGGATGGAGGAGACTAACCAGACACTCAGGAAGGTGTTTAAAGAAAACCTTCTTCAGATCTCGTTGGTACAGACTAGAGGCCCTGTTACCAGAAGCAGATGTCCCCCAGCTAGCAACAGAGGGTGCACCCCATGAACTGAGCTGTGGTTCTTCCTATGTGACTGTGGGGAAAACATGAGGAGGTGTATGGTGATATGTATTTTTGTGTTTTAATCCCCAATGGTTTGTTCCTTCCCCCCCCCCCCCCCCCCCGTTGTTGGTGTAGCCTAAGTTGTATCCACCCATTAAGTTGTCAGTCTTTCCTGATACTTGCCCCTTGTTCCCGAAGGTTCTCTGTCAATCCTCCCTTGTACCAGCCCCTGCCTGGACTGGCCCCTTTGGAAATCCCCTGTTCTTCGAAGTCCCATTGGTTTGTCTATATTAAGTCTCCTCACATTAGCCTCCCCATTGGTTTGTGCTCTGTAAACCCCACCTTGTGTCCCTCCTCAGTCTTCTCCCTATTGGTCCCTCGATGCTAAACTCCACCCTGATTCTGCTCCTTAAAACGCACTGGCCTGCCTTTGTTCTCGGTCCTCGCCCCTGCTCTGCATTCGAGTTATGTTCTGTTCTAAAAAACAATTCCTTGGACTTGCAAACAAGGCCCGCTTTGCTCCTTTCTACACTGATCCTGTGGCGACTGCTTAGGACTCTCGGGACCCCAGGGGTTGTGTTGCACCCCCACCAAGCGCCATATCACCAGGTGCACCACGACAGAGGTGAGATGGAAAACCCACCCCTGCCCTGGCAGCACGGGTGTGTGAATTGAAGGAGGGCAAGACAGAGAGGAAGTTCCACCAGAAGGGAAGTAACTTCAATTGCCCACAGCTGAGCTGCCAAGCATAATGGAAGAGATGACATGTCTGATCCCCTTGAAGGAACCTCTAGAATGTATGCCCAGGGAGGGAAGGATAACCAGGACTAGAGGGGCCCTGCCTCTAGATGGGTAGAGGCCAAGGAAAACTGCGTCCTTTGGACTGTGTGTATTCTTTGGCCTGGCACATCAGAACCACAAAAACATGAGGCCTTGGTCGACACTGGTGCACAGTGCATGCTAATCCCATCAAGACATGTGAGGCCAGAACCTGTTTCTATTGCTGGGGTGCCAGAGGGATCACAGGATTTGACTTTGGTGGAAGCTGAGGTGAGTCTGACTGGAAATGAATGAAAGAAACATCCCATTGTGACTGGTCCAGAGGCCCCGTGCATTCTGGGCAGACTTCCTCTGAAGTAGGTATTTCAAAGACGCAAAAGTACTCAGATGGGTGTTTGGGATAGCTGCTGTGGAGACAGAGGGCATTAGGCAACTGAACACCTTGCCTGGACTATCCAAGAACCCATCTGCAGTAGGCCTTCTGAAGGGGGAAGAGCAACAAGTACCATTTGCCACCTCGACAGTGCACCATGGGCAGTACCAGACAAATCAAGACACTGTGATTACCACCCACAAGATAATCCGTGAGTTGGAGAGCCAAGAGGTGGTCAGCAAAACACACTCACCCTTCAACAGGCCCATTTGGCTCGTACGCAAATCTGAAGGAGAATGCAGATTGACTGTGACTGCCTTGAATGAAGTGACTCCACCACTGAGTGCTGTGCCAGACATCCTGGATCTCCAGTACGAGCTGGAGTCAAAGGCAGACAAGGGGGCACACCAGTATTGACTGACATTGTTAATGCCTTTTTCTCCATTCCTTTGGCAGCAGAATGCAGGCCTCAGTTTTCCTTCACCTGGAAAGGCGTGCAGTACACCTGGAACCGATTGCCCCAGGGGTGGAATCATAGTCCTACCATCTGCCATGGACTGATCCAGGCTGCATTGGAAACGGGTGAGGCTCCAGAACATCTGCAGTACATCGATGACATCATTGTGTGGGGGAACACAGCAGCAGCAGTGTTTGAGAAAGGAGAGAAGATCATCCAAATTCTCCTGAAAGCCAGTTTCACCATCAAGAACAAAGTCAAGGGACCTGCTCGTGAGATCCAGTTCCTGGGAGTAAAGTGGCAAGACAGATAGTTTCCCACCAAGGTCATCAATAAGATAACAACGTCTCCACCAACCAACAAGAAGGAAACACATGCTTTCCTAGGTGCCATAGGCTTTTAGAGAATGCACATTCCTGAGTACAGCAAAATCGTGAGCTGTCTCTCCCTGGTCACGTGCAAGAACGATTTCCACTGGGGCCCTGAACAGACACAAGCCTCTGCCCAGATCAAGCAGGACATCCCTCATGCAGTAGCCCTTGGCCCAGTCAAGACAGAACTGGAAGTGAAGAATGTGCTCTATTCTGCAGCTGGGAGCCATGATTTGTCCTGGAGCCTTTATGAGAAGGTGCTTGGCGAGACTCAGGGTCGACCGCTGGGATTCTGGAGTTGAAGCTACAGAGGGTCTGAAGCCAACTACACTCCCACAGAGAAGGAAATCTTGGCCTCCTATGAAGGAGTCCAAGCTGCCTCAGAGGTAATCGGCACAGAAGCACAACTCCTGGCACCCTGACTACTGGTGCTGGGGTGGATGTTCAAAGCAAAGGTTCCCTCTACTCATCATGCCACCAATGCCACATGGAGCAAATGGATTGTCCTCATCACACGTATTGGAAACCCAAATTGCCCTGGCATTTTGGAAATAATTCCAAATTGGCCCAAAGGTGAAAATTTTGGCCTCACTGATAAAGAGAAGCAAGAACAAGTGACATGTACTGAGGAAGCTCCACCGTACAACCAACTGCCACAAGAAGAAACACACTACACTCTTTTCACTGATGCTTTATGTCGCATTGTAGGGATGAAACGAAAGTGGAAAGCAGTCGTATGGAGCCCCACACAACAGGTTGCAGAAGCTACTAAAGGAGAAGCTGGATCAAGCCAACTCACTGAACTCAAAGCTGTTCAGCTGGCCCTGGACATTGCTGAAAGAGAGAAGTTGCCAAAGCTCTACCTTTACACTGATTCATGGATGGTAGCCAATGCTCTGTGAGGTTGGCTGGAAAAGTGGAAAAAGGCTAATTGGCAGCCTGAGGGAAAACCAATCTGGGCTGCTGAAGAGTGGAAGGACATCGTTGCCTGGGTAGAGAAGCTACCTGTGAAAGTCTGTCATGTAGATGCCCATGTCCCCAAGAGTCAGGCTAATAAGGAGCACAGAAACAACAAGCAGGTAGATTAGGCTGCAAAGATAGAGGTATCCCTGACAGACTTGGGTTGGCAACACAAGGGAGAGTTGTTCCTAGCTCGATAGGCCCATGATGCCTCAGGCTATCAGGGCAGAGATGCCACCTATAAGTGGGCCTGAGACCGAGGGATAGATCTAACCATGGACAGTATCTCCCAGGTTATCCATGATTGTGAAACGTGCTGTGACCAAGCAGGCGAAGCAGGTGAAACCCCTATGGTATGGTAGGCGATAGTCCAAGTATAGGTATGGGGAGGCCTGGCAGATTGATTACATCACACTGCAGCAAACCTGCCGAGGCAAGCGCTATGTGCTGACCATGGTGGAAGCCACCACTGGATGGTTGGAGACTTACCCTGTGCCTTATGCTACTGCTCAGAACACCATCCTAGGCCTTGAAAAGCAAGTCCTTTGGAGGCATGGTGCCCCTGAGAAAATTGAGTCTGACAGTGGGACCCATTTCAAGAACAGCCTTATAAACAGCTGGGCTAGGGAACGTGGGATTGAGTGGGTTTACCATATCCCTTATCATGCACCAGCAGCTGGTAAAGTGGAGTGATGCAATGGATTGTTAAAAACCACCTTGAAGGCACTGGGTAGGGGATCTTTCAAAAACTGGGAGCAAAGGCCACCTGGTTAGTTAACACTCAAAGCTCCACTAACTGAGCAGGCCCTACCCAATCCAAGCCCCTGCATACAGTAGATGGAGACAAGGTCCCAGTAGTACGTTAGAGGTCTGTTAGGAAAAACAGTTTGGATTAATTGTACCTTGAATAAAGACAAACCCATCAGTGGAGTTTTCTTTGCTCAGAGACCAGGTTGTACGTGGTGGGTAATGCAGAGGGATGGAGAGACACGTGTACTGCGGGGAGATTTGATGTTAGGTGAGAACCACGTGTAAATACCACTGTTTGCTCAATGTAACTGCCACTATCTCTATGTAGCTATATATATATATATATATATGTATAAATGTGTGTGTGTAGAGTTGGAATATATTAGTTTGGGCATTAAGCCAACGATATGGAATAAGGGGTGGAATGTCTTGGGGTGACTTTATGATACTGTATTCCCTATTGTCTGCTTTATGCCCAGACATGGGTCCTGTAACTTTAAGCTAGGCCCAGGGGAAGGGGGGTGTCATGGTTTTTACAGAGGCATGTTCAGCTTTCTTAAGTGGTTTAACAGGGAGTCAATATTCAAAACTAGCCAGCTGATTGGTTTTGTTGGGTCTGGAGGAAGTTGTTAGCAGTCCTCACAGAGAATCATTTCCTTAATTGATGGATTTTCTCCTTAACTAAAAACCAAGCTATGTTAAACCATGACAGAGGGGAAGCCGGGGGAACCCTTTCAGCGGTCTGTATTCAAACACACATCCTCCTCCATGTTGTCTCAGCTATGCTCTACAGCACAGGGAGGGAGTATATCTTTTGCTTTTAGATAGCTTCTTTTTTGTTAGCTGAGGCAAGCTTTTCCTGGGACTGCAACAGCATTTCTTCCGGTGATTTTCTGTGGCTTTTCCTTCTGGAACTGTTCAGCTTAGCTCCAGTCTGAGAACAGTCTATCACTGGGAACCGGCAGGGAGGCCCCAGGACACCGCATCCCAGCTCTGGACATCGGGACGAGCCGAGCCACACCTACAGAAAGAACTCTGAATCCACCAGCTTTCTCCACTGTAGCAATGCATCTGTATAACAGGCCATTCTGACGCACTAGCCAAACTGTAGAGAGCAAGCCACCTGCAGTCTTGTTTTCAGGGTTCTCAGGAACTCATCAAGGCCACTAAGACAACAACAGGATGAAAGTGAGAACAAAGAGCCTGGGAATCTGCCTGTAAAGAATGCAAAACCTAGATGGAGGACACACGGTGTGATGATGGATGCTTGACCAATTAAGTGCCCTGAAGGATGTGTGCCTGCCTTATGAACAAGTGGCCTGGCCAATCGGGAGACACCTGTATGCATGGACAGTAGAAAATGAAACTATAACTGGAGTTTTATGTAAATAATAAACAGCTTCTGCTGAAATAATTGATTCTATTATTCAGATGCCCATTTTCACCTTGCACTCCACAGCGAGAAGGGTCAAATATTATCAGTTATTCTTTTTTTTTTTCCCTGTGCCTATGTGCACTCTGCTTGTTAAATAAACAGGTTTTTTCACTTTCCTTCAAGAAATTCATCTTGTATCGGGGCGGGAGAGGGAGTGCCAAAACCTGACGTCTTTAGAGGAGATGCTAATTTCAGGACATTTCCTCCTAATTTGTCTCAAACCGAGACAATAAGATATCAGAAATGAATATTGTTTAGTGTAAAGCATGCTATACCAAAAGTCATGAACTGGTAAAAACTGTACGAGGCTGTGGTGGTTTGACCAGGAAGTGAGTTTTCAGGAAGTTACAGGAAAGAACTAATTAAGAACAGATACATCTCTGTGAACATACAGGCTTAAATGTCAGGAATTCTGAGAAGTCCTCCCTTTTCCTTCTGGTCAGGAAAACAGGTAACACCCTGGGAAGTAGCAGGCCCCGGGCCAGGCCCCTCTGCCCTCTGGGCAGCTGGGGCTGGGCCCAGCTGGGTCCTGGGAGCCGCTGCCAGTGGGGTAGCCATGCCAGCAGGTCCCTTTCCTCCCCCCATCTGCTGCGGGGAGGGAAGAAAAGGAGAAGGCTGCAGATCAACATCTAGCAAACTTTTAAAGCTTACCCGAGCCAGCCAGGGCCAGGGGAAATGTTTCCTCCCCCCTCTCCTGAGGGTCCCTGGGAGCCGCCCTGAGCTCAGGCTGGGCCCACCCCATGAGACTGAGAGGTGGGCAGGAGGCATTTACAAGCATTTACGATTCCTGACTGCCTGGCCACTCCGAGCTCTGACCTTTCTGCTCTCCCTCCCAGCTCAGCCTTGAAATCTGACACTATAAGCCACAGCTGAGGGAGAGAGGACCTGGGCAAGATTTAACCCTTTCCTGGCAAGATGAAGCTTTCAGAATGCTAACCCTTTCCCTGAGAGAAAGAGGAAAGACAGAGTGATTTAACCCATAGAGAGACAGCATGATACAGAGTCAGCAAAAGAACTGATAGAGGTTATTGGAAGAAGGGATTGAGGAAGTAGACATTTTTGACTGGACTTCTCTGGATGTAAACCATGGAGAAATGGACCATTTCTTGTAATATATTAATGAAGTTTAGGGGAATGCTGGTTCTAGCCAAAGGTGGTGGACTGATGTAATTGAGATTTAATTGAGAATGTTCTAAGAGTAAGTCCCTAGCTCCTGGGATAAAAAGAGGTCTCTTGAGATAGAGACGATTTCAGAGATAGAAGAAGAGAATCTTTGTTGTGATGCCTTAGCTTTTATATTTTCAGATTCTGTGCGTGCTGCCTAGGGATGAAGCCTTGTATTAGGAACTGTACTAAGCTCCCTCTATGGAGCAGGTAGACAAAACAAATCCATTTCTGATGGAAGACCAAGGACAACTTTCAGGCCAAGAACACAAACAACAATGGACTGAGGGGTGGAACAAGAAGGATGGGACCTCAAGGCCTGGGGCTGTAATTGGACAATTGGACCCCAATATGCAAATAGACCTAAACTTATAAAATGGCAAAATCTCGTGACTGCAGCGCCATTTTTGCCACCACTTGCAGACCACCCTGGGTGCTGCCTTGTGTAGGCTTCTGTAAGGCCCAGGGTGGATTCTGGGGACCTTTTAATAAATCCTAATTTTACTCTTTAGTTTTGCCTAGCCTCTGTTTCAGGTCAGCCCTCCCAAGGCAACAGTTGTATACTAGAAGAAGCATTCTTAAATGGTACCCCAAATATGCTGAGAGACCCATGAGTAGCCAGGGAAAAGGCTGCTAATGGGTGGGACGGCACAATCTGCAGTAATTCCGGGCAGTTGCATATTTGTGACATTGGGAGCCACCAGACTGGTTTTTCTTGTGGCAAATATCTCCATAGGACACTAAGAGAGACTCCTCTCCCAAAGTGATGAAAGATTATGTTTAAATGGTGAAACTGACTGAAAAATCATAGTTTTGTCTCTCTGTGTTGGTTGTGAGAAAGTGAACAGTTTGTGGGGGAAAGAGAAGGGTTTTGAAGGGTTCAATTTTTTTTTCCTTTTCTTCATTCTTTAGTGTGTGTAAATAAACTATCTTCGCAACTTTTAAAGTTCAGGCCTGTTTTGCTTTTTATTTTCTCCTAGTCATATCTCTCTAAAAAGTAAACACTGAAACCATCACATATTTGGTGCATTGGCCAAGAAAGAGTCAAAATTGGTGAATGTGAAACCACTACAGAGGCAAAGCAGGACAGTACTGAATCCCCCATGGCTTTCATGGAACGATTGAAGGTGACTGCCAGAAAATATACTAATCTGGATCCTGAGAATCCAGAGGAGGCCATACAGTTAGCAACTTTTTTTAGGGGGCAGTCTACCCTGGATATTAGAAGGAAACTCCAGAAACTGGAAGGAGCGGAGTCACATGACTTAGGAAAATTGTTAGATGAAGCGTGGAAAGCATATCACAACAGGGATGGGGAAAAATAACTAGGGCAGGCTAGAAGGGAAAACAAGAGACATGACAAACTGCTTGCAACTCTGGGGGTGGCTAAGTGACCTGTGGAGGGTACTAAGAGACCGGCCAACAGGGGAGGTCGGGGAGGGGGAAAAAGGGGAAGGGTAGGTGGGAGGCTCCCACCGTTTCCCCAGGAATAGTTAGGGGAAGACCAGTGTGCAATCTGCAAGGAAAAGGGGCATTAGTGAGAATGCCCATAGGCTGAAAAGCTGGATCCGGTCTTACAGACTGTTACATTAGAAGATGAAGTTTGAAGGGGTCCAAGGGATTCTACCCCGGCTGAACTTGTCATTACATTGAGGCTGGGGGAAGAAGAATTGGAATTTTTGGTGGACGCAGTAGCAATTTGTTCCATATTGAATACATGTAAAAGGAAACTTAGTAGGGATGTGGTAAATGTAATTGGTGCTACAGGGAAAAGCAAAACATGGTCCATTTTACAACCCATGAAATTTAAATTAAGAAAGAATTGGATTACTCACTAGTTTCTATATATGCCCAGATGCCCAGTCCCCTTGCTTGGGAGAGATTTATTGGGAAAATTGGTTGCTCAAATAATTTTTCTGGATGGGGAAATACAAATTCAAATACCAGAATCAAAGGCATTGAGGCAAGGGGTTTTTTTTGTTACAGGAGTCAAATGAATTGGAAGAAATCTCAGAGGAGGTAGAGAACACTGTGACCCTGTTGGTATGGGCAACTGAAATGCCCAGATGATCAAAAGTGGCCAAACTGGTGAGGATTACTCTCAAACCTGAAGCTAAACCAGTAAGGCAAAAACAATATCCTATTAATTGGGAGGCAAGGAAGAGGCTGGAAAAGCTTATAGAAAAATTTTTAGAATATGTGGTATTGAAGGAGTGTGAATCAGAATATAACACACCAATATTACAAATTAAAAACCAAAATGGGGAATATAGGTTAGTGCAAGATTTAAGGGCCATTAATAAAATAGTACCAGATATTCATCCAGTAGTAGCTAATACATACACACTTTTGACAGCACTAAAAGGGGAATATAAATTGTTTACAGTGATTTATCTTAAGGATGCCTTTTCCTGCATACCATTGGAGGAAAATAGTCAAGCAATATTTGCTTTTGAATGGGAAAGTCCCACCTCTGGACGCAAAGTTCAATTAACCTGGACTGTCCTACGGCAGGCATTTAAAAATAGTCCAACAATATTTGGAATTTAACTAGCAAAAGAATTAGAACAATGGAAGAAAAATAACACTGAAGGAGCAGTTTTACAGTATGTGGATGACATTCTGCTGGCAACAGAGACCCAAAACCAATGCCTACAAAAGACCATAAGTCTGTTGAACTTTCTGGGACAGAGCAGTTACGGAGTAACTAAAAGAAAAGCTCAGATAGGAAAGACAACTCTGTGGCAGGACATCCCCCCCCAATGGTTGGTGCAGATGGAAGAGAGAACCCAGGCCGGGTCAAAGGCCCAGCAAGGGATCATCTCCTGGCACCTAAAGGGCTGAGGCCCCCAACCAAGAATCAACATCTTGGTCTGGAGAGCAGATGTGGGAAGAGATAAAAGAAAAATAAATATCATTGACCAAAGACACTACTTTACACTATAAAAGCCACACAAATTTTTTCAGAGATAGAAGCCTCTTACACGCCCCCTGGAAATATGTAGGGTGGCTTCTCCCTGAAGCTTGGATGCATCTCTGTGGTTACTTTTCTGGAAATTGAGAGCAAAGGATTTTGATGTATGCTCCATCAGCAATTGGATGGTAAGACACATTGAATCCTAATCTATACTATTTCTTCGCTAGCTATTATATAGATACCTTAATCGTGCACTGTATGTTATCTACTAGTAGTGTTTCTTTGTTTATCCTGTGTAGTAAGAAGTCTGGTTAAAATCTTATGTCTGGTTTTCTTTGGCCTATTCAATAAATAATTAATGTTGTAATAGGCCTGGTTGGTCATTATTAAGCACTTGCAATGAGAGTGGGTTTTGGGGTGCTGACCACCTCAGAAAAGTTACTGTCTACTGCCAAAGGCCTTGGCAAAGGCAGAAACTTGTTTTAAACTCCCCTCTCCATTCATAACAAACTGCAAACTATTCGGACTTTGAGATCACTCAGGGGCAGAGAATTCTTGGCCCTGACAAAAAGGAAGCAATCTGCCAAACTCCCAAACCATAGAACATCTGAGAATTATGAGGCTTTCTAAGAGTGGTCAGGTGGTGCTGGTTGTGGATATTAAACTATGGACTTTTAGTGAAGCATCTCTATGAAGCCCTAAAAGAAACAAAGGACAATTGGTGTGGAGTCCTGAGTCCCAAACTGCCTTCTGAGAACTGAAAAAGGCATTAATGAGAGCACCTGCATTAGGGTTTCCTGACTTAACCAAGCCCTTTGAACTGTTTGTACATGAGAGACAATATTTAGCCCTGGGGGTCCTGATGCAGAAGCTGGGAATCTGGAGGAGACTTGTGGGCTATTTTTCCAAACAGGTGGACAACATGAGCAAAGGATGGCCAGGATCCTTGCGAGCGGTTGCTGCAACTGTTCTACTGATCCAAGAGTCCAGGAAGCTCACTGCTGCACAGCACATAACTTTTTATCCCTCACATGGTGATATTAGAGCAAAAGGGGGAACATTGACTATCTCCTAGCAGGGTGCTCAAATACCAAGTTGTGCTTTTGGAACAGGATGATGTGGAATTGAAGATGACAGCAGCCATGAATCCAGCTCTGTTCCTGGATCCAAAGGCAGTGGATGAGGGAGCCCTGACACGATTGTCTCCAAACTATCAAACAGGTATATTCCAGCAGAACTGATTTGAGAGATGATCCAATAGAGAATCCTGAGTTAGAATTATTCCCAGATGGGAGCAGTTTCATGAAGGATGGAAAATGGATGGCAGGATATGCATTGGTAACCACTACTGAAGTATTGGAAGCTCAGTCTTCACCAATTAAAATGTCAGCACAAAAGGCAGAAATAAAAGCACTAAAACAAGCATTGAATTTGGCAGCAGGCAAAAGGGTGAATATTTGGACTGATTCTCGGTATGCATTTGGTGTAATTCATGCCCGTGGAGCTATATGGAAGGAAAGAGGACTGCTATCAGCTCAAGGTTCAGCTATTAAACACAAGGAAGAAATTTTACAACTTATGGAAGAAATTCAAAATCCAAAGGAGGTGGAAGTGATGCATTGCAAAGCACATCAACCTGGCCAAACTAATGTTATAGTGGGAAACTGATTGGCAGATAAAGCAGTTTGAGGAGTAGCTGAAAAAGGCCTCCTAGCATTGGTACCACTAAGACAAATTGACATATCTGAATTTAAGCCTAATTATGACAGTGAGGGTCAGTGCTTAACAAGCACATTAAAAGCCACTAAGAATCAGGAGGGATGGTGCATTACAGACAGCCAACAGGTTAAAGTTCCACCTTCTGTAATGAGAAAAATAATGGAAAAAGAACACAACAAAACCCATTCGGGAATTGAGTCCGTGATATCTAGTCTCCAAAGCTCTCTACTCAGCACAGGAATGATTGAAATAGCAAAATCAATCCTAGTGAAATGTCCAATTGGTTTAAAAACAATCCCATATTTAGGAAGAGGCCACCTCCTGGAACAACTAAACAGGGAAATTCACCTGGAGATTATTGGCAAATAGATTTCTCTGAATTACCCAGATAAAATGGGTATAGGTATCTTTTGGTATTGGTAGATACTTTTTCCAGATGGCCAGAAGCCTTTCCCTGTCACACCAATAAAGTTGGGGAAGTGGTAAAAATCATGCGTAAAGAAATACCAAGATTTGGAGTACCACCTGGGATGTCCTCAGATAGAGGCCCACATTTTATAGCAGATGTGGTGCAACAGCTGAGCAAAACTCTAGGTATAAAAAGGGACTTACACACATCTTGGTGGCCACAATCAAGTGAGAAAGTGGAAAGGATGAATCAGACTTTGAAATGACAAATTAGCAAAATGTGTTAAGAAGCTTCCTTAAAATGGCCACAGACCCTCCCTCTGACTGTTTTGTGAGTCAGAATTCAGCCAAGGTCAAAAACCAAAGTAAGTCCCTATGAATTGCTGTACATATGGCTGTATCAGTCACCATCCATTCCCAGAGAAATACATTCAAAGGGAGAAACAGATTAAAATCTATACTTAATTTCTTTAGGAAAATCTCTAGCTGGACTCCGTCACTTTATAACCCTATTGGAACCAGTTGTTTTGGATGCACCCATTCACCCATACCAACCTGGGGACTTCGTATATGTAAACATGCGGAACTCTGAACCTTTGAAAGAAAAGTTGAAAGGACCCTTTCAAGTCCTCCTGGTAACCTACATGGCACCTAAGGTGGAAGGAGTCAAACCCTGGGTCCATAACACGTGGGTAAAACCAGCAACTACATGTTAAATACAGCAGAAACAAGATTAATTAACACCGTGGATGGTTTTTATGTATATAAATCCTATTTTTTTAGGTATGTTATATGATTTTCTAGGGATATTATTTATTGGATCTACATGAAGATGATAAATAATTGCATATTTATAATAATAATAGAAACTATGTTGTTAATCTCTGGGAAGGGAAATGTGATCTTAAAGCTAGTGCAAAATTTTGGCAGACTACAGAATGTAACCTCTATAACAGCTTGTTTGCCAACACCAACCTCTGCAGAAAATCCAGTTCCGTGGGAAGTTTTAGGCAGCAATTTGGCAAAAATTTGGGAACACATGTGGGAAGTAAATAGTACCCATGCCAATTGGACAGGGATGGAAGGAGACTATTCCTTACAATGGACACATAAGGATGATACTGTTGAGAATTGTAATATCTAAAAACAAGATCTGGAAACAACCTCAGGAAATACTTATTGGCCAACAGATTGCATTCATATCCCTTGGGGATGTTACATACCAGAAATATGGAACAGTCCTCAGACAGGAATATATCCAGCCAGTTCAGTGGTGTCTAGATTGGGAAGAGAGTCCAGGCCACACAGAGGACCCCTTATAGGTTGATAAAAAATATCCTGATTTAATAAGGTCAAGGCAAAAGGATCCAAGGACAAAGGAAAAGTGGAATTGCACTCAAATACACACTTGTACTCGTAGGAATCCTGAGGTACAGCAGCTCATGGCTGTGGCCCAGGCTTTAAGGTCGGGATGTGTTTGTAGAAATTATTCTACCTTTCTTAATGACACCTGGTCTCACCTAACAAATAACAAGACTTGGAGAGACACAGACTGTCAGCAGGACACAGTAAAATCATTAGGATCCACAGTATGGGTGGGAAGTAATGGAATTTGGACCACACATTTGCCCTTGGGAGAATCGAGAGTGCAATGGACACTGGGAGTATTAACATTATGTCCCTTGTGGAAGGAGTCACCATTGAGAACCCAAGTATGGGGAAAAGTTCATGATGAAAATGTGATGAAACTTGGAAACATCCCAGTATGGGAGTTATAGTGGGATGAATTTAGGAATCCATCTTTACTCCTCAAATATCTACCTTTAGGAACAGACCTGCCATACACAATTTGACTCTACACATGGAAACGTTAGCAAATGCATCTCAATTGGAGTTTACTGAAATAAATGAACAATTGCAAGCCACAACTAAAATGACCTTACAAAACAAATTTGCCTTAGACTTATTGCTGTTATGTGAACATGGAATATGTGGATACTTGAATTTAAACAACAATACTTGTTGTGTGTACATTTCAAATGTGACTTCTAAATTGGATGATCAAATAGAGAGGATAAAATCAATTGCTGCATCTAGCAGAGAATTAAGGGCAGGATTAAAAAATAACTGGTTAAACAAAATATTTAAAGGATTTGAATTTTCTCTAACTGGTTGGTTGGCCTCACTTTTGCAAAGTATAATTGTGATCATAGTAATAATTGTGATTATGATGCTTGCTTTAAGCTGCATAAAAGCCACGATTGCTAATGCAGTGCGAGGAACTTATATGATGTTAGTTAAAAGGCAAAGTGAGGCTTATGAAGGCTTGCAAAGAAGACAAGCTTCACAAGCCTCAAAGGGGGGGAATGCTGCCAGATGAAAAATCTTTTGCACCCTGTGGGATAATACAATGCTTATTCTTCAAAAAACACTGGCCTATGGAACTGCACAATGCTTATTCTGTAGGAAGAAGATCTGGAAAGCATCCAGACCAGTTGTGCCAACTTTTACCAGTTCACCAAGTGGTCAGGTATGACTTTGGGGTCATTGACCACCAGGGATCACCAAAGAGACCCCTAGAACAGAAGAACACATGCTTAAAGGGAAGGGAAAATATGTAAATGATTTGGGGGAAATAATTATCATATGTATGTTTATTCCAGGAAAATCAAGAAATATGAATGTGAAATATATAAACAGGAGCTTTTTCTGTACTCATCATGTACCATATTTTGGAGGAGATATTCCCTTGTGCATCCAGCCAAATAAAGAATGCCAGCTTCTTAATGCTGCATTGGTGTTAAGATTTTATTTTTACTGATTTTTGGTAGCGCACCACCTCTATTAAGAAGTTTTTATCATTTTTCACCCCCCACAACATCATTCAGAACCCTCCTGGAATGCTTCTGTCCCATTTTTAACCTTCCAGTCAATTACAGGAAGTTTCAAGTCCCTCATAAAAACCAGCATCTATAATCTGAAGACTTTCTCAGGTTGTTTAAAGAAGGTCTTGTCCCCTTCTTCACACTGATTATATGGTCTATAAGAAACTCACATCATGATACCACCCCTTAGTAGTGTCTTCTCTGTTCCTGATTCACAAGCTGTCAGACAGCCTGTCACCTACTCAATAGAAGACCTCTGTATGCTTGAGCTACTCCATGTAAGGGGTAATCCTCTCTTTCTTGCCTGTCTTTCATAAAGAGCTGTTAGCTGGAGCTGTACCATTTTATAAGACCATTTCCAGGTAAAAGCTTTAGGTGAGATTCCTAATAGTACTTGATGAACTTCAAAAGTCTTTTCCTGTAAGCATCTGAATGAATGTAGAATAGCTGCTAATGGATAGGATAAGAGACCAGATGGGAAACCAGCATCCTTTTTTTGTCAAAAATACATGAGAATATGGTATAATTCAATGAAAGAAGCAAGGAAGCACAATGCAGTTACTAGTTCTAAAGCTTGCTCTATATATGTATATATATGTATATATATGTATATATATATATATATACATACACACATGCACACACATACTGTATTATATATACTACTGATATTTACCCCAGGAAATAATAGTTTTTATTTTACATCAGGGAAGGCTGGATTGGCAGTGAAACTGCAGGAATTACACCTCCTAAGTTTAAGTCCAGTTGATATAACTAGGAGAACCATACTTACTGGAGGAGGCACACTACAGATAGGAAGGTGCTGTCCACTGAATACTACAGAACAACCTGGGACCTGCTGTGTGCTGCAGGGTGGTATGTGCTGGGCTGTACAAAGTGGAATTCCATGTGAAGCCACCGTTGTCACTGTGTATGAGACGGGGACTGCATCCTCATGGATCTGAAGCAAAAACACATGTATGAAGTAAGCTGTTACAAGGGCTTTAAACAGTTACAGCATGACAGAAAAAATGCTTTCAGATAACATAAGGAAAAAATATTTTTTACCCTGAAGGTGTTACAGAAGGCAAATACCTGCAATCCCTGTCCTTTACCAAAACAAACAAAAAAATTCTTCTCACTGGAGTATCACTCTTCAGTCAGTCCTTTAAGGACAAGGCCAGGAGGGACCTCTCAAGATGTTAAGTCCTCTAAGGCACCATTAGAGACACTCAAAAGCATCTCAAATTCAGAAAAGCTGCCCCTCCGACACACTAAGGTTAGTTCTTAGAGAAAACAGGCAGTAGTAACCACCATGCAAAAGCCAGCCAGAAAAAGGAAAAGGTGACAACATCCCTACAAGCAGTTAAAGAATCTCTTCAACTTGTCCTTGCAGAGCAATTAAATGTTAACCCAGAGACTTATATTTTTGAAAAAATAAGAACTTCAGATAGGTTTTCTTTCCTGTAAATAAGCCAATCTCTTAATGTCTACTCAGGGCAACACTCCAGGGATGTGTCTTAACATGAGTAAAAGCAGTAGTTGAAATCAAAGATTAACAGTAGAGAACATCATGGCTTACAGCTTTTTTAAGTTAGCAGTATTCACTTAAAACTCAATCATCAGTCCAAGGGTTGAAAGTACTTGGGACTCAGAAACTACTGAAATACTTGTACATCAGGAATCTAGCAAAAATTGCAAAGAATCATAGGTAGGTAATGTGAATTCAGAGGAAGTAATTATTTTAAGGAACCTTCCATCACAAAGAACTAAAATGGAACTTTCCCTTGTAAAATGAACAAGCAAGAACAGATCATTACAACCTATAGCGCTGCATGGGGTTGTCATGACCCAAGTTCAGGACCCAGCACTTGGCCTTGTGTCTTGGGGTGATTTTATGATACTCTATTCCTGATCATCTGCTTTATGCCCAGAAATGACTGGTGTATCTTTAAGGTAGATCCGGGGCAGGGATGCGAGCCTGGAAGCTCCTGCTCTGGTTTTGTTCAAAAAGGCTCTCTCGGGAGCGTGCTGGGTGTGGCATGAACTGGACATTACTTTGTTGCTTCACTAAATTAGTTTTTCTGCTAGCTTAAGCAAAAATTTTCCTTTTTTTCCCCCTTTCCCCTGGCCTGGATGCTGCTGCAGCAATCTTTTCAGTGGCTTCTGGTTTGTTTTCTTTTCTCTTGAACTGTTTGGTGAAGTTTTGGTCTGAAATCAGACAATCACCAAGATGGTCAACTGGGAGCCTACTGAAGCTGCCCCAGCCAGCCTGAAACCTCCAGAAAAGCTGAACCAACAGGAGAAAGGACACTCAAATCCAAAAGCTTCATCTGCTGTGAGGAGACCAATGCCAGAGGTTCAACAGGTTCCCATCTGCTTTGCCCGAGCTGCTGCATGAACTCCTTTTTTCCCTTCCCTGAGACAAAGGGGTGGGCCGCCATTTAGCCTTCCCTGCCACACGGCCAGCTAGCATGTTTTTTCTTCCACTTATTTCGAGGTTTTTTTTGTTCTGTTGTGTGTGGGTGGGTGTATGTGTGTGTGGGATAAGGTTCTGAAAGTTCACTATCTAGAATTTATTCAATTTTTTTTCCGTGCCCTACCAGCATCTTGTTTGTTAATAAACAAGTTGGTTGGGTTTTTTCACTTCCACTCACTGGTATTCATTTCTCTCATTGGCAGAAAAAGGGGATTACTGAAGCCCTTCTCTGAGGCGTGTTCCTCTGCCCGCTGAGAAGCGATTTCCCAGCTAGTCCCGGCAGCCCTAGCAGGGAACCGTCCCAGCTTTGGTTAGGCAGTTGCAGGACGGACCGGCGACTTCCCCCCGGTGGGTAAGGCTTTTAGCTACACGAGCACTGTTGAGGAGGCGACGACAAAGGCAGGAAAAGGAGACTTCGTGGCAGTGCAACACGATGACGTTTATTGTCACCCTGCACCTGCTAAGCACGAAGCACGAAGCCACGAAGCCCAGAACAGGGGCGGGGTAAGAGATTATAAGGGACTAGAAAAAAGGGGCGTACACAAGATGGGTAACCAATCAGGGGAGTGGGGTGACAGTGGGGTAATTGGCAAATAGAAAATCAAAAATGAGGGGTGGGGGATTTCCCCAGCCTGTTCCAATCAGGGATTGATCTCCCCCGATCTTTCCAGAAGCAGGGAGAGGCATCCCGGAGACTGACAGGCACAGGGAAATGAATACATTTTGATTGACAACAGCAGGTGCTGCAAAAACAAGTGCAGGGACAAGCCATTAGGGGAAAGGGATAGGGGGAACATGGACTGAACCATTACATAACAAACAATTAACTCAGCTAACATTAACAGTAAAATAAAAGAACAGAAAACACGCTGCTACACTTCTCTTCAGAGAAAACACTCATTCTGGAGGATTTTCTCCTAAATTTGTCTCTCAATCTAGACAACTTGTTGAGCCTCATACAATTGGCCTTGGCCCATCTATCCAGCCTGTCCAGATCCCTCTGCAATCTTCCTACCCTCATGCAGATCAACCCTTCCACCCAACTTGGTGTCATCTGCAAATCTACTGAAGGTGCACTTGATCCCCCTGTCCAGATCATTTATAAAGACATTAAACAGGACTGGTCCCAGTACTGAGCCCTGAGGTACACCACTAGTGACTGGCTACCAACTGGATGTAACTCCATTCACCACCACTGTTTGGGCTCAGTTTCTTTCCTAGTAAAGAGTACACTCATTCAAGCAAGCCATGAGAAGCCAGTTTCTCCATGAGAATGCTGTGGAAATGGTGTCAAAGGCTTTACTAAGGTCCAGGTAGACAACATCCATAGCCTTTCCCTCATCTATTAAGCAGGTCACCTTGTCACAGAAGGAGATGAGGTTAGTCAAGCAGGATTTACCTTTCATAAACCCATGCTGGTGGGCCTGATCCCCTGGTTGTCCTGCACCTGTTGCCTGATGGTACTCAAGATGATCTGCTCCGTGACCTTCCCTGGTATTGACAGGCCTGTATTTCCCTGGATCCTCCTTCCAGCCCTTGTTGTAGATGAACACCACATTTGCTAACCTCCAGTCAACTGTGACCTCCCAGGTTATACAGGACTGCTGATAAATGATTGAAAGTGGCTTAGTGAGCATTTCTGCCAGCCCCCTCAGTACCCTTGGGTGGATACCATCCTGCCCCATAGACTTGTGTGTCTAACTGGTGTAGCAGATTGCTGACCATTTCCCCTTTGATTATGGGGACTTTGTTCTGCTCCCTGTCCCTGTCTTCTAGCTCAGGGGATTGAGGGAAAGAAGGCTTTAAGTACCTCAGCCTTTTCCTCATCCTTTGTGTCTTGGGTTATGTAACCAAAAATGTGTATTCTATTTCATCTGTTGAAAGCAGCTGGGGAGATGTTTTTCTCTATCTCTTGTAACTCCAGGGGGGAGAGGGGAGGATGCCTTGTGATAATGGGCCAGCCATTAAGCCCAGGTGGGGCAGTGTTTCTTATCTCTTTCACCACCTGTCCATCCTCCAGGGGATATCTTCTGATAATGGGCCATTAAGGCTCACCAATGACACGACAGATTACATCATCCCATTGTGAGATGCTCCACCCAGTGGAGGGGGGGGAGTCAACCATTCCTACCTAGATAAAAACTGAGACTCAGAGAACACCAAGCATCTGGGGATCCTGCTTTCCCCTGGGCTCCAGGAGAAAGACTAGACCTATCTCGCCACCACTGGACTTTCTACAGGATCATCTTCTAATGCATCATCTCTACTCCACAGAACCACATCTGTTACTCCAGGAGGATTTATTTGGACTGCTTCCAACATCCTGACCAACAGGATGTCAGGTCATATCCCTGACCTTGTCAGGGTTTTCCAGGACTTTTGTTTGCTTGCTTGCTTGTTTTTTTGTACTACTACATTTGTATTTTTAAATATTCCTAGTAAAAAACTTACTCCCATTCCCATATCTTTGCCTGAAAGCCCCTAATTGCAAAATTATAATATTTTGGTGGGAAGGGGGGTTTACATTCTCTGTTCCAAGGGAAGCTCTAGCTTTCCCTGGCAGACAACTGCCTTTCCAAACCAAGACACTTTGTCACAAAGTGTTCCCTTCACATCCAATAAAGAATGGAGATTTTTCCTTAGCCCTCCTTTTTCTGTTAATGCTTTAATTGAAACATTTTTTATTGCTTTTTATGGCAATACCCAGATTAAGTTCTAGCTGGGCTTTGACTTTCTCCCTGCATAACCTCATGACATACTCCTAAGTTGTCTACCTCTTCAACCAAAGACAAACCAAAGCTCTCTGTTCAGCCAAGCTCTTCTTTAATGGCTCAACTTTTGACACATAGGTATGGCTTCTGCACTTTTAAGATTTCATTCTTGAAAAATGTCCAGCCTTCCTGAACATCTTTGCCCTTCAGGACAGCCTCCCAAGGGACTCTGCTAACCAGGCTCCTAAACAGGCTGAAGTTTGCCCTCTGCATGTCCTTGGTAGCAGTTCACAGAATCACAGTCACAGAATGGTTGGGGTTAGAAGGGAGATCATCTAGTCCAACCTCCCTGCTAAAGCAAGTTTACCTAAAGCAAGATGCACAGTATAGTATCCAGGAGGGTTTAGAATATCTCCAGAGAAGGAAACTCCACAAACTCTCTTAAAAGCCTGTTCCAGTGCTCTGTCACCCTCAAAGTAAAGCTTTCCCTCATATTCAGATGAACCTTGCTGTGTTTCAGTTTGTGCCTGTTGTCCTGGCTCTGAGCATCACTGAAAGGAGTTGGGCTTCATATTCTTGACACCCTCTCTTCAAATACTTATATACATTGATATATGTCTTCTGAGTCTTCTCTCCTCTGGGCTAAACAGGCCCAGCTCTCTCAGCCTTTCCTCATGGGAGAGATGCTCCAGTCCCCTAATCATCTTTGTAGCCGTCTACTGGACCCTTTCCTGTAGTTTCTTGTCTTTCTTCAACTGGGGAGTCCAGAGCTAGACACAGCACTCCAGATGCAGCCTCACAAGGGCTGAGTAGAGGAGGAGGATAACCTCCCTCGACTTGCTGGCCATTGTCTTTCTAATGCATCCCAGGATACCATTTGCCTTCTTAGCCACAAGGGCACATTGCTGGCTCATGGTTAACTTGCCCACCAAGACCTCCAAGTCCTTCTCTGCAGAGCTGCTTCCCAGCAAGTTAATCTCTAGGCTCTACTGATGCATGGGGTTCTTCCTCCCCAGATGCAGGATCCTACACTTGCCTTTGTTGAACTTCATTAGGTTTCTCTCCACCCAACTCTACAGACTGTCCAAGTCCCACTGGATGGCATCACAGTCTTCTAGGGTATCAGCCACCCCTGCCAGTTTTGTATTATCAGCAAACTGATGTTATGCTAAACCCCTTCCTTACTTCTCTGAGAATTGGAAACTCCATCATTTAATGATCACTATGCCCAAGAGAGCCTCTGTCCTAGGTTACAATGTAAAATTGTGCCCAAGGTTTGTATTCTATCCCCATGAATAGCCAGGGTGGGGCAGTGTTTTCCTTATCTTCTGTTAACGAGCCTAACAATGCCTTGCCACATGACTCATAGATAACTTCCTCCGGGAGTTATCTCTGTTTAATGGGCCATCAAGGACCCACTGCATGACTCATAGAATGAGATCATCCCATTGTGAGATGCTCTGCCCAGGGGGAGGAGCCAAGCATTCCCACCTGGATAAATCCAGGGTTTGGGACAGCACAGGCAGCTTTTATCCACTGGACTTCCAGAAGAGACAAGAGCTGCCAGACGTTTCTACAGGAATCACTGCTTCGACCAGACCATCTCATCTGGACTGCCACTACCACCCTAACAGGGTGTCAGGTTGTATTCTGACTCTGTCAGTGGGTTTTTGTTTTTTTTTTTTTGTACTATTACTTTTATTTTAATTTGCTTTCATTTATTTATTTTCTTTTCCTCTTATTAAATTGTGTTTCTGACTTGCAGTCTTTCACTGGTTTTGCTTTCAAACCAGCACAGCCTCCAATCATCATATCACCCACAAGTCCTTCTCTGTTTACAAACAAGTCCATTGGGGCACCTCTCCTAGTTGGCTGACTCACCAGCTGTGTCAGAAAGTTCTCTTCCACACACTCCAAGAACATCTTAGACTGTTTCCTCTTCACTATATTGTATTTCCAGCAGATATCTGGTAAATTGAAGTCCCCCATGAGAATAAGGGCCAGCAATCATGAGACTTCTCCCAGTTGCTTATAGAAAGTTTCATCTGCCTCTTCATCTTGATTGGGTGGGGTTGTAACAGACTCCCATCATGATATCTGACCTGTTGGCCTCTCCCCTGATTGTTTCCCATAGACAAGACTCTTTTATACCATCTCTAGACAATCAAAACATCCCATGACATACAGGGTTACCTCAATGCCCCTCCTCCCTTGCTTGTCTCTTCTAAAGAGTTTTCAGCCATCCATTGCAGCATTCCAGTTGTCCAAGTCATCCCACCATGTTTCTGTGATGGCAGCTATATCATAATTTTCCAGCTGTACAATGGCTTCTAGCTCCTCCTGTTTGTTGCCCATGCTGTGTGCATTGCTGTAAACGCACTTCAGTTGGATTATTAATCCTTCCACCTTTTGGGGGAAGAAGCGCTAATTCCTATGTGTCTGTTCTCAGACACTTCCATAATTTCTAACACATCAATAACCCTGCATCTTTGCTGCTTTGTGGATCTCCATCCCCTACCCCCACTGAGATGGCAGACCAAAGTACCACACTAGCATACTATCCCTCAAACATTTGCATGCCCCTCAGACTTATCTCTAGCAACCCTGTTTTTCTGCCTTTCCCTCTTCAGATCTAGTTTAAAGCTCTTTCAAGAAGCCCTGCTAACTCCTGTGAAAAGATCTTTTTCTCCCTTTGAGACAGGTGTACTCCATCTGTCACTATCAGTCCTGGTGTTGTGTAGGTGTAGTGGTTTTTGCTTGCCAAATCAAGTTATGGCACCAATTAATGTGGTGGGTTGAGCGCTGGCCAAATGCCAGCGCACCCACTAAAATTATTTTTCGTTTTCTGCTGTGAGATAAGGATTAGGAGAAGAGCAAAAGCAGGCTCAAAACTTTAAAGAGTATAAAGAAAACTTTATTAACAAAACTAAAATAAGAATTATAATAATTAGAATAAACTTTCAGAACTCTTCTCCCCCCACTTTTTTTTTTCACTGACAACTTAGAGACAAAATTTGGAACTTTCAGTCATTTTACCACCTCTAAAATAGTCTTTCTTCAGTTCACTTAGGGAGAGGAGTCTCTCCTGGCATGCCATGGAGACTTCTCCACAGGAAACAGTTCTCTCGTGACTTCAGTGTGACAGTGAAACAGCCGCCTGGGAGATGTAAATCTGTTGTGATCTGAAAGTCCATCCCTTCGACTTACAGCTTTCCCCACAACTGTTTTCAAGGGCTCAATCTTTAGTAAATGGGGTACACTTTTAAGGATGAGCTGTTCAGAAGTAAAGGTTCTCATCATATCTCTCTGAAAGGATCTTCATCTCTGGGAACAGAAATCTTCCTCTTCTTCCCTGGGGGCAAAGGGTCTTCATCACTTTTCTCTCTCCCTGTTTAAACTTTTCATTGGATCACAGCTACTTTAACATCTGCAATATCACAGCTATTTCATCTGCTTGCTTCAGCACAGGTGCCTTTGCTCATGTTTACAGTTTGAATGCTCCATCCCCCCCATGCTTTTCATGAATTACAGGGAGATTTTAGTGTATTATAGTCCATCACCATGGTCTTACAAGAGACTTTCAGCCCAAGATGAAGGCATCTCCTCATTCTCCTCCCATCTGAGATTTGGCTCTTCTTTCTTTATTGACGTTGGTGTCTCTACGCTGTTCTCTGCACATGCTTCCACCTTTCCTTTTCTCTGATTCAGGAGAAGTGGTGCCCACAGGTTTATTTGTTTTTAAATGGAATTCTACAGCACTGAAAGAGTTAATCTTACTTGAGCCTTGCATTAGGTAATGGCCTTTCACTGTTGGTCACATGACCTCTGCCGGGCAGCAGCTGCAGAGGCTTGCAGGGTTGATTTCAGCTGCATAATTTTCCAGGCCACCCAGATGGTTCTTTTAGCAGCATGATTCCGGCAGCTACACTGAGGGGGCTGCACAGGAACCCAGCAGCAGCAGGAAATGGCCAGGCAGAATCTCGGCAGCCTGTACCGTGGCCCAGCCTGGCCCAGAGCTGCTCCCGGGGCCAGGCAGACCCCAAGTCGGCCTGGGCCAGGGGCAGGGCAGAGCTTAGTGGCTGCAAGGAAATAGCAGCCGTGGCCTGGCCTAGCCTTGGCCAGGGCCCCACGGCCTCCTCTCCCTCACCTGGTCATCGGGCCAGGAGGGATGGGGGGGGAGCTTTTCTTTTCAAAAGCTGGAAGCAAGACAGCTTTTCCTGCTCCTCTTTTCATAAATATATGGATTCGTAGGGCAATTCTAGCTGGTCATAGGTTCTGTCAGCCACAGAGGAAGCTGTAATACTTCCACAGGGAAGGTCACTTCCTTTTCCTTACCAAAAAGACTCAATTGAGGCAAACCCAGGACAGTAGGTCAACCAGCATGGGTTCATGAAGGGAAAGTCTTTCTTGTCAAACTTAATTTCCTTTTACAACCAGGTAATCCACCTAGTTGATCAAGGGAAACCAGTTGATCTCATCTTTTTGGATTTCAGTAAAGCTTTTGATATTGTGTCTCACAGATCCTTCTGGAGAAAATGTCCAGCATACAGCTGGATAAACACATCATGCAATGGGTGAGCAACTGACTCACAGGTCAGGCACAAAGGATTATAGTGAATGGAGTAACATCAGGCTGCCAACCAGTCATTAATGGGGTTCCACAGGGTACCATTTATGGGACAGTTCTCTTCAACATCTTCATGAACACCTTGGATGCAGGACTGGAAGGAATCCTAAGTTTGCTGGTGGCACTAAACTAGGAAGACCTGTTAACCCTTTTGAAGGCAAAGATGCCCTGTAGAGAGACCTAGACAAATTAGAGGGCTGGGCAATCACCAACCATATGGAGTTTAACAAAGGCAAGTGCCGGATTCTGCACCTGGGGCAGGACAACCCTGGATGTACAGACAGACTGGGGAACGAGAAGTTAGAGAACGGTGCTGTGGAAAGGGACCTGGAGGTCCTGTAGAATGGAAAATTCAATGTGAGTCAGCAGTGCCCTGGCAGCCAAAAGGGCCAATGATATTCTCAGGAGCATAAGGCACAGCATTACCAGTCTGTCAAGGGAGGTGATTGTCCCACTCTACTCTGCACTGGTATGGCCTCCCCTCAAGTAATGTGTGCAGTTTTGGGAGCCACAATATCGGTGTCCTGGTTTAAAAGGCAGGTGTCTGCCAAGGAAGGCAGGAACCTTTCTGGAAGGGAAAAAATGACTCCTCCCTCCAAATTATTATAACTGAGATTATTGGGCTTTCAGGCAAAGATATGGAAAAAGTAATAACAGTTATTTACTAGATAATATATAACAAGACAGACAAACAGCAACAACACAAAAAAAACCCAGAAAACCAATACAGCCTTTTTCCCCTTTGGTGTCATTACAACCACAACCAGCAGGGGGCACTGTTTGCTCCTGGCAAGGCAAAAGGTTGCAGTGACTCCTCTGTAGCTCCAGGGGTCGCTGTTGGCTCAGGTGGCTTCAGAGGGTGGCTGATGCAAACCCTGAGCCTCCCCATGGGGTAATGGTGGCCCCGGGAGGACAGAGAAGGTGGGGGGGTTTCAGTTTTCCCCAGGTCTCATGTGTCCTGTGCGGTATCCTGGTGGTGGCAGAAGCAGCAGCCAAGGCTCCAGTAAGCAGCTCGGAGGTGCTCTCTCCAGAGAGAAAGAGATAAGAGGTGGGGCCTCGGTCTTTTCCCTTGGAAATACCCATGCAGATGGTGGGGATCTCTCCTGGCAAGGGTGTGTGTTGCAAAGAGAGTCTCAGTCCACGAACAGTTCACTGTAAGCAGTGACCTCACCAATAGGCAGTCAGGAGAAACTTCACAGCAGCGCCAAACCCCTGGGCAGGAGAAATCCAGCACCAAAACACCCCAATTGTCTCCCCTCCAAACTGGACAGCCTGAACCATCTCCAGCCAAGAAACTGAAGAAACCACACTGCTTGCCCCCCTCCCCCCTGAACTATTCTAACAGTGTGCCAAGACATTGTGTCTTAATGGGCGTCCATTTCCCATTTCCGTGACAACAAATGGGAAGAATATTCCTTGAAGAAACATAACCCCCAACAATACAAAGCATATAAAGCTATTTGAGAGTGTCCAAAGGAGGGCCATGAAGATGGTGAAGGGCCTAGAGCGGAAGCTGTGTGAGGAGTAGCTGAGTTCACTTGGCTTGTTCAGCCTAGAGAAGAGGAGACTGAAGGGAGACCTCACCACAGTGTACAGCTTCCTTAAGAGGGGAAGTGGAGGGGCAGGCACTGATCTCTTTTCTCTGGTGACCGATGATAGGACCTGAGGGCACTGCATGAAGCTGTGTCAGAGGAGGTTCAGTTTAGGTTGGATATTTGGAGAAAGGTTTTCCCCCAGAGGGTGGTTGGGCACTGGAACAGGCTCCCCAGGGCAATGGTCACAGCACCAAGCCTGACAGAGATCAAGAAGCTTTTGAACAATGCTCTCAGGCACATGGTGTGACTCTTGGGGTGTCCTGGGCAGGTCCATGAATTGGACCTCCATGAACCTCATGGGTCCATTCCACCTCAGGATATTCTACGATTCGATGATTCTAAAGACATTATTACCACAGTGTATCTTAAATTAAATTTAACTTCCCAAGCAGAAGAGTCACTTTCAAAGGTGGAATGCAGAGATCTTCAGAACTGTGCCAACACAAACTGACAGACTGTTGACTTTTACTCTTCTCTATGAGAGTCTATAGTTTTACGTTATTCTTAAGTAACAAATGTATCAATGTTTTCACTGAATGCTGCAGCTCTCCATACACTGATACTACTCAAAAGAAAAAAAAATACTACTCTATACAAGAGGACTAATAGGAGTTAGTGTTATGTGACCTCTATTGCCAACTAATTTGTCAAAGAGAATTTACTAATTTGCTCTATTTGGAGATGAATACACAGAATTTAAGACATTTGCATACATGTTCTCAACACACTCTTACCTGATCATGAATGTCAACCATCACTGTGTTCTGCTGTGGCGAGTGACTGGCTGAGTGCAACATACGATGGGATATATTTGGAGGGTTAAAGGCTTGGGACTCTTCTATTGCTTGCTGCTGTTCATAGAAGAGATGGTTAAAGTTTTCATCTTGGCTAACAGAACTGTGTCGAGACAGACGATCCCTTCTTGCTCTCTGACGACGAACAGGAGGACTAAACACACATAAAGAAAAAGTTGGAAGATCATATTAAGAAAGATTTGTAGCATTTATAACTAGAAGCACAAAGGACTCAGTTTTGCTAGGCCAGGTATGTTAGCTTGTCATACAATTTCTCATTGAGAAAATTTCTGAAAACCCTAGCCCTAGCATAGATACTTATTTCAGCATGAGTAGTTGAGCATAGCTTAATACAAGGGAGGAAAACAGAAGAAGCATTTTTATAGAAATAATACTTTCATAAAACTTATTAAAAAGATATTTGAGCACTTGATTCACAGACTCACAGAATAGTTGGGGGTTGAAAGAGTTATCTGGAGGTCACCTAGTCAAATGCCCTGCTTAAGCAGGGCAACCAAAAACCAGTTGCCCAGGACCATGTACACATGAATATGCTTGAGGAAGGAGACACCACAATGTTTCTGGGTAACTTGTTCCAGTGTTCAGTCACTCTCACAGAAAAAAAGTTGTTTCCGGACTTTCAGATGGAACCTCCCGTGTTTAACTTTGTGCACATTCCCCCTTGTCTTCTCACTGGGCACCACTGAAAAAAAAAGCCTTCCTCTGTCCTTTTTGCAGCCTCCCTTCAGATATTTACATAGATTACTGAAATGACCCCTGAGCCTTCTCTTCTCTGGGCTAAACAGTTCCACCTGTCTCAGGATTTCCTGATATGAGAGATGCTCCATTCCCTTAAAAACATCCTTATGGCACTCCTTTGAACTCTCTCCAGTATATCATAGAATTATAGAACCATGGAATCTTTAAGGTTGGAAAACACTTCTAAGATCATCAAGTCCAAACATCAACCCAGCACCATCACTGTAGCGGCGCGTTTTCTGTTTTTTATTTTACTGTTAATATTAATTGTTTATGAAATGGTTTAGTCCATGTTCCCCCTATCCCTTTCCACTAATGGTTTCCCCCTGCATTTGTTTTTTCACCACCTGCTGCTGTCTGTCAAATGTATTCATTTGACAGTGCCTGTCAATCTCTGGGAACGACTCTCCCCTGCTTCTGGAAAGATCAGGAGAAGTCAGTCCTTGATTGGAACAGGCTGGGAAATCCCCCACCCCTCATTTCCTATTCGCTGTCTTTATGCCATCCCCATTCCCCTGATTGGTTTTCCCTCTTGTGTACACCCCTTTTTCTGGTCCCTTATAATCACTTACCCCACCCCCCTTCCTCACTTCGTAGCTCGTCATCATGCTGAGCCAGGTGTAGAGGGACAATAAAAGCCAACCTGTAGCACTGCTGCAAAGTCTCCTTTTCCTGCCTTCATCGTAGCCTCCTCAACAGAGCTTGTGTAGCTAAAAGACCCACCGGGGGGTGGTTGCCGGTCCGTCCTGCGACTGCCTAACCGAGCTGAAACGGTTCCCTGCCAGGGCAGCCGGGACTAGCTGGGAAATCGCTTCTCAGCAGGCAGAGGGAAATCGCTTCACATCACCATGTTCAAAACTAAACCATGCTTCAAGTGCCATATCCACACATTTTTAAAACATTTCCAGGGATGATGACTCCACCACTTCCCTGGGCAATCTGTTCCAATGCTTGAAAACCCTTTCTGTGAAGAAATTTTTCCTAATATCTAATCTAAACCTCCCCTGACGCAACTTGGGGCCATTTCCGATTGTCCTGACAATTGTTACCTGGGAGAAAAGACTGACACTCACTTCACTACAACCTCCTTTCAGGTAGTTGTAGAGAGTTATATGGTCTCCCCTCAACCTGCTTTTCTCCAGGCTAAACAACCCCAGCTGCCTAAGCCACTCCTCACAGACTTGTGTTCCAGACCTTTCACCAGCTTCATTGCCCTTCTTTGGACTCACTCCAGTACCTAAATGTCTTTCTTAAAGTGAACTAAACTGAACACAGTATTCGAGGTGCAGCCTCACCAGTGCTGAGTACAGGGGGACAATCACTTCCCTCAGCCTGCTGGCTACAGTTTCTGTTACAAGTCAGGATGACATTGGCCTTCTTGGCCACCTGGGTGCACTGCTGGCTCATGTTCAGCTGCTGTCAACCAGCACTCCAAGGTCCTTTTTCTCCAGGGAGTTTTTCAGCCTTTTCCCCAAGCCAGTACCGCTGCATAGGGTTGTTGTGACCCAAGTGCAGGACCCGGCATTTGGCCTTGTTGAACCTCTTACTGTTGGCCTTGGCCCATCAATCCAGCCTGTCCAGATCCCTCTGCAGAGTCTTCCTACCCTCAAGCAGATTGACATTCTCACTGAACTTGGTATCATCTGCAAACTTACTGAGGGTGCGCTCGATCCCTTTGTCCAGGTCATTGATGAAGATAGTAAATAGATCTGGCCCAAATACTGAGCCCTGGAGATCACCATTTGTAACCAGCTGTCAACTGGATGTAACTCCATTCACCACCACCATGGGCCCAGCCATCCAGCCAGTTTTTTACGTAGCAAAGAGTATACCCCTCCACACCATGGGAAGCCAGTTTCTCCATGAGAATGCTGTGGGAGACTGCTTCAAAAACTTTACTAAAGTCTAGGTGGATAACACCCACAGCCTTTTCTTCATCCACTAAGCAGGTCACTTTGTCATAGAAGGAGATCAGGTTAGTTAAGCAGGACCTGCCTTTCCTAAACCCATGCTGCTTGGGCCTGATCCCCTGGTTGTCCTGCACCTGTTGAATGATGGCAACTCAAGATGATCTGCTCTATAACCTTCCCCAGCACTAAGGTCAGGCTGACAGGCCTGTTGTTCCCCAGATTCTCCTTCTGACTCTTCTTACAGATAGGCATCACATTTGCTAAATTCCAGTCACCTGGGACCTCCCTGGTTGACCAGGACTGCTGATAAATTATTAAAAGTGGCTTAGTGAGCACTTCCACCAGCTCCCTCAGTACTCTCAGGTGGATCCCATCTGACCCCATGGACTTGTGTGGGTCTAAGTGGCATAGCAGGTCACTGTTCATTCCCTCCTGGATTATGGGGACTTCATTCTGTTCCCCATCTCTTTCTTACAACCCAGGGGTGGGTACCTTGAAGACAACTGGTCTTGCTATTTAAGACTGAGGTAAAGAAGGCATTAAGTACCTCAGCCTTTTCCTTATCCTTTGTCACTGTTTCCCCCCTCATCCAGTAAAGGATGGAGATTCTCCTAGGCCCTGCTTTTGTTGCTGATGTATTTGTAGAAACACTTTTTGTTGTCTTTTACAGCAGTGGTCAGATTAAGTTCTAGTTGTGTTTTGGCCCTTTTAATTTTCTCATTACATCCTTTAGTCCTTGTGAACTGCCTGCTCCTTTCTCCAGAGGTGATAAACTCTCTTTTTCTCCCTGAGTTCCAGCAAAAGCTCTCTGTTCTGCCAGGCCTGTCTTCTTCCCCACTTGCTTGTCTTTGGGTGCATGGGGACAGCCTGCTCCTGTATCTTTAAGAGTTCCTTCTTGGAGAGTGTCCAGCCTCCCAAAGGACTCTTTCATCCAGTCTTCTAAACAGGCCAAAGCGTGCCCTTCAGAACCCCATGATGGTAGTTCTGATGACCATCCTCCTTATTTCTCTGAGAATTGAAAACTATAATTTTGTGATTGCTTTGCTCAAGATGGTGTCCAACCATCACATTACCAACCAGTCCTTCTCTGTTCAAAAACAACAGGTCCAGTGGGGCATCTCCCCTGGTTGGCTTACTCACCAACTGTGCCAGGAAGTTCTCTTCCACACACTCTAGGAACCTCTTGGACTGTTCTCTCTCAGCTGTGTTGCATTTCCAGCAGACATCTGGTAAGTTGAAGTCCCCACGAGAACAAAGGACAGCAATTGTGAGACCAAAGAGTAATGCCATACCATATGACATTGTGCTCGGCAATAAAAACAAAGAGAAAGAGCAGGACAGGGGGAAGGGCATTCATTATTAAGGCATTTGTCTTCCAAAGCAACTGCTATGTGTACTGAGGTCCTACTTCCCCGGAGGTGGCTGGACATCACCTGCTCATGAGAAGTAAAGAATAATTTGCTTGTTTGTTTCTTTTGCTTCCACGCATAGCCTTTGTGTTTCTTTAATTATCTGCCTTTATCTTAGCACACAAGTTTTTCAGCTGATTTTCTCCTCTGCCTGTCCCACTGAGGTGAGTGATAAAGAAGTTTGGTGGGCACCTGAAGGCCAGTCAAGGTTAACTCACCACACTCATTGCTCATCTTTCTTCTGCCTCAGTAAAGCTTTGTTTTATAATGTGTTGTCAGACTTCATTACTCTTCAGACCACAACCTGTTGGCAACATTCCTAATGCAGCCCAAGTTAGTATTGATCTTCTTCAGTAGGAGTAACTGAGGGAGCTGGGGTGGTTTAGCCTGGAGAAAAGGAGGCTCAGGGGAGACCTTATTGCTCTCTAAAACTACCTGAAAAGAAGTTATAGTGAGGTGGGAGTTTGCCTCTTCTCATAGGCAACTACCAACAGGACAAGAGAACATAGCCTCAAGCTGTGCCAGGGGAGGTTCAGGTTGGACATCAGGAGGAATTTCTTAATTTAAAAGTTTGTTAAACATTGGAATGGACTGTCCAAGGAGGGGTGGAGTCATCATCCCCAGAGGTTTTCAAAAAACAACAGGACATGACACTTAGTGTCATGGTCTAGCTGACAAGGTAGTGATCAGTCAAAGGTTAGACTCAATGATCTCAGAGGTCCTTTCCAACCTAAATGATTTTGTGATTCTGTGATTATTTACAAGGGTGCATTGCTGGCTCATGTTCATCTTGGTGTCCACCATGTCCCTCAAGACCTTTTCTGCAACATTCTGTGTATCTGCTTTCCAACTCTTCACCTCCCAGTAGGTACAGGTGCATGGGGTTATTCATCCCTAAGTGTAGGATTTTGCACTACCCCTTTTGTCCTGGTTTAAAAGGACAAGTGCCTTCCAAGGAAGGCAGGAACCTTCTTGGAACGGAAAAAATGACCCCTCCCCCTCCAAATTAGTATAACTTTGAAATTATGGGGATTACAGGCAAAGATATGGGAGAAGGAATAACAGTTTTTTACTACAATATAAAGACAAAAAACCCCCAACAGCAATAACCAAAAAACCCAGAAAACCCCAAAACAGCTCTTTTCCTGCCTATCAAGCACTTTCCCTTTTTGGTGGTTACAACCAAAACTGGCAGGGGACGTGATTGGCTTGTGTTGAGGCAGAGAGGTTGCACTGACACCCCCATAGCTCCAGGGGACACTGTAGGCTCTTGTCAAGACATAGAGGAGTGCAGTGACTCCCCTGCAGCTTCAGAGGGCACTCTGATGCAAGCCCTGAGCCTTCCCAGGTGTTAATGGTGGCCCTGGGAAGAGAGAAGGTGGAGGGAAAAGGGGATTGCTCAGTTTCCCTGTGCCCTCACATGTCCAGTGAAAATATCCTGGCAATGGCAGCTTCGGCGAGGTTCCAGTCCACCATCAGTGGGGAAGATGCTCTGTCTCAGGAGAGAGAATGTGGGGGTCTCCACCGGTGAGGAGGGGTGCTGAAGAGAAAGTCCCAGTCTTTCAAGTCACTGTAAGCAGCAGGCTTACCAATAGGTAGTCAGGAGAAACTTCACAGCAGCACCAAACCCTCTGGGCAGGAGAAAAGTCCAGCACCAAACACCACCACCGGCTCCCCTCCAAGCCAGGCCAAGAATGCCCTCCCCTAGCTAAGACACTGCAGAAACCACACTGCTTCCCCCCTCCCCCCAGACCCATTCCAATGGAAATTCCATGACACCCAGCCACATCTTTTGTCTCTTATGTACGTCCATTCATCATCTCCTGGGCAACAAATGGAAAGAAAATTCCCTGAGAGAAAGAGGGAAAAAAAGAGAAAAACCTAACCCCCAACATCCTTGTTTAACTATGGGCTCAGCAACCCTAAAAACAAGAATGCACATTTCAGTAGAATTTCACATATTTACATTACTTGTGCGCTTCACAAAAATTATCTTTAGAGGCTCCTAATGAGTAATATTTTCATTTTACAATAGGTAACTGACATTTAAACCAACTGAGGCTAGCGCATCTGGTTATTTTTAGTAAGCAATTTAGAGACTTGGGATTTGACAATGTATTCATGATGTAATATATGATTTAGAATAATTCGTGCTAAAGAATAAAAATACAGTATCTTTTAAATAGAACCAAGTGACAGGAAAAAGCAATACACACAGGATGAATTCCTGTCTCAAAAGATGGTTATTCTGAGAGGATTACTCCATCTAGTGAGACCACAGAAATATGCATTGAATGAATATTCGTCCCCAGAACAAGATATTCAAGGAGATTACTGTAATGAATATAATGGATAAATTCGTGTATAAAATATTGTATTATGAATTTGGTTTACTAATAAAAGCTACCCAGGGGCGTCTCCAAGATTCCAGAGTCCCTTGTGAAGGCAAACACATTTGCAACTGAAATAACAAGGCCGAGCAGGAAGATGGCCCATCCATCAAGGGTGGACCCTCACTTCACAGCTCTTCAACCTCTGATAATCAACCTTGGTGGAGATCCGGGACAATCATATCACCCCTCCCAAGACGGATTCCAGGAAGAACTATCAAGTAATCTTTTCATGCAGACGGGGCTCCTTTGGAAAATTGAGAAACACACGCATACCTGGACTTTTCAATGGACTTGGCCTTAGGGTAAAAACATTGTATAAAACCCACAGGCTGAAGCTTGGTCTAGTTCGGATGGTACCCTTGTACTGTCACTCTGTCCACACAACTTTTGATCGATTGTTGTCCTGTTTTTATTGTGGCTTCTAATTCGGTGTTGGAAATTTTGCTAAATAAATCCTGTTGTTTTGAATTGGCTTCTGATCATTTATAACAATTACCGTCTCACAATATTTTCAGCAATAAGAGTATTCCCGGAAAAAACTCTTGTTAGAAGCGGCCATAAGAAAAGAACATGCAGTAATATGTGAAGAAAGGACAAGTTCGACGAGAGGAAAACAGGAAGACCCCCTGGAACCCCCCTAAGTCTGAAAACAGTATAAAAATGGACCCTGTGAAAACAGCACCTCGCGAACTACAGGGGTACAGAGCTGTCCTATCCCAGTTCAGCCAGCACTGATCGCCTGGCTCAGTGCTGTTTTGTTTGTGGCTTTTCCAATTTTATTTTAATTTATTTCATAAAATCCTTTAATTATTAAATTGGCTTATTTCATTTATAACAATGAGACACACAATTTTTAAATTGTCCATAAAAAAAAAAAGCTTGGATGAACTGACTTCAATGGAATTTCTCATAAATTTTGCAGCAGAACTGTGGTGAGTTTACCCTGTCTGGATGCCAGGTGCCCACCAAAGCCACTCTATTGCTTCCCTTCACAACTGGACAAAGAAAAGAAAATATAATGAAAGGTCTATGAGTTGAGCTAAGGACAGGGAGAGATTACTCACCAATTACAGTCTATGTGAATCAACACATACAGGTAACCAAGGCAACAACCAAGACAAAGTAAGTAGATTTATTTCATGACCTCTTGACCTCTCTAACAATTCCAGGCAGCAGAGACACATGGGGACACAGGCTCCATTAGGCTTAGATCATCCTAGCAGGCAGCAGGGGGGCTTACTGTCTGCCTCATAGTTATAAATATGTAATTTAATTCGAGTTTTTTATTACTGTTATAATTATATGGTTTGATTTAAATAAAGTGTGCTAAAAGGTACCCCCTTGTACAGAAACCAACAAGGGGGGGTAGATAACTGGCCTGCCCATAGAACAATAGAACTGTATTCTCCATATCAATGAGGGGTGGACCATACTAAAGGGGCGCCAGATGACAGATAACAATCACTAAGGCCCATCAGAACCGATTCAGCTCTCAGAAAATCTGATCACTCCATCTTCCTGGAATTCTGACACTTACTGAGACCAAACCCAGAAACCAAGACATGTTTGTCTGGCAGGAGCTTCAAGAATAATTCATAGACATGTTTAGTGAAGACTTCAGGAATAATTCATAGACAGATCTGGAGATGTGACCAGATTTCCTGGAATTCTATTCTACTCTCACTCCAGGTGGACGGAAATCTGCATATTCAGACTGGACAGAAAACTAGCCTCAGGGCCTAAAAACCTTATAAAAACTAGCCTTCGAGAGATGGTTGGTGTGAACTGTGAGGGACCCAATGCAATAGAGGCTGGGGTCTTAGTTCACCCGGCAGCTCGAAACCCAGGCTCAGAGCTGCCGTTTGATTGTGGGAATTGTCTCTTTTCGATCTCATTTTGTCATTTTCCAATAAACCTCTAAAACGAATATTGGAGAACTGTCATTTATAACACTCATTATAACCAAAGGCTTCACACATGCATAGTTTATCACAAGCTTTTATGATATCTGTCTCTCCCAGCAGGAGGCTCAAGCATGTCTGAGTGTGTTATCTCTGTACAGGAATTCTACTTCTCAAAACAGGCAGAGAATGAACAATACTAGGCATGAAACATGGGATTGGGAACTAGAGGATATTAAACATAGAAATTAAAAAGATATTGAATGATAATAGGCATTCAGATGATGTGTATTGCTTAATATTTGCTGCTTTCAGTACTGTATTAGTTGCCTGAGAAGGGAAGAGACAGGACTACTGCGAGAACAATAAGGAGGAATGCAAGGATGTCTGGCAAGGGGAAGGATGTTTACCAAAGCAGGGGACAAGAATACAAGATTACCAGAGACACTGAGATAACGAGGCTCCTCGGGTCCCCAGGACCAGATAAGGCTGGCCTTATAGCTTGGACTATGACCAGAGGATCAGAGAGCATGCGCAAGGCAGTGGGGTCAGAAGTTCATCTCAAGAGGAAAACTATTTCCTTCATCCCAGAGACCCCCGAGATGACCACCAGAGACAACTGCCCAGGCGCAGGCGAAAAGGACTGATAAGACGATTAGCATACGAAGCTGAGAGAGGGGGAGCCAAGGGATGAATATGTATGGAGGTATTGTGAAACTTGATGCATATGTAACATTCTAGAGGATAAAAGAAAAGGGAGCGAGGGGCTGCTCATGCCTTTGGGAAATATCCTGCATCTCGCCCAGCACTGAATAAACTACATACCTACTTTAAAACTCACTGAGTTTTAGAGTTTTTCTGCGGGTCAGGCATAAGAAATAGTTTTCCCACACCGACATTTTTAGCGTTCCCAGCTGCAAGGTCACTTTGAGCAAAACTATTCCTTCTTGCAAAATCTTCTGATTTTAACCCTTTCCTCACAACAGTCACAGGCAAAACAGACTCAACTTGGTGATATTAATTGAATTTAGTATATGAAATGTCTGCTTCTCAATATGTTTTTTCCCAAAGCAGGGAGAGAAGCCAAGCTTGATTAACTCATTTCTGGTGTGATGAGAGTTGATGGCTTCATAATGTCAAAGGTAGTGGGGATCATGTGGAATGTGTATTCAGTGTTGCCTGTCCTGGTCTTGGCTGCTACCTCTGGGGATTCATTAGTAATCGCACCCAGCCTGTGGATGATTTTTCCCAGGCTTTCGACCCCTTCTCCTCCTTCAGGTCTGCTACAACAACCTTTGAGAATTTTGAATTTCCTTTGGGTGTTAAGGAAAGCATGCCTTCATTGATGTGTGTTATGTCTCCTCTGTACAGTCTACACCATGTTTAGAGACAGGACAAAGATTAGTAAAGGAGGTTGTCCAGAGGCCTGCCCCAGGGGTGGATAGTCATGAGTGGCATGGAATGTGGGAGGACATGGGCCAGTATTTGAAGGACTTCTCTCCTCCAATGTTTTGGAAGTTCACCCCTGAAAAACTACAGGACCTTGTTAAAAGTGATAAAATATATGAAGGAAAAATGCTGCGGTAGTTCCAGAGAGCCACAAAGTTATGCAACATGCTGGGCCCAAACTACTGCCTGTAGTGATTGAGGATAACAGACCACCACTTTGTCATCAAGCAGGATCATCTTTATTAAACACACTTGAGTATTTATATATTCCTTCTGTGTACAAGTTTTAGAATCAACTACACAGCCAGCCAGTAGGAGAGAGAAAGCAATCACACAAAACCAAGAAGAATAGAGCTGATGTTTCTAGCTCTTATCATTCATCTCACACACATTCACAGCCCAGTTTTCTGGGTTGTACGTCAAAGCATAGGTGTTTATGGCTGGAGTTAATCTTTTGGTATGCGCTTCCCCAAGGGAAAAGGGCTGTTAATTAAAGGTCAGGATGGCCCAAGCAGGCCGTTGCTTCTATACTGCCTACTGGACACTGCTCATTATGGTACAGCACCTTCATGGAGAGGGGAAGGAAACCAGATCAACAAGCACTGTGGCCACACAACCAGAGGTACATCCCAAGCCAGTAGCAGTCATCCCTGTTCAGAAGAGGAAATCCAAGACCAAGTCAGTTTGAGTAGTGAGTGATGAAGAGGAAACAGGACCCTCACAACCAGTGGAAGAGAAAGAGCCAGAGATAATCACCCAGTCCCTACCTCTGTGTTAGTTCATGTTGACTTGGCTGCTCTGACACTGGGATGCTGCAGCCAATGATATGAACCTAGCTGGTAGTGAAGGCAAAGAACTAAGATCCCTGTCCTGGGATGTGGATATTGACATGGGGATTGGGAGGAGACCAGAACCTCTAAGCCTCTGGAGGCTACTCCTGTCAAGTGTGAGGAAAAAATAGCTTTGAAGGGAAGACCTTTCAGTGCACTAAGGGGGACACCATGCAGCAGGGTATCTGGTGCCTGATAGAAATTGCTGTGATGGAGATAATTTATTCAGATAACAAGAAATTTCCTACAAATCTGGAGTGTCCAGTGTACATCACAGATGTGGCTGAAATTCATACAGAACATGGCAGTGAAATATGCCCATTAGCAATGATGGCATGGAAGGAGGGAGAAGACAAAGTGAGCAAGAGCTTTGGTTGGCAAACTCCAGACATATGAAGAAACTATCACTGCCCCATTACTGGCCCATGTCTTGTCTGAGGAAAAACTGGCTGAGGATGTCCAGAATTTAAAAGAGAAAATCAAAGAAGGCCACCAGAAATTTAGAGAGGAGCTTACAGAGGAAATTTTCCATGCCCCACCAGTACAGACCAGAGTCTCTGCTATTAGGAGTGGGCACTCCCCAGTGAGGGAGAGAGGGTACACTCCCTGAGGTAACCTGTGATATTACCTGAATGAACATGAAGACATGAGGAGGTGGGATGGAAAACCCACCTCTGCCCTAGCAGCATGGGTACATAAATTGAGAGGAGGAAGGATTACCACAGGAAACTTGTCAAGGATAAATGCCAATGCAGTTTCCCATGGGCAAGCCCTTACGCAGAATAAAAGAGGTGATATGTCCAATCCTCTGGAAGGGGCCTCCAGGTCATACTTACAGGGAGGGAGCAAAGAGTACTGTGGCCAGAACTAGAGGGGCCCTGCCTCCAGCCAGGTGGAGGAAAGGGACAATCAGATCTATTGGACTGCATGGATCCAATGGCCTGGCACATCAGACCCACAAGAGTATAAGGCTTTAGTTGACACCAGTGCACAATGTACCCTGATGACATCAAGATATGTAGGGACAGAATCCATCTCTATTTCTGGGGTGACATGGGGAACCCAACAGCTGACTACTGGAAACTGAAGTGAGCTTGCCTGGGAAGGAGTGGAAAAAACACCCCATCGTGATTGGTCCAGAGGCCCTGTGCATCCTTGGCATAGATTACCTCAGGAGAAGGTGTTTCAAGGACTTAAAAGGACATTGCTAGGCTTTCAAGATGGCTGCTGTGGAGGCAGAGGAAATTAGACAGCTGAATACCTTGCCTGGTCTCACAGAGGAGTCTTCTGCTCTTGGATTGCTGAGGGTGAAAGAACAACAGGTACCGATTCCCACTGCAATAAATATTGTGTCAGTGGCAATACTGCACCGATACTGTGATCCCCATCCATAACATGATCAATGAACTGGAGAGCCAGGGAATGGTCAGCAAAATTTGTTCACCCTTTAATAGCCCTATTTGGCCAGTGTGTAAGTCCAATGGAGAGTGGAGACTGACACTAGACTCTCATGGCCCGAACGAAGTCACACCACCACTGAGTGCTGCTGTGCTGGACATGCTGGAACTTCAGTATGAACTGGAGTCCAAGGCAGCAGTGGTGCCACCATCAACAGTGCTAATGCGTTTTTCTCCATTCCTCTAGCAGCTGAGTGCAGGCCACAGTTTGCTTTCACCTGTAGGGGCATCCAGTACACCTGGAACCAACTGCCCCAGAGATGGAAACATAGCCCCACTATTTTCCATGGATTGATCCAGACTGCACTGGAAAAGGGTAAGGCTCCAGAGCACCGTCTACACTCTATAGACTACTATTATATAGTTATATAGCTCCTTAACTAACTCTAGTACTTTTCCTACCCTTTCTCTTAGATGTTAGAACGATAAGTTAACCTTCCTGGAATCTTATTTAGTCTTGTCTCTATAGTAAACCAAGGATGTCTTATTTTTTCCATATATTGTAGATATAATGTGGGGCTAGAAGCTGGGGGGAGGGACTTCAGTGGGGGAAGAACCAAAAGGGGGGATTACTTAACTGTTCCTCTGACTGGATGATTTCTGTTAAGTATGCTAATTTGTTAAACTTATAAAATTGTCAGTCCTGTATAACATGTGAATTTTGCCATATTTGCACCATGAAGGACCTCCATTAAAGGTAACCGCTTTTTATCATCTTAATATTGTTTGGCTTGTGATTTCAGGCATCAGCTTTCTGGTGCCCCCAGATGGGACAAGGGACCTCATGAGACTTCTTTGGAGCGAGTAACATTCCGCTGGAAATTCCTCTCTTGCCAGCATCTCTTAGGAGGCTTTCCACAGTGATCCAGGGACTCCAGGGGTCCCAGAATTCTGCACAGAAGCAGAAGGTAACCATAAGCAATAAAAGCGGTATTTTGTTGCTAGCATTTTTGGTTTGTCATTCTAGAATATTGGGAGATCTCCTGTGGTTTTGTTTGGTGGGGGGAGAGGGGCCCACCATGGACTTTGTCCTGGGGTAGTGCAAATTTCCCCACAGAGGTTTTGTCCAGCTGTGACAGAGCACACAGTAGCAGCCATTTTGGTTCCGGGAGGAGGGAGGGGATGCCTTCCCTTAACACTTTAGCAGCATGCATCTGCCTGTGGCAATTGATGGTGTCAAGCGCTTCGGCACTAGCCTCCAAGCCTCAGGTACACAGGTTTGAGTCTTGAGCGAGACAACATTTTTCTCGTGCTCTCTCTGGTCCCTAGGGTTTCCTATATCGTGATACCCTATATTCTGCCTGATACAGTGGTAGAGCACAGCATTAGTTTCCTCTTTTCTCTGTGGCTTTTCTCTGTTTGAAAATAGAAAATATGGGATGTGAGCTCTCGAAAGAGAAAGAAATTCCCAAAAACTCTCCTTTAAAATTATTATTACAACAACGGTGTGCTTTAACAGGTGCAAAGACATTCTTAAAAGCCAAGAATTAGTATGACTGTCCATGGAATTGTGGCCACTGCACTGTTTAGGGGAAGGAAGAACCTGGCCTCAGTTTGGAAGCCTAGAAAGTGAATTAACATCGGAATCATTATCTAAACTCTGCAGAGAGCAGAGATGGGGAGAGGTTTTATATGGGGAACTGTTTCTACTCCTTGTAAACCGTCCGGATTTGCAAAAAGATTGTAATCCTGATAGACCTCCCAAAGAGAAGCCTGTTATGGTCTTAAAGGGGAAGAAAAAGAAAGAGGGAAAGAAGCTTTCTGTTAGCCCAATCTGTGTTAAAGATTGGGATACAGCAGACTTAGACTTGGTGTCTTGGTTTAAAAGGCAGGTATCTGTCAAGGAAGGTGGGAACCTGCCTTGGAATGGAAAATGTGACCCCCTTCCCTCTGAATTACTATAACTTTGAAATTACAGGGCTTTCAGGCAAAGATATGGGAAAAGGAATAACAGTTCTTTACAAATATATATATGTATAACAAGGCAAACAAACAACAACGGAAGCAACAACAAACAAAACCAGAAACCCAGTAACAGCCTTCTTTTGGCTGCCAAGAACCTTCCCCTTTGATGTAGTTATGGTTACAGCCAGCAGGGGCACTGTTGTCTCCTGGCCAGGCAGGTGAGATGATTCCCCCGCCGCTACAGGGGGCGCTGTGACACGATCTCAGCCTTCTTTCTCACACGGGTAATGGCAGCGCAGCTGGTGGAAGGGATGGAAAAGGGGCTTCCTTTTCAAACTCATGGGGGCAATCAGTCCCGGTGCCCCTCTGGATAGCAAAATGAGCTGTAGCAGGAATCTCAGAAGCAGCAAGCTTGAACGGCAGAGGCAAGCAGACCCAGAGTGACACACTGTGTAGCAGAGACTCCCGGGCCGTGCCAGAAAATGGCAGAGTGTTCAGATGTTGAGTTACAGTGTATCAAGAAGCCCTGAAACAGCAGCAAGGAACAGTGGGGCTGGGCAGGGAATTGCTCTCCTAGTGTGTTGGGGTGATTCTATGATAATACTTTATTCCCTGTCTGCTTTAGGTCCATAAAATGACTGCTGTAGCTTTAAGATGGACCTGGGGGGTGGGGAGTCTCAGGCTCCTGAGCGGACTCTGTTCAATCTCTCTCTCCGGCATGGTCAGCTGTTACATGGATTGTTACTTCCTTGCCTTTTTACTGGAATAATTTTAATTAATTTCAATTTTTTGGGTTTTTTCCTTCCCCTGGCCTGAAGGCTTTTCACCAGCAAATCCTTTTGGCACTGGTGGTAGATGGCTAGTCCTGGGGTCGGGCTGCTCAGAAGGGGCAGTCCCCAGTGGAGAACAGGGTGCTCCCGGATCCCAGCGCAGCACACATGGGCTCTAGGCTCCTGAGCAGCAGAGAAGCAGAGAAGCAAGCCAGTAAGCTCCAGTCACAGTGTCGAAGGGAAAGAAAACAGGTGAAAACCACCTGGCAACAGTATCCATCGTCACAGAGATCATGCTGCGTGGCTGTGGAGAGCACTTGCCTCACCAGAAGGAAGCAGCTGCTCCTTGCCCCTCCCCAACTCCTCCAGGAAATCCATCATGATACTCCTGGAGCCGGGGCAGGGGAGGAGGCAGTGACCATCCCCGACAAAAAACAAAACCAAAATGGCTATGGTATAAAAAACCATCCCTAAGACACTTGGTCACTCCAAATATCAGGGGGCCGGTGGTGTCAGTGGAGGGGAGGAAACCTCCCTCTACTCCCGCCACTTCTGCTCCTGCTACCGCCATTGCCACTCCCTGTACCACCAGGGCCAGGGGGAGAAGATACTCCCTGTAACCAGGGTCCTGTCTACATTAAGGTTCCCTTTTCTCTTGTTGAGATGCAACAGTGGAAAGCTCTTGGATCCCAGGCTTGATAGCCTTCCGAGATTGCGGATAAAGTCCTTTCCCAAGCCCCCGGTGCCAGAAGAGAAAAGCAGGATGCATCGGTTTCTTTATCAAGGTTGTTTATTTTCTCTTATCTACATACATTCCTTTTCACCCGGCGTGGATGCTACCTACACCGCTGTCCGAGGCTAACTGCGCCACTCAAGGGCGGTTGTTATCTCTTATACTAATTGTTACATGCAACTTGTTTATAATATTATACCAATACCCATCACCTTTATTGAACAGTGTACCTTCACACTAAACCAATCCAAAGATGCCACCACCTCACCAGAAGATGGAGGACAAGAAGAAGAAGAAGAAAGACAGGGACACACCCAAATCCCTTCATCTTGTCTCCTTGAGCCTCCTTTGTGAACCCCCAAAATCCCACATCATCACTCAGTAATAAGCTATTATCCCAATCACACATCTGTGACTTGTAATTCTTCATATAATGTTGGCAATCGCTCCCAAGGGGTAAAATCAAAGGCACTGGTGTTTCTGTCACTGTGCCAGGGTCTCAGGACCCCCTCCTGGGGTCTCGGACCACCCAAGACATCTGGAGAGGTTTCCTGGGTTCTGGCAGAAAGCCTCAGTTGGAGAGTATAGAGAAAACCCAGACAAGGTGGCTAATTTTGTAGAAAGGGCTATTAAGACACAAAATCCAGACTGGAATGATTTAGATGCTATAATGGACACATTGCTTGATGAAACTGAAAAAGAGATGGTTAGAAGGACTGTTCAATCTGCATTAGAGGCACAAATAGTGGCCGGAACCCTTCAAGGGTCAGTTAGTGATTCTTTCCCTTTAGATGACTTAAAGTGGGATCCCAATGTAACAGAGCAAATGGAAAGGTTGAAACGTTATCAGAATTGGGTGGTGTATGGTATAAGAAATGCTACGCCTAAAGCAATAAATTGGTCCAAATTATACAAAATAAAACATCATGAGAATGAATCCCTGAGAGACTTTTTAAATAGGCTAAGACAGGCTGCACGAAAATACACAAATTTGAACCTCGAATCAGCCGAAGGGAAGGCACACCTGGTCTATTTGTTTATAGTCCAATCTACAGATGATATAAGGAAAAAGCTGCAAAACATGAATGAGAGGCAAGACATGGGTAAATTGTTGGACATGGCTTGGACGGTATATCAAAATAGGGATCCAAAAAAAAGGGACAAATGCCAGCATGGTAAGAGTGGCGATCAGGAAAAGTCATCTAAGGCATCAAAAAGGAATACTCCTCTCCATCTGGATAAAGATCAGTGTTCTTTTTGCAAGAAAAAGGGACACTGGAAAAAGGAGTGTCTGATGGTGAAAAAGAAAACCCCAGATTCAGCTCCTGTACTAGCTGTGAATGGGGATTGAAAGGGACCAAAGGTTTTCTCCCTAGCAGAACCCTTGGTTATAGCAAAGTTGGGGAAAAATGAAATTGAATTCATGGTGGATACAGGGGCAACATATTCTGTATTAAACACTTTAGAATGGAAACTGAGTCAAGATACTGTAGAAGTGATTTGTCCTACAGGGGTAAGTGAAACAAGGCCTTTCTTTCAACCTTTAAATTTTAAATTGGGAAAACATTGGGTGACTCATCAATTCCTCTACATGCCAAACTCTCCAAAGCCTTTGCTAGTTAGGGACCTATCGGAGAAATTAGAAGCGGAAATTAAATTTAGCAACAGGGGGAGAATAAAAATTATAATTCCTGAAACTAAATCTGTGGAAGTGGCTGCACTTTTCATACAGAAGGACCGTGGTGAAATCCCCACAGAAGCTGAAAATGCTGTCATTCCAATAGTGTGAGCCAGTGATTTTCCTGGGAGGTCCAAATGTGCAGAACCTTGTCTTAGATTACAATGTAAGATGTAACCAAAAGTATGTATTTTATCACCATCTGTTAAAACCAGGTGGGGCAGTGTTCTTTATCTCTTCCATCACCATTCCTCCCTCGGGGGATATCTTCTGTTAATGGGCCATCAAGTCTCACTGCATGACTCATAAAATTACATCATCCCCTTGTAAGATGCTCCATGCAGGGGAAAAACCAAGCATTCCTACCTGGATATAATATGAGCTTTGGAATACCACAATTGGCCTTATCTACTGGATTCACAGAGGAAGACCAGACCCTTCTACAGGATCACTGCTTCAACAGAACCACATCTATCTCTCCAAGAGGACTGCAGCCACCATTTAATTGGACAGCTACCACCACCCTGACCGACAGGGTGTCAGGTTGTATTCTGGCTCTGTCAGTGTTTTTGTACTATTGCATTTATTTTAATTTTCCTATTAAATTGTAGTTCTGACTTAGGATCTCCCACTGTTTTGCTTTCAAACTAGTACAAACCTGTAACCAGAGCAATTGAACCTTGAGCCCCATTCATAAGACAAAACCAATACCCTTTGAAGTTAGAAAGTTGTAGAGGGTCAGCCCGTATAATTGAGAAGTTCCTTAAATTTGGGTTATCAGTAGAATGTGAATCCAAATAAAACACGCCCATCCTGACAGTAAAAAAGGCTGATGATAAAAACTACCGATTGGAGTGGTGCAAGATTTAAGGGCGGTTAACAAAATAAAAGAGGATATTCTCCCAGAAGTGTCCAATCCATATATCCTTTTGACCACATTGACAGACAATTTAGGGTGGTTCACTGTGCTAGATCTTAAAGATGCCTTTTTCTGTATTCCTGAGAATAAAAGCAGTCAAGAACTTTTTGCTTTTGAGTGGGACAGTCATGAAACAGGGAGAAGCAAACTCACCTGGACAGTCCTACCCCAGGGTTTCAAGAATAGCTCAACTATACTTGGAAACCAGCTGACAAAAGAATTGGAGGACTGGAGAAGGCAGAAGCCAAGAGTTTTTTTATAATATGTGGATGATATACTAATTGCTGCCAAAGATCAAGATGACTGCATCCAACTCACTGTTAAACTTTTTGGGAATAAGTAGGTATAGAGTTTCAAAAGAGAAAGCTCAGATTACCAAGGAAGCAGTGATTTATTTGGGGCTGGAGATCTTCCATGGACATCAACGACTCAGCAGAGATCTGAAAGAAGACATCTGTCATCTCCCTGAACTCCACACTGTAAGATAAATGTAACGATTTAGCTGTGGAAGAACATTTGAAAGTTGCTAGTGGCCGTTGAAGGGATGGGAAAGAGAAAATTATTATTTGAAAAATGCTAGGCACCTGTCTAGAAGCTTCCTGCACATACCAAAAAGATAATATTAAAGAGAAACAAGAACTTAAAACTGAACTGGGAACTAGGAAAGTGACTCAGTTATTGTCCTTGAAAATAGAACATCTGCAGATACAGTTACAGGAGGAACAGAAAGGGAAACAAAAGCTGGGAGAAAAAGGTAAGATAATGCTTATGAGGGCTCCAAAACCTCCTAACATTGTGCAAATTAGGAAATTAATTGCATCTCCCGAAGTTTGGGATGGTAACATATGGGGTGATCCCAGTGATAATGAACCAGGGGAAGATGATTTTTTTTCTTCCTTATAATCCCCCTACGTGCATAGCCAGGCCCATCAGAAAAACTGAGGTAACCACTAGACCTCAGGGTGGACAGGGAAATCATACCCCCCAAAAAACCCCATTTGATCCAATTCACATGACTAATTTACAAGAATGCTATGGCCGTAAGGCAGGTGAAACTGAAACTGAATATTTGTGGCATGTTTATTTAACTGGAGGAGACTGAATCCTATTAATGGTGAAGAGGCCAGCAGGTTTGGGGCCCTGGTGTTATTTTATCTTCTGGTCCTTTTTCCCCAAATGATCCATACTCAGTAACAAGTAGAGTGGCATACTGGGCTGGCAGAATGGATGTGCAGGAGAGGGGAGAGCCTCTGGCAATATTTATAAATTCTTTGTCTGAGCTCTCCCCTGTTATTACAAAAGCTGCCTGTGTCCAAGCCATGCACAAGCATCAACCTATTGATGCTCTTATTACTACAGCCATGGACTATAATATGTTAAAGATGCTAATTAAGGGGGTCTCACCATACTCCAAACCCTTCCCTATCACAGAATGAAATGAAATGAAGAGATGTAGCCTTTAAAGTACAATTGGTTAGAGGGGTGGCTTCAGCCTTAAACCCTAGGGAAATCCCCACCTGGGCAACACTTAATGCATAATATCATAAATCATGCACAAGGTATGGGATAGAGTGATTTCCATGGCGATACCAAACACACTGGCCATAATGTCAGACAAACAAACTACTCATGGGAACCAGGACTTACAGATCATCCACCTAAAAATCAGAGATGGAAAGAGTTATATAATTAAGCACTGTTATTAGGAATTTCAAAAATTGCATACAACATTGGTGGCAGAGGGACTGCAGAGGTTGCTTCAGTGAGAAGATGGCAGAAGCTTCCCCCATATCAGAGACAGTTCTAGCCAGCTCCAAGGCTGGCCGAAGCTGAGCCAATCAGCAACACTGCAAATATTTTTAAGAACGGGTAATGAATTCTGCACAACAGCAGATGAGAGAAAAGAGTGAGACTATGTGAGAGAAACAACTCTGCAGACACCAAGGTCAGTGAAGAAGGAGGGAGAGGATGTCCTGCAGGTACCAAAGCTGAGATTCCCCTACAGCCTGTGGTGAAGACCATGGTGATGCAGGTTGTCCCCCTGCTGCCTATGGACATCCATGGTGGAGCAGAGATCTACCCTGCAGCCCATGGAGGACCCCACGACAGAGCACGTGGATTTGACCAGAAGAAAGTTGCAGCCTGTAGAGAGCTTGGCAAGACCTGTGACCCTATGGAAAGGACTCATGCTGAAGCAGTTCTTGAAGGGCTGAAGCCTGTGGGGTGGATCCATGTTGGAGAAGTTCACGAAGGACTGTCTCCTGTGGGTGGGACCCCATTCTGGAGCAGGGAAAGAGTGTGAGGATGAAGGACCAGCAGACATAAAGCATTTTGAACAGACTACAACCCCCAATTCCCATCCCCTTGCGCCACTCAGGGGAAAGGAGGTAGAAAATTTGGGGATAAAGTTGAGTCTGGGAAGAAGGGAGACATGGGGGGAAGGTATATTTATTTTTATTTCTCACTATCCTACTCTGTTATTAGTTGGGAATAAATTAAATTAGTTTCACCAAGTCTAGTCTGTTTTGCCCATGAGCAATCTCCCTGTCTTTATTTTTACCACAAGCTTTTAGACATATTTTTCTCCCCCTGTCCTATTGAGGAGGTGAAGTGATAGAGCGGCTAGGTGAGTACCAGGCACCTAGTCATGGTCAACTTACAATTTGCTCCTGCCAATTTTTAAAACGCTTATTTCTCCAGTGCAGAATCAGAGAAAGTATCCAGCTTATAACAAAAAATGTTAATAATCATTCTCTTCTCCAATTTCTCTCTACTCTCACAAATTATTGGAAGATGCAAGAACTTGAATCACTTTCAATACAGTTTTCTGTTGCACTTAGAAGTTTAAAAAAAGTCAAAAGACGTATTAGAGTATTTATCATATAACTACAATTCAGTGTTGCCTCAAATAGGTTTCCCCTGAGTTGTCAATAGAGAGAATAAGAAACTGGTCCCTAACCTAAATAGCTTACTTACCTCCTCCTACTTTGTGCAAGTGTGCTGCAGCGTTCCCCAGACAAGTGATGTTGGTTGGACTGAGACAAAGGAGGGTGCCTATTTGATGCCATCTCCCGTGGTTGCATTGATGATGCAGTTGGTGATGCTATTGTATGGTCAAAGACTGGATGAGAAAGGCGTTGCCTCTTGGGACTTGAACTATCTTCACTCTGTGCCAATGTAAACAAAAAAACCCCTCAGATGAGCGATCTGCTTCCCATATTGAAACTCCAGTATTTACTTCAGCTAACATTAGAGAGGGAGACTTAACAGACTAGATCAAAACACCATGAAGTTAAACAAGTATAATTAGTTATAGAACCTACTGTCTTCATAATGCAGAAACTTGATTGTCCACTTGAGCATTTTTACTAAAGCATATTTTAGCAACATCAAGATACTTTAAATACTAATGCTGAAGCAACCACAGAAGTTATATCAGAAAAAGGAGGAAATGTTTACTTCAGTAGAAAGAGGAAGTTCCTATTTTGTTATAATAGTCAGCACAGACACTTTGATAGATTTAGGATATAAACACATAAATGAGTGATCCAAAGATCTTTTTTAAAAAGATAAGCATAGATTTTACATCAATGGAATCCATATTTGATAGAAAATAGATGTCATAGAGTTCTAGTTCAGAATATACACTTCATTCCTACCAGGTGCATGCTTACATAGCTGTAAAAAAAAATTGTTAAATGTCTGGAGTACAAATTAGCTCTACTATCCATCATAGAGATGTCTTATCTTTTAACTTGATAGTGCAGTAATAGTAATAAACAGGTAAAGACAATTTGATCAAAAACAAACACCACAACTTGATTTAAGTTTGTCTATTTTACTGAAGTTCTACTGGGACTAGTTAGCTCCTAGAGTTGTCAGTGTAATGATATGCAAACTATTCACCTCTAAGTTCACATTCAGTCTGGAACATAAATAGTGACCTCTCCTTTTCACAGCTTGTCCCTGCTTAAAATTGTTAGCTAGACCTCTCTTCTTCACCATAATAATTTCAGTTAAGAGCTATGATGGGATGAGTTTTAAGAAATTTTGCAGCTATTTTCAGATGACTAATACAGAGAAAATTTAGCTTCTTTACAATAATGTCCTGGTTTAAATGACAGGTGTCTGCTAAGGAAGGCAGGAACCTTCCTGGAAGAAAAAATATGACCTCCTCCCTCCAAATTATTATAACTTTGAAATTACAGGGCTTTCAGGAAAAGATATGGGAAAAGGAATACCAGTTCCTTACTAGATATAACATATCTACTTACTATATATAACAAGACAGACAAACAATAAGAACAGCAACAACACAACAGAAAACGCAATAACAGCCTTTTTCCTGCCCGTCAAGCAATTTTCCCTTTGGTGTCGTTACGACTGCAACCAGCAGGGGGTGCTATTGGCTCGTGTATAGGCAGAGATAATGCAGTGACTGTCCTGCAGCTGCAGGGGGCACACCAATGCAAGATCGGGACCTTTCTGGTGGTGATGGCAACTCAGATGAGAGAGAAAAAAGATGGGTTTACTCTCCCAGCCACCCACAGGAGTGGTGATCGGTCTTCGGCACCGCTAACAGCAGCTGGTACATGATGGGAAGGGAGGAAGGATTTTATCGTGATGTCGCACTACTGTGCAGAGAAGAGGTCCGACAGGCTGTTGCTCCAGTTCCAGGCAGCCCTCCAGTCTCCAGGGGAGGAGGGGGGAAGGGACGACACCCCCAGTCACCCAGATGGACTATGTTGGTCTCTCGGTGCTTCGGGCCCAAAAGCCAGTGGCAGGAAGGGCTCCACTGTAGTGTTGAAAAAAAATCCCTGCGCATGAGAGGTCCAAGGCAAAGAAGCACCACACAACCGTCTGTTCCCAACCACACCAGGCAATGACTGCCCTACCCCCAGCTAAGAAACTGCTGAAACTACCCTGCTTCCCCCTCAGGCATCACTCCCAAACTTTTGTTTTTCTGGCTGGGCCATTACCATGATATGTGGGAGTGGCCATTACATTTACTTCTTAATTACCTCTATTTGTCTACCGGGCAACCCCCTCCTATTGGGCAACCCCCTCCTATCCGAATAGTCTTTCTTTCAGGTAGCAGATGGAAGAAAAATGTTCCCTGAGAAAAAGAAAAAAACACCTAACCCCGAAAAAATAACTGTCTTCCTGAACTTCTCCTCTAACCCTAACAGAACCCTTTTGCTTCACATAGATTTAAAGACTATAATGTTTTAAAGCATCTCTACACTTATTCATTCCTCACAATTTCCCTCAGTCTACCAAATATTTTTCTTCCTATTTCATTGTCCCTTAAATGGTTTTGTGAGAAATGACTGTTCACTTTAAAATTTTAGAAGGTTTATTAAACCTTAAAAATTACAACAAAGAACTGAATAAGGGAAAAGGGCAGTGCTGGGAGCATGGAACTAAACCGCCATGTGCTCACCCACAATATGGCTGCTCCGCCTTTTATACCCTTGGTGTTGCTTCAGGCAACCCTAGCCCCTCCCAACATCTGACAGTCAACTCTTCTTTGTCATCCATTGGTGGAGACTACTTTCTTGCAACTTGATTGGAGGTCAGGTGTTGTCATGCCACGCCTCCTAGTAACAAGTCTTCCCTCCTCCCAAAAGCCTCATGCAAGGGGCACATGTACATGCCCTCCCTCCACATGTCTCGACTACCATGGCTGTCCCTTGGCAACCATACAAGGGGGGAAAAGGGGACTATGGGTAGAACAGAGGACGTCCAAAAAACAAATCACAGTAACATTACCATACATCAATAAAACTTCTCTTAACATACTGTAGTGGTTTCAGGTTTTCCTATTTTCGATTTCCGAAATTATGTGTAGTGATTTGAGTGCCCACTAGAATTATTTGCTCTTTTCTGCTGTAAGATAGGATTAGGAGAAAAAGCAAAGCAGGCTCAAACTTTAAAGGGTATAAAGAAAGATTTATTAACTAAACTACAAGAGAGAAAAAAATTAATAAGAATCAGAATGAAACTTTCTAACACCTCTCCTCCCCTCATAACTTTTCTTTCCCTTCTTAGTGACAATGTATAGAGACAAAACTTGGAACCCAGGTGAGTATACCACTTTTAAAATAGTCTTTCATCAGTTCATTAAGAGAGAGAGAAGTCTCTTTTGGTCTGCCATGGAAACTTCCCACAAGACAAACAGTCCTCTTGTGGCTTTTAATTCCCACAAAAGCAGCCGCCTGGGAATCTGCATCTGTGAAGTCCCTCCCATATCATGCAGCCTTCCCACAGCTGCATTATGGGCCATGTAAACTCAAGGGGTACCATTTTAAAGATGAGCGGTTCAAAAGCAAAGATTCTGTTCATCTCTTTCTGAGATTGATTTTTGACTCTGGGAACAGAGGTCTTCATCTCCTCTTAGGGGCAGATCTTCATCTTCATCTCATGTCTTTCTCTGTTCAAACTTCTCATAAGATCACAGCTACTTCAATATTTACTTAGTCCACCACAAATACCTTTGCTCATATCTGCAGTCTGAACACTCTCATGTCCCCATCCATGTCTTCCACAACTTAGAGGGATATTCTAGTATATCACAGTCCATTACCATGGCTTACAAAAGAATTTCAGCCTAAAACTAAAGCATCTTCTCATTCTCTTTCCATTTAGGCCTTGACTCTTCCTTTACTAACCTTGATGTCTTCATATTTTCTGTCTATGTGTCTTCACTCTGTCTTTTTCTCTCACTTAAGAGAGGATTAGTGCTTTGCAAGTTTTATCTGTGTAAGGAAAGAGTAAATATTCTCACCCAAGCCTGCAGAGGTCATATTGGTTTCTTCTGGACAGGGGCCAAAAGTGGTAAATTCAGGCTGTGCCAGGGCTGGGCTAGGATCCTGGGGACCCCAGCTCTACCCAACTCCAGCTGCAGGCCACTCTGCGTAGCTGCGCCCCCCCTCAATTGGATGACTTGGTAGCAGTGGCCAGAGCTGTCTATGGTGGAGAATTCTTCAAAAAGCCGTGCTGGGGGGGGAAGGGGCCTGACCCCTCGGCAGGGGCCCGCCCAGCCCTACTAGGCCTCCCAGGGCCGCAATGGGGGAGCGGCTTTAGAGGCAGGGTGTTAACAGCTGCTGGGTCCGATCTGGCTGGGACAGGGCTTTCTCTCCTTCCCTCCCCCTGCCCGGCAGTCATCGGGCCCAGCCCTGCCAGGGCTGCAGCAGTGGCAGGGCCTGGCCAGGCTGCGCCAGGCCTGGGGGCCACGTGGCAGAGCGGGGCTGATCCCACCTGCACCCGGTTACCTCTTCCTAGGCCAGAAGAGAAGAGAGCTTACCAGGATTTTTTCCCTGATTTTCAACCTGTTTAGTCCAGAGGCGTATCCAGCTCTTTAATTGGTTCCACAGATTGTCAATATTCAAAGCTAGTCACTGATTGGTTTTGCCACAGCTTTTTTCAATTAATGCAAAACCAGCACACATACACATAATATTCATCCCTTAATTGTGAGAGCCAACCATTGCATTACCCATCTATAACAGTTTTTAACTTTAAAGGAGTTTAATTTCCACTTTCTGAACACTGTTGGTTGAGTAGAATATTTCATAGTCATAGAACAGCCCAGGTTGGAAGGAACCTTGCAAGATCATCTGATCCAACCTGTTGTGAGAAAAGGAATCTAGATGAGATTATGTAATGCCGTGTCAAATCACATCTTGAAAACCTCCAGTGATGGAAGACTATACCACATCCATGGAGAGGTTGTTTCAGTGAGTGATTGTTCTCACTGTAAAAAATTTTCTTTCTGAAATTGAGATGAAACTTCTCCTGGTAAAACTTGAACTCGTCCCTTGTCTTCTACATGTGGCTCCTTGTAAAGACACAGTCTCTGTCCTCTTTGTAGGTGCCCTTTAAGTACTGGAACATTGTGATGAGGTCCCTTCTGAGCCTTCTCCAGGGAGAAAAGACCCAACTACTTTAATCTTTCTTCATAGGGCAGGTTTTCCAGCCCTTTGATCATATTCATTGCTTTCTTTTGGACCTATTTCAGTCTTTCCACATCTTTCTTGCTGGCTTCTCCCAATCACCTGTTTCATTTGTATTGTAATAGTTTCTAGGAGGACTTGTTCCATTACTTTCCCAGGCACTGAAAATACCTGGGTCCGTAACCCTCTTCCCCACCTGAGAAGCGATCGGCAGGCAGTTGTAGCTATTCAGCTCCGGGTTGCTACCATCTCCCTGACACCTCCTGATCCCCTCTCTCCCTTTGCCAGAATGGCACTGGCCATGCCATTCTGGATTTTCCCCTGAACCTCTCTCCAATGCCCATATACCTGGTTCTATCCTCCACGGTTTCTACCCCTCAAAATGGCGCTGGCAACGTGGCCAGCCCCGCCATTTTGTCCCTTCCTCCTCCAAGTTTTCCCGCCCTTACACCGCAAAATGGCCACCTTCCTGCCTCTCCTCCACCTTTTCCCACGCTTTCCATCATGCCCGGCTCCTCCCTTCCCCCCGCGTCAATGGGTGTAACCACGTCAGGACCCTCCCCTTCCACCAGGACTGGAAGTGGACCCCACCTCTTTCTCAGTCTCCTCCCTTTCTGTTGTTGACTCCTCCCCTGTGGGTCAGCCCCCTTCCGGCCCCCATAACACTGGGACCGGAAGTGGTCATGGCGATGACCGGAAGGAAGCCATCTTGGCTTCCACTGCCACCCATTGCATGGCAACTCCAGTTTGCCTGAAAAGGTCCTGCCCTCATAAAGCACCCTCCATCCTCCTCAGAGGATGAGACCTGCGATCCCTCAGATGCCAGTTCTGAGTCTGAGGATCACTGGGCCAAGACCCAAAGGGAAGCTACTCAGGAGGGAGATTGGGAATTGGCAAATAAAATCTCAGCCTTCCCCATTGTTTACAAACAGAGGAGAAGGACAACAACACCTTCCTCCTGGGAGCCAATCCCCTATGGGGAACTTTAAAAGTTATGTAAGGCGGCAAAGGAGCATGGTCGGGGATCCCACTTTTTCAAAAACCTACTAGAAGCTGCCTTCTCTGCTCACACACTGGTTCCTCATGACATAAAAAACATTGTCAGTTGCCTCCTTTCGCCAGCAGAGTATATGCTCAGGGAAAGGCAATGGAAAAAGCAACTCAAAACATTATCAGACACCTATTCCCAAGATCCAAATAGACCAAATCTGACAATGGACCAGCTCGCAGGCAAAGGTAACTTCCAAAAACCTACAAAACAGACACATCAATTACCAGACGCCGCACTTCACGACATTGCCACTGCTGCAAAAACATCATTGCTTCTCACTCCTGAGGATTCCATTCCAACACAAAGTTTTACAAACATAAATCAGGGAATTGATGAGACATTCATCAAGTTTGTGGACAGACTCAAAATTGCTCTTGAAAGACAAATAAAAAGCCAAGAGGCAAGGAGAGAAGTTTTAAGAAAAATGGCGATGACAAATGCCAATCATGAATCTAAAGCAATTTGGAGGAGTCTGCTACTTGACTCTGAACCCACCATTGAGCAAATGGTGGAAGCCTGCACAAAGCACACATCAACAGAGAACACAGTGGCACAAGCAGTTGCCAAAGGGATTGCAGAAGGAGTGTCAGGGGCATTTGCAGTGGTCGCAGCCAAGGACAATAGATGTTTTAACTGTGGGGATTTTGGACATTTTTTAAAGGATTGTCCTGAAAGACTGTCCCTTGAGGACAATCATAAGGATCACCAATGGCTCAGGAGTCAACCAAATTACCAAAGGCGTTCAGGAAACTTCCAGCAGAGCATGGGGTGGCCCCGCACTATGACAACAAATGGAAAGTTGCCCTGCTCCACTCTTCTCACTGTGCTGGAGTGTGAATCCCCCTGGGCCAAATCCACACAGGTCCAGGAGCGCCCAGAAATGTGAGAATTGAATTAGAACCTTCAGAAAAACTGAAACGCATAAATCCACACCGACATGAGGTAGAAATGCAAGTTTGGTTTTAAATAAATAGAGGATTTTAAGTGCCTGTATTAGCTAGTAAGAGAAGCCCTAAAGCCTACTTTAAAGTTCAAGTAGCTTTGCCTTTTGCAAAGATAGATAAATTCTAGACATAACGAAAATAATGTAACCTTGCTATGCATTCTTAGACAGAAGAGATAGAGCTATATGCGTAGAATTTGTGTAAAAATTTACGAAAATTAATGCACATCAATTTTAGCTTAGGATAGGTCCGACACTTTTGTAGAGAGTTCATATTTAAGTCTGATTGGCTAAAAATAGAATAAAATGCACTAAGAATGTGAGAATGCATATGCTTAGGGAAAACGAAATATGGGTGCTGTTGCTGTTGTTGCCTTCACTGCTGCTGATAAGGTGCTACTGCTTCTGCTTGGGACTTAGAGACTTTGTTAGAAGGCTTCTGCATACTGCTACAGACTCTAACAACTTTTCCTTCATGAGACTGATTTAACAATGTAATAAAGGACTTGCTTTTACAACTACCCAGCTTCTAGTCTTCAATGAAGATGCTCAGACCTCTCGGCGTCACCACCGTTCCCGAGGAGAAGGAGGTGAAGAAGAATCTGAAAGTTCCTCCTGCTATGAGGGAGATCCAGCATACTCCCAGATACAGTTGGGAACCCAGCACCAACTGGTAACTGATTTATCCATTGACTTTAAAGATGAACGTATTTATAGAATTCCAATAGGGAAATATGGGCTGTGGGATGGACCTTGGGACATTTTAATTTTGGGAGATCCACTGCATAGACCAGATGAAATTTTCATGATTCCAGAAATCCAGATATTAAAGATTGTTTCTTCAACATTCCCCTCCATCCCTGAGATGCTCCAAGGTTTGCCTTCTCTGTTCCCTCCCTCAACAGACAGTACCACTGGCTTGTATTGCCGCAAGGCATGAAAAACTCACCTAGTATATGCCAGTGGTACTTTGTCCACATTCTGTCACCTGTGAGGGAACTGTTCTGGCAGGCAATCATATTGCATTACATGGATGACATCCTCGTCTGTGCCCAAAACCAACCTTTAGACACTACACTGAGAAAAACTACTAATGTCATCAAGGAAGCCGGACTCGAAACCAGGGAAGACAAGATCCAGTACACCTGCCCCTGGACCTACCTGGGACTCCGGATCCACGAGAGAACTGTCGTACCCCAGTAGCTCACCATCCGGGATGACCCAAAGACCCTGCGGTACCTCCATCAGCTCTGTAGGTCCATCAACTGGGTACGTCCTCTGCTGGGGATAATGATGGAGGACCTCGTGCCGCTCTTCAACCTGCTCCACAGAAGCGAGGACCTGGATTCGCCACGTACCATCATGCTGGATGCCTGGAAGTCCATCGTCAAGGTCCAGGAGGCCCTGTCTTCCTGTCAAGCCCACCATTTTGAGCCCAGCTTGCCTTTCCAGCTGACCATCCTTGGTAAGGCTCCACACTTCCACGCTTTCATTTTTCAATGGGACACAGACCCTTTGATAATCTTACAGTGGGTCTTTCCTCATAACCAGCCCACAAGGACAATTACTACACCTCAGGAATTAATGGCAGGACTCATTAGAAAGGCTAGAGCTCGCCTCTGCACTCTTGCAGGGTGTGAGTTCAAGTGTATTTACCTTCTATTGACTACTGGTGACATGGAGCATTTGCTCCAAACCAATGAGAGCCTCCAGTTTGCTTTTGATAGCTACACAGGCCAAACTTCAATACACCTACCCAGTCACAAGCCATTCAATTTGACATTCAATCTGGTCCCAAAATCAATCCAAAGTAGAACATCTCTCAAAGCCTTGACCATTTTTATTGATGGCTGAGAGTCTTCCCACAAGTCAGTGATGACTTGGAAAGACCCCAGGACACAGAAGTGGGAGTCTGATGTCCAGGTGGTGGAGGGATCCCCACAAATTGCAGAATTAGCAGCTGTCATCAGAGCTTATGAGACATTTCAGGAACCAATCAATCTGGTTGCCAATTCAGCATATGTAGCAGGTGTAGCTATACGAGCAGAGCATTCCTTTTAAAAAGAGGTCTCCAACCCAAATTTATACCACTTGCTTTCTAAACTGATATACTTAATCTCCCATAGAAAGCAACCATATCACATAATGCATGTGAGGTTACACACTGACCTCCCTGGTGCCATCACCGAGGGAAACAGGAGAGTGAACACACTAGCCATGTCTGCTGAAGTTGCCGACATCCCAGACAAATTCACTCAAGCGAAGTTGTCGCACATTTTTTTATCATCAAAACATTCCAGCTCTCGTGAGGATGTTTCATCTCTCACGGAAGCAAGCCAGAGAGATTGTGGTCTCCTGTCCAAATTGTCAAAACTATCAAATTCCATTTGTGAGTTCCAGGGTTAATCCCTGTGGTCTGAACAGTTGCCAGTTATGGCAAATGGACGTGACTCATGTCCCTTCCTTTGGGAGGCAAAAATAAGCACATGTCTCTGTTGACACCTTCTCAGGTGCAGTGTTTGCCTCTTCCCATGCAGGGGAAAATGCCAAATTCACCATCAGGCATTTTCTTCTAGCGTTTGCTACCTTGGGAGCCCCAGAACAAGTTAAGAGGGATAATGGCCCAGCCTATGCTTCAAAACAATTCAAAGCATTCTTTAATGAGTAGGGTGTGAAACACTCTACTGGGATACCGCATTCTCCCACAGGCCAGTCAGTTGTTGAAAGGACCCATCAAACCCTCAAAAGAGTCCTTCATCAGCAGTGGGGAGGAACAGAGACCATGCCTCTCGTTGAGCGGCTCTGTAAGGCGCTCTATGTTATCAACTTCCTAAATTGTTCCTCTTCAGAGCCAAACCTCCCCTGTACTCTGGCACTTCTCCAATTCGACCCCAGCTAAGCTCAAAGAGAAGCCACCGGTGCTGATCAAGGACCCAGAAACTCAACAAATATCTGGTCCTTTCCAGTTGATTACCTGGAGGAGATGGTATGCCTGTGTTTCAACACCATCGAGCCCCAAATAGGTCCCAGGAAAAAATATTAAACCATATAAAGGCCCTGAAAACACTGTCCTGACAAACGATAGCAACAATATGTCTGAGGCAAACACAGGTTCACCAAAAAATCAACAAAGTGCTGCTTGGAGACAGTGACGATGACGACAACTGCATCCACCTAAAATGACACACTGTCCCATCACCAGATGACAGCAACAACAAAAAAACAGACAAGATTCAGTTTAAAGATACAGTTCATGTTATCCCCAGTTTAAAATCCCTCCAGAAACCTTATCTACCCTTGCACCCCAGTTTTATCCTTCCCTAACCCAAACTTCCCTAAACCCTCTTTCCCACCCCCTTCCACAGCTTTAATTAATAAAGAAGGGAAATACAGATTGGGAAGAGGGAAGGCAAAAAAACCCTCTTTACAAGTTAACAGCTATGGTTTCTGTTTCTATTACAGAAGCATCCCACCACCAGAATGACTAACACCTCTTCCATCATAGTCTTCCTAATTCTATGGATACTTGCAAGGTCACCAATGGCAATTGCGTGGCTGTCAGCACAACCTAAAGAAAATGTATGGGTCACCTTAGCCAAAGCAGCAAAACAAGACACCCTGTGCCTGTCTGTAGTCAGCCCTGATGACCCATTTTCCACCTGTTTAGTAGGGCTGCCTGCAGATGTGTGGCCAATAACTGAGGATACTATCTGTAGTATGCAGAGTGATCTCCTGAAAGGCAAATGGAAACGTAACCCTGTTGACTATTGGGCTCACTGAACCCCAAAATTACTGCATGCACCACAAGAGCCACAAGAATTAGAAATCCTTGGCTCTGTTAAAATGGATTATTGTGTCAAGTTTTTTTACAGGCCCAGATGGAAACCCTGGCAACCAAGAACATGGACTGAAGTTGAGAATAGTAGGAATGCTGTCAGAAAAGATGTCTCTCCATATCACCCAGCATACAAAAATCAGACTCAGTGGTGTAACTACACTTCATGCCTAACCTTGTGGTCCAGTGAACACCCACTCCAACTGCCCCAGGGTACGTTTCTCATTTGTGGAGATAGAGCATGGTCAGGTATCCCCTCCCATATTAAAGGTGGGACTTGTAGCATTGGTAGGCTTACTTTGTTGGCACCAAATATCAAATTAGTACACAAGAGAAAAAGTAAAGCAAAAAGATCTATTCATTATTTTGAAGCAGATTGTAAAGATGACATCACTTACTGGAGTCAAAGTAAAAGGATAGCAGCTTCAGTGTTACTTCCTCGGGTAGCTGCCGCAAAAGCATTAGGCCAATTAGACCATCTTGGGTGCCTCTTAAGTAAACAAACCAATTCTACTTCCATAGCACTTAGTGGCCTACTTTCCAATGTCGAGACAATCAGACACACCTCTCTACAAAACAGAGCAGCGATAGGCTTTTTACTTCTGGAACACGGGCATGGCTGCAAATACTTTGAGGGGATGTGCTGCATGAACCTCTTCAGCAACAGTGAGTCTATCCATAAAAGTATCCAAGTGCTGAAAGAAGGATTTCAGAAACTTCAGAAGGAAGAGAAAGACTGGTTCCAGGAACTCTTCAAGGGATGGGGACTTAAAGGATGGATTGCTTTTGTGGTGAACGACATCTTATGGGTTCTTTTGATTGTTTTTGTAGTTTTATGTTTGTTTAGCTGTTTGAAACATTGTATGTTAAAGTCATTAGGAGAAGCCTTTTTAATTAATAAAGAAAGGGAAGTTGTGGAGGCTGTTAAGCCAGACAGTAATAGAAACACACTCCCCTGGACAGAAGCCAGACAATAATATAAACACGCTCCCCTGGAGAGAGAGAAGTTGAGCCAGACAGTATATAAACACAACCCCCTAAGGGAGAAACCCTGGTAGACAGCTCTCTCTGTTATGGTGAGGAAATGTGTTACCCCCAAGAGGCTTTGCAACAGCTATGTAAATCTTTTGTCCCCTGTTGGCCCTTTCCCTTAGCTTCCCCCCTAATCCCTCTGTTGATTGGTCCTTCTCTTGAACCCTCAGTTGATTGGTTCTCCCCTGAATCTCTCAGCCGATTGGCTCAGATGCTTTACCCCACCCCCTGCCTTCCCTATATAAACCCCTGTTTCCCCTGGGTCTCTGGCTCTTCGTCACTGGACTCCTCCTCCGAAGAAGCTGAATAAGGTCTCCTGTGGAACTCCTTATGAAGGCTCCATCTCTTTTTTCAGCATTGCCCTGAAGAGCTGATTTCACTGAAGAGCTTGAAATCACTCAGCAGGCAGCTGACGTGCCTGTGCCTCTGGGACGTCCTTCTAAGGACACTTCTCCAGGAAGGTCGCAGCACTCTGACCACCGCCCACCACAACAAATCATCCCTTGTCAACTGTTGCAGTCACTCCATCATAGAAGGCCACCTGATTGATCAGATGTGAGCTACCCTTAGTGAAGGCATGCTGCCTGTCTTGGATTTCCTTCTTACCTTGCATGTGCCTTAACATTGCTTCCATGAGGTTTTGCTTCATGATCTTCCCAGGCACAGAGTTGAGACTCACTGGTCTGTAGTTCCCCAGGTCTTCCTTTCTCCCTTTTTTAAAAATGAGAAGAATGTTTCCCTTTTTCCAGTCACAGGGGACTTCACCTGACTGTTATGACTTTTCAAATAAGATGGAGAGTGGCTTGGCAACAACATTGGGCAGTTTCCTTAGGACCCTGGGATGCATCTCATCAGGCCCCATAGACTTGTGGCTATTCATCTTCATCAAGTGGTCTTGAACCGGCTCTTTGATTACAGTGGGAGGGACTTCTCTCCCCCAACCCCCAGCTAGAGGTTCAGGGACTTGAGAGATGTGAGGAACCTTACTGCCAGTGAAGACTGAGGTGAAGAACTCATTGAGTACCTCAGCCTTCTCCATATCTGTTGTTATTAGCTCTTCTTTCTCATTTATCCAGGCCTTTCTTTTCTGACCTACGTACTTATAGAATCCCTTATTGCTATTCTTCACATTCCTTGCCATGTCCTGTTCCATCTGTGCCTTGGCTTTCCTGACCTCATCCCTTCGCATCCAAACTATATCCCTGTACTCTCCCCAGGCCACCCGCTCCTGCTTCCACTGGCTATGCATTTCCTTCTTACTCCTCAGTCTGAGGAGCAGATCCTTGCTCAGCCATGCAGGTTTTCTGCCTGCCCTGTTTGATTTCTTACACATGGGGATTTGAGGGATCCTGCACTCTGAGAAAAGTGGCCTTAAAAAGTTGCCAGCTCTGGTCAGCTCCTCTTTCCCTAAGGACAGTTTCCATGGGGATCTCATCCACTAATTATTTAAACAGCTGCAAGTTCACTGTTTTTAAGTTCAGAGTCTCAACTTTGCTCTTTGGCATACCCAAGTTCTTTGAGGTTACAAACTCAACCAGGGCATGGTCGCTACAACCCAGATTGCCTCCCATCTTAACCTTTTTAATGAGCTCATCCTCACTTGAGAGCACCAGGCCCAGTAATGCTGCTCCTCTGGCTGGTTTTCTAATACCTGGACCATGAAGTTGTCCTCTACACACTCCAGAAGTCTCCTGGATTGCTCACAGCCAGCTGTATTGCTTTCCCTCAATCCGGGTGGTTGAAATCTCCCATCAGGACAAGAGCCTGTGAGTGTGATGTTTCCTGTAGCTGAAGCAAGAAGGCCTCATTAACAGGCTCCCCTTGATTGGATGGCCTATAGTAGACCCCGACCACAAGATGTCCTTTATTGGTCTGGTCCTTGATTTTTACCCACAAGCTCTCAATCTCTTTGTGACTGTTTCTCAGAGGCAGCTCTTCACAATCTATCCATTCCTTACCATAGAGGGCAACGCACCCACCCCTCCTTCCCAGCCTCTTCTGAAAAGCTTGTAGCCCTCAATTGCAGTGTTCCAGTTGTGTGATTCATCCTACCATGTTTCTGTGATGGCAATTAGGTCAGTTTTCTAAATGCACCATGGTTTCCAATTCTTCTTGCTTGTTTCCCATGCTGCGTGCATTGGTGCAGAGACACCCCAGCTGATCTATTGGCCCCTTTAGGGAAGAGCTCTTACTAATTCCTTTTAGACAATTTACAGATTTTTCCCTTCTGCTTCCTAAAGTCTTGGCGTTTCCTGGTTCCTCTCTGTCACTAAGAACAACCCCTTCCCCCACTGAATGTAGTTTAAAGCTCTGCTGATTAGTCCAGCCAGTTTGCTTCCCAGAACACTCTTACCTCATCTGGACTCATCTGATGTCAACATACCTGGTCTCTCAAAGATGCATCCCAGATCATGGAACCCAAAACCCCAAGCGTGGCACAAGCCATGCAGCCAGTCATTCACCTACTCCATTCATCTCTTCCTTCCTGGGTCCCAGTCTCCAACTGGGAAAACAGAAGAGAACACTACCTGTACTCATGATCCCTTCAACATCTTTCAGAGGGACATAAATTCCCTTTTGATATTGTACAATCTCCTTGTTACAGCCTCATTTGACTCTATATGATGAAAGACTAGGAGTCTTCTGGTTTTACCAGGCTTGGTAGCCTCTTTGTGACATTTTGAATGCAGGCCCCAGCTAGGCAGCAAACCTCTCTAGAGAGGTTGTCAAGATGGCAAATATCTGCTTCCATGCCCTCAGTGAGGAGTCTCCAATTACTAAGTCTTTGTGCTTTTTTGGTGGCACTGGTTCTAAGACAGGTAGTTGGTTGCATCAACTTTGTACCATTGTTCTTTTTTTGGCTCTGACTATTTATCATGGAGTCTTCTCCTTCCAGCCCCAGAGCATCATATCTGTTATGTAGGGACACATCTGCAGCAAGGGGGAGTCTTCCTTCTGCTCTGAGCAGAGACAAGAGTCCAGTCTTCTGTCTTGCAAATCAGCCAAGCCTGCCAGCTCAGGGTTGGATGTTAACTTATGTTCCACTTGCAAGGACTGAAGACAGGACTGTCACTCTGCCTGTGTCAGTGCATAAAACCATGCCTTGATCTCCTGCTCAGATTCAGATAGTATGCTGTCTGGTGGGCACTTCATGCAACAAGCTCAAAAAGCTTATCCATTTGGGCATGCTAGCACTCATGAAACCCATCTCTGCCTTCAGGCCCTAGGGGGACTTCCAGATTCTGGAGTTCCCTGCAGCTGAGGGTCTGGGTAGCTCTTTTGGTTGTCAGGTCTGTTTGGGTGTAGGCATCTACCTGGGAAGCCTTTGGTCTCTCTGTCTGGGTTTCAGCCTCAGCTCAGCAGCTGCAACAGGTAGACACCATTTTTGTTCCAGTAGAAGGCTGCTTCTTGTTGCCCCCAGAATAGAAGTGTCCCTTCCTGCATGTGCTTCTGTACAAACTGCTGCACCGTGCCCTGACGTGCCATGTCCTGATTGTCTGCCCTGTAAAAGCTCTTCTTTTTATTCTTCATCTCCCTTGCCAAATTCAGCTCCAGCTGTGTCTTAGATTTCCTGATCCAATCCTTACACATCCTGGCAGCACCCCTATATTCTTCCCACAATACATGTCCCTGGTTCCAGTGCCTGTACATTTCCTTCTACAGTTTAGTTTGAACAGGAGGTCTTTACTCAGCCATGCTAGTCTCCTGCCTTCCTCGCCTGATTTCTTACAAATGAGAACTGAGAGCTCTTGCACTCTAAGAAAAATGTCCTTAAAGAACCGCCAGCTCTGTTCAGCTCCTTTACTTCTGAGGGCAGTTTCCCTTGGGGTCTCATCCACTAATTCCTTAAACAACTAAAGGTTCACTCTCAGAGTCTTGCTTCCTGTATTTGAAGTAATGTTTCTTCAACAGGGTCCCCTTGATTGGGCAGCCTCTAGTAAACACCAACCACAAGGTTTCCTTTGTGGAAACTGGAGGTCCATGCAGCCTGAGGTCTGGACAGTTATATCAATCCTTAGGAGGTCTGTTTGGGTAGAGACTTCAGCATAGGTAGGCTGTAGTGCTTCTGCTTGTGTTACAACCATAATCTTGCAGTTGTGGAGGGACACCATTTTCTTTCAGATCACAGCGTCCTTTGAGTTCTCAGAAAACTCAACCAGTTATAGAATGGCAATTCTTTTTGAAGATATTGTCCTTCTAATTGTAATTTCCTAGACATCTCAAGCTTCTGGGTAGGCTTGTACAGCTACCAGTTAGTTGGGGTGACCTTTGAGGATACAGTCTAAGCATGTGGATGAACAGAGCAGGCAGCAGCCCAATAACTGGCAGAGTTTCCTTCCCTTGCCACGCAAATTTCTAATCAAACTGATGATGCTGCCCTGAACAGATACTGCACCCTGTTTGCATGCCCTAGTATGGGAATACAGCTAGAAATCAGGACTCAGAGTACTGCTTAACTCGTGACAAATTTAGACATTCTGAACATGGTAGAGCCAAACAGCGATTTGAGGGAGGTAGGAAAGGAATGTTGTGTTTTGTTTTTAGGTAGTCATGTAAAACTGCACCTGCAAAGATTGTAGTTAAGCATATTGATAAGAAACACGAACAATGTGGTTATTGCTTGACAGTAGAATATTCTATTCAAAGCTGTAAGGCTATATAAGCTGAGTCCTGTAAGTCAATAAATTGACTTCTTGCATGCAAGCAATGAGTTCCATCTTTTCAATGGCCTTGACACCCTAGTCTAGTGATCTTGTTCTCAGCACTCCCAAGGGACCAGTTATACACAATTTTGCAGTGGGCTGACTCTGACTGGATTCCAGACAACCACCAAACCTTCTCTATCACTCCCCTCTGCAGCTGGACAGGGGAGAAAAAAAATGTAATAAAGGGTTCATGAGTTGAGATAAGGACTAGGAGAGATCACTCACCAAATACCATCATGGGCAAAATAGGATAGAATTAGAGATATTAATTGAATTTATTGCTAACAAAACCAGAGCAGGATAGTGAGAAGTAAAATAAAACCTTAAAAACACCTTCCCCCCACACCTCCCTCCTTCCCAGCTCTACTTCCTCCCAACGGCACAGGGAGATGGGGAATGGGGGTTATGCTCAGTTCATCACATGTTGTTTCTCCTGCTACTCAGGGAGAGCAGTTGTTCCCCTGCTCCAGTGTGGGGTCCCTCCCATAGGAGATAGTTATCCATGCACTTCTCCAACATGAGTCTATCACAATCCTCCCAAAACTGCTGCAATGTGGGTCACTCTTCCACAGGGTGCAGTCCATCAAGGACAGGCTGCTCCAGCGAGGTCTCTTCTGTTCCATGGAGTCACAGCCTCCTCTCAAGCATCCACCTGTTCCAGCATGGGTCTCTTCCACGGGTTGCAGGTGGATCTCTGCACCCCTGTGGACTTCCATGGGCTGCAGGGGGACAGCTGCTTCACCATGGTCTTCACTATGGGCTGCAGAGGAATCTCAAGTGCCTGGAGCACGTCCTCCCCCTCCTTCTCCACTCACCTTGGTGTCTGCAGAGTTGTTCCTCTCACATATTCTCACCCCTCTCTTCTCTGGCCACAATTAAAACTGTGCCATAACTTTTTTTCCTTCTTCTTAGACATTACCATCATTTCTAATTGGCCCAGCCTTGACCAGCAGCATGTCCATCTTTGGAGCTTCCAGGGATTGGCTCTGCCAGACGAGAAGAAAGCTTCCAGAAGCTTCTCACAGAAGCCACCCTTCTAGCCCCCTGTGAGAGACTGTAGGGATTGCTGGCTCAAAACATTACTTTGTGTGAGTGTGTGGGAGAAGACGTAGATCAGGCCTTGCCCTGGTGAGGCAGTGCACTGCCCTGTACACCTGACCCCCCTGGGCTTATGTCCCAGCCCCTGCAGTGGTTGACAATCACTGGTATACTGGAGGCAATGCTCTACACCCTGCCTCTGGAGTTCCTAACCCAGCTCCTAAGTGCCCTGATGACCAGAAGTCCCACCTGGGGGAAGGGCCCAGGAAGGCCAAGGAGTATTTAAAGCAGAACATGAGGCAAGCATATGTCTTGACCCTACCTCCTCTTGGAATTTTTATCAGCTGAACCCAGGAGTGGTAGTTACATGTGTCCTTTTCTACATATTTTCTGTATTTCTCTCTTTCTTCTGATTTCCTCTTCACAGAATTTTTGAGTAACTTAAAATCAAACAGGCTTAGAGTTTGCCAAGTTGAATGGGCTAAGTTAATGCTTTGGGAAGTGTTTTGTGTTGATTGAATGCAGCTACAAACTTTTTGCCAAAGTTCTGTGATTTTCTAAAGTTACCAATAAAGTTTTTCTTGTTGTTTTGACCTCTTGAGAATATCTTGTCAGTATTTCTCTAATGTATCTAACTCAGAGTACATGAACAACCATAAGCCCTTTTAAAGGTCTCATTGAGCAAGTTTTTTGGGACCTTACACTATGGGATATGGGGTTATATTTGTTAAAGTTGTTAAGGCTTATGTTTACCAGAAGGCACTGTTGGAAAGGCACAGCTGCAGGATGGATGGCTGGAAGCCAGCTGAGGGGTTAGAGATAGTTATGGCTTGTGGACAGAAAACTGCAGCTGAGCCAGCCAATGGGTGCCCTTCTCCTGTTATGTTTTGGTTTTGTCTGGTTGAGATCAAATATATAAAAGGAGGGTAACTTCTACAGTAAAGTGATTCCCTTCACATGCACAAGGGGGTCCGTGCCTTTGTTCCCCATTGCTACATTACACCCCCTCCCCTTCCTCCCCGCTACCAAAGCTTGGCCATGCAAACCCAATAAAAACTTTCTGCCATTTGAGCTGTCTGGAAGAACAGCTGGCATTGCCCAACTCTCCCCTGCCCCTCTTGTGAGACCTGCTGTCTGCTGGCTGGTCTTTCCCTCACTTACAGCTCAAGGGTGTTGAGGGTGCAGAAACCATCTCAGACAACCCTGGGTACCTAACAAGCCTTGCACTCTCAGCATGTGGCAACTGCTGCTGTTGATGTCTGCTTTCCACAATTTTATAAGATATAATAAAATTAATAATTAAAGTTTAAATAGGAAAACAATTAAACAAAAATAAAACACAGGCTTGGGATTCTGCTTTATGAAACTGCTGAACAAACCCTACCATGTTTGGGGTGGGAGGAGTTTAAGTCAGTGAGTGTTCAGTGTTCCTGAATGGGTGGGGAACATAAATAAGTTTGAACATGTCTGTGGGACTAGGGACCAAACATGGGAGGCTAATCAAGAGGTCCACACACAACCCCCACCCTATGCAAAGAAGAGACCAGTCCTGTGAGTCTGACCAAGAGGCCCCCTGTGGTGGTTTGACCCCATTTGGTAGCTAAACACCACACAGCTGCTTGCTCATTCTCCCCTGCAGCAGGATGGGGGAGACAACAGGAAAAGCAAAGGCAAGAATAATTGTGGGATGAGATAAAGGCAATTTAATAAGCAAAAAACAAGAGGAAGAAGAAAGGGAAAAAAACTGAAGTGATGCAATCGCTCAACACCTCCCACAAGTAGACTAATGACAAGCCAGCCTCTGAGCAATGTCTCCCTACCCAAATCCAGTCTCCTCTCCATTTTTATTGCTGAGCATGATGCTATATGGCATGGAATATCCCTTTGGTCAGTTTGGGTCAGCTGTCCCACAGTGGATGTTTGCAGGTACCTGCAAGACTGTTATTCTTAAGTCAGTTATGGTTTTAGCATGTTTTCAAAAGCTCCATCTGACTGACTGAACAGATTGTTAATTTGGAGATACCCATCATTTCTTTCTCAGCTGGCCACTGGGGAAGAGTTTCCCTTTCCTCTTTCTGTCTCCTTTCTCCCCTGCCCCCAAAAGGTATTTTTACCACTAGAGTAAATGTATATCATCAGCTACAGACCCTGCAAACAATTCTTTGTGTATTTAAGTCTGTATCATAATCCTTTGTGCAACAGGGGAAGCAGTTGTAGGGCTGCTATTTAGAGGGACTGTGACAAGCTAGAGAAATGGCCTGACAGGAAGCTCATGAAATCCAACAAAGGCCAGTGCAAGGTGCTGCATCTGGCATGGAATAATCCCATTCAACACAACAGGCTAGGGGGCAACTGGCTACAAAAACTTTGCATAAAAGCATCTAAGGGTACTAGTAGAAAACAAGTTGAACATGTCAGCAGTATGCCCCTGCATCAAAGAAGGCCAACCATCTACTGGGCTGTATTAGCAAGACTGTAGCAAATAGGATGAGAGAAATTATTATTCTCCTCTAGTTGGTACTTTTGAGTCTGAATCTGGAGTACAGTGTGCATTTTGAGGCTCCTCATTAAAGAGGAATAAGACATTGAAAATACTGAAATTAATCCAGTGGAGGAACACCAAGATGATGAGGGGGCTGGAGCCTAGGGCATAAAAGAAGAGACTGAGAACTACGATTTTTTCTCGTCTTTTTTTTTCATAAGGTTTTTTCTTAAAAAAAAGAAGGCAAAAGGGATGGGTTATCTTATTACTGTCTACAACTGTCTAATGGGAGGGTATAGAGAAGACAGAGTCAGACTCTTCTCAAAGGTGCACGGTGATAGGACAAGAGGTAATGGGCAAAAGTAGTAACATGAGAAATTGCTATTATATATAAGGAAAAACGCTTTCCATCATGAGGTTGGCCAAATATTGAGAGATTGTCCAGACAGGTGGTAGAATCTCCATTCTTGGAGATACTCAAAACTCACCTGGACAAGTCCCCAAGCAACCTGGTTGAATTGGTCCTTCTTTGAGCAGGAGGTTTGACTAGATGACTTACAGAAGTTTTTTCTAACCTAAATTATTCTATGACCCTGTGATCATCCTTCTCTGAGTAGACAGACTAGATGACTTCCTGTTCTCCCTTCTAATCAAAATTATTTTATGATTCTAGAGTAATGGAAGACTCAAGGAGTGATATCCTGTAATCATTGCTTCAACCTCAAAGGATCCATAAGTGCAAATTCTACAGACAGTAACTCTAGGTATTTAACACAGGTCCCCTGCCTCTGATAAAAGGATGACACTCTCTGGATACTTCAGACACAGGGAGGGATAGCCAGAGCTGAGTAGTGCAACAGTCATCCTTGTTAACCAAGAAAGAGTTCTCTGATATTTAGGAACCTGCTTCCTTACCAAGTCACAATTGGATTGCAGTTCCTTTGTACCACCTCAGCATTACTGAGAGCTCATGACTGAACTAGCAAATCTAGTCACAGAACTCAACTTCTCCAGACAACCTGCTACCTCCAGCTGCTTCCCAGTAGAGCAGACATGGTAGTCATAACTGGAAATGACCCCAGTTGTACTGAGGTGTGCCTGGAGTTCCACCACTGATGTTGCCAGGTCAAGGCCAAGAGATTTCCATAACAGTAATATAAGTACAACTTTTATTAAAGTCAAGAAGTGATAGATGCCACCTGTAGAAGCCCTGCCCCTATTAAAGCCACATGTCCAACTTGACCTTCTCTGTTCCAGTCGCAAGGTCAGTTTATCCCATCTCTTTTTGCCCTGGAGGCTGGCATTTTTAAAAATGTCATAACCCATGTGTTCTCAGAATGCCCTGTGATTGGACAGAAGAGCAAGTCACTCCTTTCATTTTACCTAGGAAAAATATCAGAACCAGCAACCCCTCCTACTACATGCAGAGAGGCTGCCATTTTCTTTCAGCCACCATTTTATTGCAGGGAGCCATCATTTTTGATTCTACCATACCCCATGTGTTCTCAGACGCCCCTGTGATTGCCTGACATTGACAGAGGTGAGCAAGGCTGCCACAGCTCCATGCCCCAAAGGCCTAACCAGTAGCAAGGTTAATAATGTATTCCCAATAGGCACAGATGCATGCACATGCACAAACATACATATACCTGCAAATATATGCATATATGCACAGCTAGTCACACAGATTAACACAAACACATTCAGCTCTCACAAAAACACAGACAGCAGCATTGGCCTTATCCTGGTCCCATGTCTGGCTGATTATGGTGAATCAAGAATCATACAATCATTTTGGTTGGAAAAGACCTCTAAGATATTCCAGTCCAAATGTAAACTCATTGTTCAGGCTGAAACCCATCAATATTGATGCCTTAGGTTTTAGCTTTCATATTTTTCAGATTCTGTGCTGCCTAGGTGTGTAGCTCTGAGCTTCATATTAAGTGTTAGTAAGTTCTCTTCACAGAGTGAGTAGACAAAACAATCCTTTTTCAGCTTGAGACCAAGGACAACCATTACAAGCTTCAGGCCCAAAAAGCATAAACAACTGGGAACTGAAGAGAGCAAACAAGGAGGATGGGACTTCGTAACCTGAAGCTATGGTTGGACAATTGACCCCAATATGTAAATGGACCAAAACTTATAAAAGTGTGAAACCTCGTGACCGGGCATCCATTTTGTGACCATTTTGGGTCCATCTTGGGTGTAGCCCTGGCCAGGCTCTTGTACTGCCCAAGGTGTATCCTTTAAAGCCTTTTAATAAATACCTACTTTATTCTTTAACTCTGCCTAGTCTCTCTTCTAGGTCAGCCTCTCAAGGATGAGTCAACACTGGGAGCACCTTTTGGACTGACAGGGACCGCTGCCTAGAGGTATGGAATACATTATGGACTGCAGGGGAAGATCATTTGGAGATTGCATGGGATTTTTATGGGATGCTTTGGGGAGAAACCAGAGGTGGGGAAACAGAGGGATATAAGTAGTTTCAGAAGAACAAGTATGGAAAAACAGAGGGAAAAAAGAGATTAAAAAGGCCAGTCACACAAAAAGACTTGCTGGTCAATACACTTGTCTGGCCATACAGAAGATGCTGTTTATGTATCCCCCAGCTTCAGTCAGGTGCTGTCCAATGAATACTTTCTTCAAACAAGTTTTTACATCCACCTGTGTGAATACTGAGGCATTATAAGTGCAGTTACCAATTATAGTCATAGTAGCATTGGTTTTACATTCTTGCATGGGCTGAAATGAACGTTTCATCTTCCCACTCTACTGGTAGAGCTACAGATTACACAGACTCCTGTTCCAATTAGTGGTTGCAAATTGTTTTTCTCTAAAAGATAGAAGGGTAAAAATAGAGCTCTACTATTTATACAAGTCAGGCACAAAGTGGGGTTATTGTGCATATATCCATTTCTATTCTGGTTTAATTCTCTTACTATTCACTACCAATTTTTAAACTTTCATATATGCTTGCTTAACCTTCATTTCTCTCAATGTTTAACCACTTAAGTACAGGTAAACACCTAGTTGGTTTCCCTTCTGTTTTAAGCTTTTTACCTTCTTGGTTTTCTTTTGTTAGTTACATATTTGTTTAAAAGAATATTATCGAAACCAAAAATTTTATCACTGGGTTTGGTTATTTCTTTTCAAGTTGCTGTTCTTCAAAGGATCACACAGTAAAAAAACCCAGAAATATTTACCAAGGTGATTAGGTTTTTATACTTTGGCTTTAACTGACACTGCTGAAACTATTTCATGGTACAGTCTACATGACACCAGGCCTGCTGATGACAGATGGGGTACACCTGTCTCAAAGGGAGAAAAGGATCTTTTCACAGGAGTTAGCAGGGCTCATTGAGAGAGCTTTAAACTAGATCTGAAGAGGGAAAGGCAGAAAAACAGGGTTGCTAGAGACAAGTCTGAGGGCAGCTCACCAGTGTTTGAGGAAGAATGGTGAGCCAGTGAGATCCTTTGGTCTGCCATCTCAGTGGAAGTAAGGGATGGAGATCTACAAAGCAGCAAAGACACAAGAGGTATTGATGTGTTAGAAATGATGGAAGTGCCTGAGAATAGTCACATAGGAATTAGGGCTTCTTCCCACCAAAAAGGTGGAAGGGCCAATAATCCAACTGAATTGCATTTATAGCAATGCACACAGAGTGGGCAACAAACAGGAGGAGCTAGAAGCCATTGTACAGCTGGAAAATGATGATATAGCTGCCATCACAGAAACATGGTGGGATGACTTGGACAACTGGAATGCTGCAATGGATGGCTAAAAACTCTTTAGAAGGGACAAGCAAGGGAGGAGGGGCATTGAGGTAACCCTGTATGTCATGGGATGTTTTGATTGTCTAGAGCTTGACAATGGTGATGAAAGAGTCGTGTCTATGGGAAACAATCGAGAGAAGCCAACAAGACACATATCGTTATAGGAGTCTGTTATAACCTCACCCAACCAAGATGAAGACATGGATGTAATATTCCAGTATCTGATGCCAAATGATTTTTGCCTTTTTTCTTTTGTATATTCTCTATATTCTTTACACATATATTTGTAGCTCTGTAGCCTATTATTCGTAGCTAGTTTTCCCTTCCTTTTTGCTACCCTAATAGGCAGAAAGACTGTATTGGTTTTGTATGGCTTGGTTTTTGGTAGCAGGGGGGACAAAAAAATGGCTCCTGTGAAAAGCTGCTGGAAGCTTCCACCATGTCCAACAAAGCCAATCCCTGATGGATCTGAAGATGGACATGCTACTGGCCAAAACTGGGCCAATGAGAGAGGTTGGTAATGCCTCTAGCATGACATTATTTAAGAAGAAAATCAAACCAAAGTCACATGGTTTTTCTTCTAGTCAGAGAAGAGGTGGAGATGAGAACATGTGAGGGAAACAACATGGAGACACCAAGGTCAATGGAGAAGGAGAAGGAGGTGGTCCAGGTGCCAGAGCCAAGATTCCTCTGCAGGCTGTGGTGAAGACCATGGTGAAGCAGGTTGTCCCCCTGCAGCCCATGGGTCCACGAAGGATGCAGAGATCCACCCACAGCCCGTACGGGAGGTGCCCATGCTGGAGCGAGTAGATGCCTGGAGGAGGCTGTGATCCAGTGAAAGACCAGGTGGAGAGAGAGGGCCCTTGCTTTCAGGCTGGACCAGTGTGTCCTTGGAGGACTGCACCCCGTGGAAAGAGAGACCCATGCCACAGCAGTTTTGGGAGGACTGTTTGCCTGTGGGAGGGTCTCACATTGCAGCAGGTGCAGTATGGCTGCTGCTTGTGAGAGTGGACCCACGCTGGAGAAGTTCAGGGAGAACTGTCTCCCATGGGAGGGACCCCATGGTCTCACAGAAGAACTCCTCTCCTGGAGCAGAGGAAAAAAATCTCGGTGGTGAACTGACCCAAAAAACCCCCATGCCCTGTCTCCCTGCACTGTCGGTGGGAAGGAGGGAGAGACTAGGGGAAAAAAGGTGTTTTAAGGGCTTATTTTACTTCTCATTATCCTCCTCTGAGTCTGTTAGTAATAAATTTCACTTTGCAACCTTAAGTGGAGCCTGTTTTGCCCTTGAAGTGTTTTCTCCCGATCCTTATCTCAATTCATGAAAAATTCATTAATTTTTTTTCTCTTCTCTGCCCAGCTGTGGCAGGGAAGGGTGAGTGAGCAACTCTCATGGGTGCCTAGCATTGGGCCAGTATCAAACCATGACAAAGACAAAACACATTACAAGGCCCTTTATCCTATCTTGGTTCTTTCAGGGAACCAAGGCCAAAAAACAGCTCTTAAAGACACATTTTCATAAACAAAGTTTAGTTTCCATCTGAGGGGCTGTTATGGTTCATCCTCCTCCTCCAGTCCTTTCCAGGCTGCAGTGTGATCTAAGAAATGCTTGTTAGGCCTTGTCCTTGAAAACACCACCTGGGCTCAGCTCTTTCTGACAGTCTATTCCCAGGAGTTCCCAGGAACTCCTAACAAGCTTCTGTTTTCCTCATTACCAGCCTGGGAAAATATTTCTCTGGCCTGAATGGCATAACATTCCTATTCTCACTCTTTCAAAGAAAGTGCTGACCCAAACTGTACCCAGGATGAAACATTGTTATGACTAAAGCCCACTCTCTTGCAACCCTATAAACAGCAGTCCAAGATGGGGCCCCCCTTTGAGCTCTCCCAGACCGCAGCAGGCCTGCGACCAGCAAACTCCCTTGATGCCATGATGATTTTTTGCCTTTTCTTTTATATACCTTTTATACACCTTTTATACATCCTCAGTGCTCTTAGCATGCATACTTTTAATTCCTTAAGTCTGATAACTTAGCATAGTCCTGGTATTCTGTTAGGCCAGAAGACCAAACATCCTAGAGGACTTGCAGTTGGAGGCCAGAAAGCCCTACGCTATCTTGAAAAACCAAAGTCTTCTCTAGAATATATCCTGTAAACTAGGATTAGGCCCATCCAGGGGGGAATTCTTTGGGATGGGGGGATATCACGCTATTCATTCAAGCCTCTCATTGGGGCATTTTTGTTAGATATGCTAATTTACAAGGTCTATAAAATTGTATACACGATCTATCGTGTGTGTGCATTTCGGCATGCTCCATCTTGACAGTGTTGCACCATAAAGATCCTTATTAAATACCGAAGTAAAAACCCTTTATCCCTTAACTGTGTCTGGCTCTCAATTTTAAGACCAAGGAAAAGGCATCACCCTCTGAGTGGGAGGCCTATCAGAGCTAGCAAACCCTCAGGTTTGCTATACCTGGAGGATTGCCAAAACACGACGTCCTGGGCTGATACTCTCACTCCTTGAGGCCTGATCTTTCACCTGTCTGGAGATGCAAAAGCATCTGAAGTGAGTATTTTCACTGACCTCTGAGAGAAATTTTTCCACAGGTACCTTATCTTGCACTGACTATTTCTGTGTGCATACCCTTTGCGCACATGCTATAGCAAATCTGGAAGTTAGGTTAAATTATAGTTATAATTTAGGCTAAATGCTTTAAGTGTTATTTCTCTGTTAGATTGCTAAGATTAAGCTATAAGTTAAGATATAAGATAAGCTGAAGTACTGTTCAGTTTAAGTGTTGCTAAACTTTAGGCCGCATTCCTTTTCATCCTTGTTTACACTGTCTTGACACACACACCCACACACCCCTAGGTAATTGCAATTCATTTCTGTTTTGAGTGCCTGGATTTTGTTTGGTTTTGTTGTTGCTTCCTTTCCCTTGTTGTGCCTTAGTTGTCCTTTGCAAGTAGAGTGAATCTTGCCAACAAATCTGTTGTGCTTTGTAGTTTAATATAAAATCTGACTTTTGCTCATACCCTTGTTGATGATTTTTGGGCAATCTCAAGCACACTCGTTTGGGATGGGGGGGCCGATTTAGAGAGGGGGAAATTGCCTCACCTCTTGTGTATCCAATAGGTGGTTTTTGTCAATTATTCTAATTTGCTAAACTTATAAGACTGTATTCACTCCGTAGGGGGTGGAGATTTTGTGGACATTTTCCATAGATGCCCCTTGGAGGCCTCCAACAAAGACGAACCTTTTTATTACCTTCTACACTAATATTATCTCAAAAGTGTGTTGTTTCATTTCTAGATTCTTTAAAGCATCAGTTTTTCTGGCACCTCAGGTGGAACTGGGGACATGGTAGCCTGCCTCTGGACCAGATCGGATACATCTTGAAAGGAATTCTTCTGTGCCGGCAACTTTTAAATAGAATTCCCTGCAATGGCCTGAAGTTGAGACACCATGATTCCAAGACCCCTCAGGAGGTAACATAAAGGCAGCTGTTTTCGTTGTGTAGTGTGTATTGTGTATAGTGTATTGTGTATTTGTGTGTGTATTGTGTATGTGTAATTTCAGTAATTGCTAGCAATTTCAGGAAAATCCACATGATGTGGAGGGGGATTTGCTTTTGGAGTGGTTTCTCAAGGTTTTGTTTTTTTTTTTTCCTTTTGCCGCTTTTAAACCCGCCCCAGCTCGGCTGGGGGGGGGAGGCGGGACATGTGTGTGTGTGCCACCGGCTGAGGTTGTTTATTGGTGGAGAGGAGCAAATGTCCCTCCGAAGGTTTTCATGTTTAGCACGCGAGGGTTTTGAATGTGGTATTCACCGAGGGACGCCCGGGCATAAACGGGACAGGTTTCTCGGAGTGGCCGGGAGGGACCCAGCCCGTGCCATTGCGGAAGGGGAAGAAGCGCCCACCTCCTACATAATAGTGGACATGGGCAATATTCCATCTGTGGAAAGGGAGGTCCCGAGCCCCAGCGGGTTGAAGCAGGCCAGTTCGGAGATGGGCGCAGCTTCAGCTGTGAGCAAGGAAGGATATTTGTGGAATTTTTTCCGGGGTTTCGGGGCACGGGCGACTCCCGAAAATGCGGCCGAAGGCACGCGAGTGATGAGGCCACACCCCCCGTGATGGAAGCGGGGGAACAGCCGCAGTGAGAGCTGCGGCTGAGGTGCCCCAGCCGCCGCTAGGGCGACGGCCGGGAAATGGAGCGAAGATGTAGCGGCACCGGACTCTGGTCCGGGGCTGCCGGGGGGCTGCCGCTCCTGAGCGGCCATGGCCCAGCCTGCCCGCCGCCCCTGGGCCCCGCCTGCACGAGCCCGGGGGGACCAAAGTGCAGGACCTGCAGGCGGTGACGTCATCCCCCCTGGGCGGTGTCGCTTCTGCTGCTGCGGAGGGCGGAGGCAGAGGCGGGGCTGAGCCCCTCGGAGAAGCTGATGTCACCTTTGTGGGCAGGAACATAGCTTCTATGATGGACGGATAGATCGCAATTTCCATAGTAACGAGTTTTGGTTTTGATAGACATGGAAACAAAAAGCGGCGGCGGTTCGGGCTGAGCACGGGCGAAGTGGAGCGCACGGCACCAATCGGGCCGGGGGTGTCCCCGGGCGGGTGCATCCCCACTGCGCGTCGGTCCCTGCGCCGAGCGGCGAGCAGCGAGTGCTCTTTGTCTGAGCTGCCAGGCTCTGGAGCAGCCGCTCCTGCCACACCGCGCAGGTCTATGGGAATGGAGCTACTCTATCTGCCCCTCTCAGTTACTCAAGAGGGAAACGTCGGGTCCAAAGAGAAAAAAGCCATATTTTAGCCCCCCCCTTAAAACAGGCTATAAACAGAGTCCTGTTTTAACAAACACCTTAGAAGGGAAACTGAGTCAAGGTACTGTAAGAATTATTAGTGCCACAGGGGTGAGATAAGACCTTTCTTCCAAACTTTAAAATATGAATTAGGAAAACATTGGGTGATTCATCAGTTTCTCTATTTGCCAAATTCTCCTAAGAAGGATCTATTGAAATTTTGCAAAGAGGGGAGAATAATAGACAATTTAGGATGTTTTATTGTATTAAATTTTAAAAATATCTTCTGCATTCCTGCAAATAAGAGAAGCCAGGGACTCTTTGCTGTTAAGTGGAGGAATCCTGAAACAGGGAAAAGGAGACAGCTCACTGAGACAGTCCTGCCTGAGGGTTTAAAGAACAGCCCAACTATATTCAGAAATCAGCTAGCAAAGGAACTGGAGAACTGGAGAAGCCAGCAGCTAAGAATTGCTGCATCTAAGAGTTGCATCCAACTCACAGTAAGCTTGTTCTGTGAACATCGACAACAGGTATCCCATGCTTTGTTACTGTAACAGGGTAATGTTATTCTGAAATAGTTTGCTGACAATCCTGGTATGTCTCTGTTCATGACACTACCTGATAAGATATTGGAGTATGACTGCTTACACACCATGGAAAAGACCTATTCCAGCAGACCAGATCTGAAGGACATGCCTCCAGAATATCCAGATTGGGAGCTGCATGCAGGCAAGAGCAGCTTCATGCGAAAGGACAAACAGATGACAAGCTATGCAGTGACAACCACGAACCAAGTAATCAGGACAAAGGCCTTGCCATCAGATGTATCATCACAGAAAGCTGAACACATAGCATCAACAAAAGATTTAGAACTGAGCGAAGGAAAGAAGGTAAAAATATAGACTAATTCTGAATATCCATTTAATGTTGTATATGTCAGTGAAGTCATCTGGAAGGAAAGAGGACTGCTGACTGTTCAAGGTAGTGGAATGAAACATACTGAACAGATCCATGCGCTGCTACAGAGTATTTGGAAGTAAAGAGAAACAGCTTTTATGCATTGCAAAGCTCATCAAAATGAGGAAACAACCCCCGAATTAGAAAATCATTTTGCTGATGAAGTAGTAAGACGGGCTACGGAAAAAGGCAGTGCCACAGAGGGGAAATGATTTGTCAAGGTTTGCCCCAAAGTGTGATCAGAAAGACTATCAGTTTTCTGGCACAGAAGCTGAAATCAGAAAAAGTGGATGGGCTATTAGACCAGAGGGACAGATGGTAGTCCCACCTCAGCAAGAACATGAAGGCACCCATAGGGAAACAGAGAACCTTTTGAAACATCTGAAGAAGGTAGTAACAGAAAGGGAAATGACTGACATTGTACAATCTATAACAAGCAAATGTGAAATCTGCTATAGAAACAACCCAAACATGAGCAAAAGAGTTGTGTTAGAAATAACAGAGGGAGGGGATTTTCCCGGAAATTATTGGCAAATAAATTTTGCTGAGTTACCAAGTAAAGAAACAGGTATGTATTGGTGTTGGTTGACACCTTTAGTGGATGGTCTGAAGCTTACCCCTGTCACATTAACACAGCTAGGGAAGTGGTGTGAGCTTTGCTCAATCATATAATTCCAAGGTTTGAGGTTCCTTTGGGGTTGGTCCCCCAGTAATCGGGGAAATTAGTCAAATATTGGGAATTGATTGAGATCTCTAAATTCCTGATACACCCCAGATAAGTGGTAAGGCTAAACGTGTGAATGGAACCCTCAAAACACAGATTAATAAAATTTGTCAGAAACATCCATGACATGGGTTCAGGCCTTGCCTATAGACTTACTGAGAATGTGCATACAACCAAGGTGGAGAGATAACATAAATCCTTATGAAATATTGCATGGCAGGCCATATCAAATTGTGTATATTATGAGAGAAATTCATATATGAGGGGGGAAATTGACTTACAGAGGTATTTGATAGCTTTAAGTTTCACTTTGCTGAAGCTCCAGATTCGTCATGTTATCCAGACCAATAGGACTGGACACACCTGCTCATCTGTTCCAGCCTGGAGACTGAGTCTATGTTAAACGGTGAGACAGTGACCCTTAGAAGCTAAGTGGAAAGGGCCATTCCAAGTCCTGACTACCCTCACTGAAACCAGAGGCACTGGCAGAGAACCCTGAATTCACTGCTCCAGAGTCAAGACGACCTTTGCTCCTGAAACAACTGGAAAACAGACTGATAAAAATCAGGACTATGTGGTTTAAATTTGTTCTTTTGTGCCTTTTATCTGCACAGTTGGTAACCACGATTCAGATTTGGTCCCAAAATTTGCATGTGGCTTTAATCTAAAATGTATCCAAAAGCTCTTCATAATAAAAACTTGTCAAGGTGGTATATGTGAAAATGAGTCCTGGTAAGTTCTGCCCCTAGCTAAAGATCAGGCCTCTGCCCATGGGGCTGTAATTCCAAACATATTTGATCATATTAAGGGTTATTGAACATATTGAAAAGCAAATTTCAGATTCAATTTCAGCCTTACAAGAATCCTATGATTTGTCTGGTATAGTTTTACAAAACAGAATGGCTCTCAATTTCCTACTAGCCACAAAATAATTAACACTGGTTATTGTTCTTATGTAGACCAGAGTGAAAGAATTAATAAGGATTTGGTTGAAATTTGGAAGCAAATTCAAATTCTACATCAGGTAGCTCTCAAAAGAGCTTACTGAACCTTGAATATACCTTCAGTACACTCACTTCATGGTTATCGAACTGGGACTGGATAAAAGGAACTGTTCAATTACTTATATCTGTAGTTAGTCTTTGCATAATAGTTGGCTGAATGATACGATGGTGTGGTTAAATATGGAGTAGAGACTAGACAAGGTAGAGTCTTGTTAGTCTCTAAAAAGGGGGAAACTGATTTTTGCCTTTTTTGCTTTTATATATTCTCTATATTCTTTACACATATATTTGTAGCTCTGTAGCCTATTCTTTGTAGCTAGCTTTCCTTACCTTTTTGCTACCCTGATAGGCAGAAAGGCAAAACACATTACAAGGCCACCTATCCTATCTTGGTTCTTTCTGGGAACCAAGGCCAAAAAAAGCTCTTCAAGATACATTTTCATAAACAAAGTTTAGTTTCCATCTGAGGGGAGAGGATTTAGAGGGTGATAAACCAAGGGAAATTGCATCACCACTTGCTCCTAATTGGTGATTTTTGTCAATTATGCTAATTTGCTAAACATATAAAACTGTATTCACCCCATGGGGGTTGGGCATTTTGTGGACATTTTCCATATCTGCCCCTGGAGGCCTCCAATAAAGACCAACTTTTTAATTACCTCCTATACTAATATTATCTCAAAAGTGTGTTGTTTCATTTCTAGGTTCTTTAAGGTGTCATATCCTTCTGGACAAAATTTCCAGCATACAGCTAGGTACATACATAATGCCATGGCTTGCCAGTCAGGCACAAAGGGTTAGGGACAGTGCTCTTTAACATCTTCATTAACCGTTTGGATGCAGGACTCAAAAGTATACTGAGTAAATTTGCCAGAGACACTAAATTGGGAGGAGCTGTTGTCTTCCTCAAAGGCCAAGAGACCTAGACAACTCAGAGGGCTGTGCAATCACCAACCATATGGAGCTCAACAAAGACGAGTGCCAGATTCTGCACCTGGGACAGGGAAACCCTGCATGTACAGACAAACTGGGGAACGAGAGGTTGGAGACCAGCACTGCAGAAAGGGACCTAGGGGTCCTGGTTGACAGAAAGATGAATGTGAGTCAGCAGTGCCCTGGCAGCCAGGAGGGCCAACCATGTCCTGGGGTGCATCAGGCACAGCATTGCCAGCCAGTTGAGGGAGATGATTGTTCCACTCTACTCTGTGCTGGCAAGGCCTCACCTCGAGTACTGTGTGCAGTTTTGGGAGCCACAATAAAGGAAGGAAATAAAGCTATTGGAGAGCATCCAAAGGAGGGCCACGAAGACGGTGAAGGGTCTGGAGGGTAAGCCTTATGAGGAGTGGCTGAGGTCACTTGATTTGTTCAGCTTAGAGGAGACTAAGGGGAGACTTCATCACAGTCTACAGCTTCCTCATGAGGGGAAACAGAAGGGCAGGCACAAATCTCTTCTCTCTGGTGACTAGTGATAGAACCTGAGGGAATGGCATGAAGCTGTGTCAGGAGAAGTTTAGGTTGGATATTAGGAAAAGATTCTTCACCCAGAGGGTGGTTGGGGGCTGGAACATGCTCCCCAGGGAAGTGGTCACAACACCATGACTGACAGAGTTCAAGCAGCATTTTGCAAAACCATTTATGGGGATTGGTTTTAAGTTAAAGAATCTGTGCATCTGCTCAAATTGTCAGGGTGTATAGAACAGAAGAAAAATTTCAGAAAGGTTATGAGCAGATGTTCATGGATGAAATTTTCATAGTAGCTGAAGTTTTGAGAACGGGAGAGATATTTATGTACTGCTTAATACACTATGGTCATGAAGCAATCAAGGGGATATTTTACCCTGAACCCTACAAAAAGTGAATCCTGATGAGGACAGAATCTACAAAATTGAGGTTATTGCTGCAAAAGTAAAAGAAACAGCTGCTCCTAAAGAGGCATGACTGGCCCCAGAAATTTAACAGCTGGATAGAAGCTTTACAAGTACAGGATATCTAGTGACTGGGGTAGCATTGGGGGAAAAAGAAAGACTGCAGACAAGGGTTTTTACATCACACTGCCCAGCTATGTCTGCCAGAAATTTCCCACGAAACACCAACTCAAAATTCACCTCACAGGTGGTGAAACCCCTGGAGTTTTCAGGCAAATGGGAAGTAGGACTTGCAGAAATGCAGTACTTACACATATGGAATAACATTGACAGACATCATCTTTAAAATAGCTCTGTAGGGCAAGATATGGCAGTATACTTTGCAGAAAGACTATTATCCAGCCATCTCTGTGTTGATGGAGATCAGTCTTATTATGAACAATCCTACTAACCTCCACAAGAAAGCTTCAGCCATTGCCTCTCCAGCCATAGGCCTAGTTGTTGTGGTTTAATCCCAGTAGGCAGCTAAGCACCACACAGCCACTCACTCACTCCCCCCACAGTGGGATGGGGTAAGAATTGGAAGGGTAAAAGTGCAAAAACAGATTAATTGAGATAAAGACCATTTAATAAGTAAAAAAAAAACCCACACACAATAAAAAACCCCCCAAAACCCCAAAAATAAATACAACAAAGAAAAACAAATCCAGGAAAAAAAAGTGATGCAGAAACCCCAACAATTGCTCACCACCAGTCAACCGATGTCCAGCCAGTCCCCAATCTTAATGGCAAACTTATCTGCTCCCAGTTTTTATGACTGAGCATGATGTCATATGGTACAAAGTATCCCGTTGGTCAGTTTGGGTCAGCTGTCCTGGCTGTGTCCCTACCAAGCTTCCTGCATATCCCCACCCTCCTTGCTGGCAGGGCAGTGTGTGAAGCAGAAAATGCCTTAATGCTGTGTAAGCACTGTTCAGTAATAGCTAAAACATGGGTGTGTTATCAACACTGCTCTCACCACAAATCCAAAACATAGCACCATACAAGCTACTATGGAAAAAATTAACTCCATCCCAGCCAGACCCAGGACACTGGTCTGCCATCCTGTCATAAGGAAAACAAAGCTTAAAACAAATGAAAATCCTTTACACTTTTCCTACACCTGGGGAAATAGAACATATTTTGGTGGCTTCTTCAAGGATTGCTGCTAAGAAATTTCCCTTTGTAGTAGACATCACTGGAGGATTTAATTTGCTCTGCCTCTACATGGACATTGTAGAGCACTAGCTTGCTGAGAACTTTTTGTTTCCATTATCATGCTGTGTTCCAAAGAGAAGTAATGACAATGTGGCTGTTATGGTGACATATGATAAGCTGTACTGTGCCTGTAAGCACAACAAACATGTCTTGTTCTTTGTGAAGGTGATTGTGAAGCTGCATCTGTGGACCCAGAAGTCTCTGAAATTTTAGAAACCATGCCAAATAGGTAGTGGTAAAGAACTATGAGGAGCTGATCCTGTACATGAATTAACACAGAGCCCAGGCCGACAGTAGTCTCCCTGGTTTTCAAGGCGTTCCTGCTATGTATGGGATAAACTCTGGAAGTATATTCCATAGTCTGTTTTTCTAAACATTCTGATTTGGAAAAGGACCTTGAAAATTATTAAGCCAGGCATTAAAAGCATCATACAAATGTGTTTGAATGCATTTTCAAGAACCTCCTGGACAAGCTAGAAACACCTACCAAACAGAAGGTCTTGAGGCTTGATTATATTCAAAGAAAGACCTTTAAAAGAAAGAGAGCTGCTTCATGCCCCCAGAGGGAAAGCTGACTCCAGTCACTAAAAGGAAAAAGGATGGGTTATGCCAGGCAGCAGTCTAACTAGGACAGGATAAAGAAAAAAACCAAGACAGGCTGAACGGTGCAAAATAAATGGAAAACCCAAAGAATGGAGGCCCATTCTATTGCTAGAAAAGGAGCTATATTTTGACAGGGATACTTTTTGTTCATAGCTTCTCAGAAGCATTCCTTGATTTGCTTCTCTACTGCAGACGTGACACATTGTCCACACATTTCTCCATGAGGCTCTTTTACAAAGACACAGTCAGGCATCAGAAAGCAATCACATTGGACAGTGCTGGCAATCAGGGATTTAGGGAATGCTTGGCTCTGATAGCCCAAGTTATCACCATAATCTCATTCCTGTATGATCTGCAGGCCGCCCTCAAAATTTTCACATCTTACTGGCAATAGTAACATAGTTCTTTTTGAAAGTCAGAAATCTTTCCAATCAGCTGTATATCATGCCAAGAATTGTGTTTTCTCCTCAAGCAGCATACTGTTCACCCCATAATATTACAGTTCTGGAAGAGGGCCCACATAACACTGATTTTCAACAGTATTGCAAAAACAGGGGAAATAACCTTTGCAGTCCTCAATATCCAGCACATGGGGAAGGTTGTTTAGTTACATGGGTAAAAAATGTGAAGTCTATGAGACAGATACTCATCAAGGGAATGTCCATGCACAGCAGTTTACCACCTCCACTGCACATGCATTCTTTCCTTCAGAAGCTGACTAACAACAAATTGGGCTTTATAGCCTTTGGCATTATACACTAGGAAAGTGTAGGCCATAAACAGCCAAAGTTGACAAGACATATGCCCCCTTTAAACTCTCATTCTCTTTCACGTTTCCTTTCTGCTCTGTAGTGAGTTGATCTTGGCTGACCATTAAGTGCCCACCAAGCCACTCTCTTACTCCATCTCCTCAACAGCACAGGGGGAGAAAACACAATGGAAAAGCTCAGGGGTTGAGATAAAGACAGGGAGGTCACATTAATTATTGTCATGGGCAAAATAGACTCACCTTGGAGAAGACTGATTTAATTTATTGCCAACTAATAACAGAGCAGGATAGTGAGAAATAAAACAAAAATAAAAACACCTCCCCACCATGTCTCCCTTCTTCCAAGGCTCAACTTCACTGCCAAATCTTCTATCTCCTTTCCTGTGAGCAGTGCAGAGGGATGGGGAATGGGGGTTGCAGTCTGTTCATAACACTTCAACTTGGCCGCTCCTTCCTCCTCACACTGTGCAAGCATGGGGTACTTTTCACAGGATAGTCCTCCACAAATTTCTCATATGCAGGTCCTTCACACAGGTTGCAGTTCTTTGAGAACTGCTCCAGCATGTTCCCTTTCCATGGGGTACAGTCCTTCAGAAGCAGGCTGCTCCAGCATGGGTCCTCCACAGGGTAATGGGTCCTGCCAGAAGACCTCCTCCTGAGTGGGCTACTCTCCACAGGCTGCAGCTTCTTTCATGTCATGTTCACCTGCTGTGGTGTGGGGTCCTCCATGGGCTGCAGGGTGGGTATCGGCTCCACCGTGGACCTCATTGGGCTGCAAGGGGACAATCTGCATGCCACCATGGTCTTCAGCACAAGCTGCAGGGGAATCTCTGCTCTGGCACCTGGAGCAAAAAGCAGAGATTCCTTCTTAGAATCGTAGAATCAAGAATCATAGAATGGCTTAGATTAGAAGGGACCTTAAAGATCATCTAGTTCAAAACCTCCTGCCATGAACAGGTACACCTTTCACAAGACCAGGTTGCTCAGAGCCCCACCCAGCCTGGCCTTGAACACTGCTAGGGATGGGGCATCCACTGCTTCTTTGGGCAACCTGTGCCAGTGCCTCACCACCCCCACAGTGAAGAATTTCTTCCTAATATCTAATCAACCTACTATCAGTTTAAAGCCATTTTCGCTTGTCCTTTCACTACATGCTCTTGTAAATAGTCCCTCTCTGTCTTTCTTGTAGACTCCCTGCAGGTACTGGAAGGTGGCAATTAGGTCACCCCAAAGCCTTTTCTTCTCCAGACCAAACAATCCCAATTCTCTTAACTTTTCCTTGTAGGAAAGGTGCTCCACCCCTCTAATCATCTTGGTGGCCTCCTCTGAAATTGCTCCAGCAGGTTGATGTCCTTCCTGTGCTGGGGACCATAGAGTTGGATGCAGTACTCCAGATGGGGTTTCACAAGAGTAAAGAGGGAGAATCCCCTCCCTCGACCTGATGGCCACGCTTCTTTTGATGCAGCTCAGGATACGATTGGCTTTCTGGGTCACCAGTGCAGACTGCCAGCTCATGTCCAGCCTCTCATCCACCAGCACCCCCAAGTCCTTCTTGGCAGGGCTGCTCTCAATCCATTCATCTCCCAGCCTGTATTGATACCAGGGGTTGCCCCAACCCAGGTGCAGCACCTTGCATGTGATCTTAAGTCACATGAGATTCCCATGGGCCAACCTCCTGAGCTTGTCCAGGTCCCTCTGGATGGCATCCTGTCCTTCAGGTGTGTCAACTGCACCACTCAGCTTGGCGTCATCTGCAAACTTGCTGATGGTGCACTTGATCCCTTTGTCTATGCCATTAATGATTATTACGTGACGGTTGTAGGTAGGGAGACAGAAATCATGACTCAAGTCCTCTTGATCATGAGACAAACAGCATGATTTATTGTCCCAAGCTTCCTTTTATAGCGACTTTGGATTTCCTGGGCTTAGAAAGCCGATTGGTTGGGAATCTCTGCAACACCCAGATCTCTGGCCAGTGATGTGTCCGCATCCAGGGCTTGGATGGGATTGGCTAAGGTCTTTGTTCTCCTAGGGACTTCTAGAACAAGCCAGGTCAGCCGAATTGGATCTGTTATGATCAGATTCATTTTGTCCAGCTGCAGACCAGCTGTACATTGCTACATCTCCTCCTGTTATTTTTATTAAAAATGCAAATTGTTTTCTGTTATCCCATTTGTGAGGACCCTTTTGCAGATAGGGTAACAGAAGACAGCATGGGTCTAATTTGAACGAGGTTTTTGACAAACCCAATTGCCCTCAGCCAGCGATGTGTCCCATGTACCACAGGAGTTGCAGCACTCACTTCCAGGAGCTGTCAGGCGAGATCACAATCCTTCAGGCTAACATGACACAGGTTAACTGCTTATCGTTACAAATTTCAACTTAACGCTAAAAACAAGAAAACATTCAACTTCTATAACTGTGAGAAAAATCAATTAACAGAAAAACAATTTGTAAACAGAAAAAACACTTTGTAAACAAATAGAATCCTTAAATGAACCATCACTTAAAGAGTCCCAGATCTCCATGAGGTAAATTTATAATAAAGGGTAGTATCTCTGTAACACGGGTTAACTGTTTATAGATCTATAACTGTGAAATATTAGTAATATGGTTGGAATAGAGGTATTACCTTTATTCCTTAGCAAGAAAATCTCTTTTAACACTGTAAGATGAGGAAGTCTAGGTGAATATTATCACAAATAATGTATGAATATATTGCATGTGTCAGTATGGGATTATCATGTGTATGTTTTCTTTAGTAAAGGTATAAAGACATGACATCCAGGCTGCAAGGCAAACTATATTTGTTAATTAGCAGTTTTTTTTATTACCTTCTCATATATATAATTTTTAACCCTTCTGTAATCTCAAATGACTTTAGTTCTGTGTTTAACATCTGCATACTTAATTGCAAAAAACTTAACATTAAAAGTTATGGTTATATTTTGGTTTGAAAGTATGAAAATATGCGATTAGTATTTTAGGGATAGCAGTAACAGACCTGCTAGATTTAGAAATCTGCTATTGACTTTAGCAGAAGTTGGCATGAGTGAAATATGAAGGGTGGTTGTTAGTAATTTTTAGCATGAAGATGCTTTTGTTGAAATACTGTAACTGAAATTGTAGGATTTGTGGAAGAGGAAAATAAATCTCTTGGTGCTTCCTTTTTTCTTTTGAAGGTAAAAACAGTCTGTAAATTATCATGAGTTTTATACAGAAGAAATTATAAAATTAAACCAAAATCCTTAAATATCATACAGCACAATATTGTAACTTCAATGCACACCTGAAAAGAAAGGAGCTTATTATTGTTAGGACTAAACTGTTGCGAGTATTTAAAAACAATATTAGAATGGATATCTGTTTCTATGGTAACTATTTGTTGTGTCCGATTATTGAAAACATAACCAAAGGAGGCTTTGAATTCTGTGGTTAGTCTTTTCTGGGGTTTTTCTGTATGCTGGACACTTGGATTGCCACGGGTGAATGGGCTGTAGTAGGCTGTGGTGGCTGTGGTGGGCTGCTGTGAAATGTGGGGTTGTGTTTCGTGTCAGGTAGAAAAAGATGGCTTTTGTAGTTATGGTTATGAAATGTGTGGAAAAGGCCACAGGGTAATTATAAAAACATCTGTTTAATGAACGAAACGGAAAAAGCATGGAAAGGGGCTTTTGAAGTAATATTTTGCTTGCTTATAAGTGAATCATGTGAGCCTATAAGGCTTTTAATAGAAGGTTTGAACTATAGCTTTAGCATATATATATATAAAGGATTGTAATCACCCAAATAGAAGGAAGTGAGCTATTCCAAACTAAAATTAATGATCCTGGGAAGAGGAGATGGACCACCACCTGGAAGCTGGAAAATTGATTTATAGTCCTAAAAAGGAAGACTGAATATCTCATCTCTGATGTTTTCTTCTGAAGAAGGAAATCTGGATGTCACCATCACTAATTTATAGTCCTGAGAACATCATCATCACAAGATATTATTTCTGACTTCACTGATGTCACACCTTTGAAGTATAGAAAAATTGATCAGAATGGGTATAGAAATTGGATTTCGAAAATAGAAATTAGGAGGAAACTAGAAAAAAAAATTGCTGAGAAGTGCTTATGAAAAATCTCAATAAATACCAGCAGAAAATCAACAGTCGGTGTGCAGTTGGAGGGGAAACCCCCACTGTACCCAGCGCTGTTTGCTCACACTTTACCGTTCTGTATTAATTAATAAATTGATTGCTGCTTGATATATTGGCCGAGTCAAGCTCTTTATTTATAACACTGCAATGGCTGGGAGGGACACCTGCTGCTCCCTGCGGCCATCCTGCCTATGCTTTGCTCCTCGGTCTCGATGTGGGGGGGATCGGCACTGCTCAGGGCCCCCCTAGGATGGTGTGTTGCAGTAGCTGTGGTAGTCCCCCCCCTTCGTCATTGCAGGAAATAGAAATGGGACTATGGCAGCTGTTGGAGGATCTCCTGGTCCGGGGGTTGGGGTAGCGCTGGGGCGGCTTGCAGGGCTTTCCCAGCCCACAAGATGGCCACACCTTACTGGGTGAATCTTGCTGGGGGGGAGGCGCTGCTTCTGCTAGGGCTGCCTCTGTTGGGGCCATGTGCTCTGTACGGCGCCCCCGTGGCTCTGTATGCCCCCCCCCCCGTGTCTGCTGCCGCCTCGCTCTGCTCCGATAGTTCCCTGCTGCTTTGCACACCCTTCCCTTCGCTGCCTCTGTCGCTATAGCTCCACTTTCGCAGAGGGCAGGTGGAGGGGGAAACACGCTGCTAGGAAGCCCCCCTTCCCCCCCCGTAATGCTCGGCTCCAAGCAGATGTCCGGTTGGCAGCAAAGGGTCCCTAAAACAACGAGCCCACCCAAAACCAAGACCTATGGAAGACACTGCTGTCGGAGCGGGGAGTCCAGCTGCCCGGGGATATTCTCCCACTTGTTGGAGAATTCTCCCCGTGACCCCAAAGGTAACCAGGAAGAGAGACACCCCTAGACCGAGCCAAACCGAGCGAGTTCCGGGAAAACCCCCGCGAGGCTGAATTCCCGACACTGCAGCCAGCGAGAGGAGGCGAGAAGAGCTGCAGTATCGAATAACACCTCCTCCTCAGCGGTGCCCGAGGGAGCAGCGGCGGCGGCGGACCCCACCCTCACCCATCTAAGAGAGCTATTCAATAAAGGCACAAAAGGAGTTAAAACCAATCTCCTGCCCTTTTTGTTTATTTCACAGGGTAGCAAGAGCTTCTTTGTGATACTGTTAGGGTGCCCATTAGGATTAAACAGATCGGGGGACAAGGGGCTATCTTTTGGTCTACTTCCCACAGCCCTGGTAGACTTACAGTTGTCCGTTGGAGGTGCAGGACGAGTCGATATGGTTGCCGCGGTTGTTGCTAGGCAACGCGGTTTGTTGCTGGCAATGGGCGGCCCTGCTCCGTTTTGCTGGCGTCTGGGGCCACTCGCAGCTGCCACGATGTGATGTCCCAGGCACCAGCCGCGCCGGCCGGGTCTCCCAGTCTCTTAAGTACTGACCGCTGCGCTAGCTGCCTCGGTGTTTCCCAGGTTTCTCGAGTCCCGACTGTGGATGCGGCGATATACGGCGGCTGTGTCCCTGGGTGCCGGCGGCTCTACGCATAGCTTGGGCGGTGGCGGGTCAGCTCCAACGGCGAGGCTGCTGGCTTTTCTTCCTGCCTCTGGCTCACGTGCTGCCATATTGAGTGGGTACCTCCCGCACCATGTGGTGAGAGCCATCTTGGGTGTCTCTCGTTCCACGTGTTCTCCATCATCTTGGGATATTTCGGTGGGCTTTCGTCTCAGCATGTTACGAGATGCAGAGCCCAAAGATGGTCTCTGCAGCTGGGGCGTGGGCAGACCTGGGCATTCCGAGGATGGACCCGGTGCGGGGGAACTCTGGCAAATAACAGCCGCTTCCCCTCGGTTTTTCACCCGCCGGTCTGCCCCGCTCCACTTCCATGGCAGGCTTATTCGAGGGCGGTGTCCGCGGCATCTTTACTGCCATCTCTGCATCCTGTTCGTCTTCCAACCACCCCAGCAAGTCCAAAACAATTTTCCAGGGCTTTATAACATTTAGTCCGTGGTCCTCAGACCACGCCAGCAGGGCTAGCAACACCTGCTGAATATACTCTACTCCCCATTTAGGTGAAAGGAGAATCAATACCTTGATGAAAAAGTTTTCTTCCAAAGATATCCATCTTGCCATGTTTCCAGCAGGGTTTTTTTTCTATTTTTTCAGCTTTTCACTTTCGTTCTTCTGGCTCTCACGCCACATTCATTTTTCAGCTTTCAGCTTTTCTGGCTCTCATGCCGCATTAGCGATTCTCCTAGCTATATTTTTATACAGCCTGATGGGCTGTTCTGTCTCACTTCACTCTCTGGTGGGATGGCTGCCATTTTCACACAAGGGCACCAGGTTTTACGTGATGGTTGTAGGTAGGGAGACAGAAATCATGACTCAAGTCCTCTTGATCATGAGACAAACAGCATGATTTATTGTCCCAAGCTTCCTTTTATAGCGACTTTGGATTTCCCAGGCTTAGAAAGCCGATTGGTTGGGAATCTCTGCAACACCCAGATCTCTGGCCAGTGATGTGTCCGCATCCAGGGCTTGGATGGGATTGGCTAAGGTCTTTGTTCTCCTAGGGACTTCTAGAACAAGCCAGGTCAGCCGAATTGGATCTGTCATGATCAGATTCATTTTGTCCAGCTGCAGATCAGCTGTACATTGCTACAAATGATAATATTAAATAGCACTGGTCCCAATACAGATCCCTGAGGGACACCACTTGTCAGTGATGTCCATCGGGACGCTGAGCAGTTGATCGCTACCCTCTGGATGCAACCGTCACACCAATTCCTTATCCATCTAACAGTCCACCCATCGAATCCATCCCTCTCAAATTGGAGAGAAGGATGTTGTGGGGAACCGTGTCAAAGGCTTTACAGAGGTGCAGATAAATGAAATCTGTAGCCCTTCCCTTGTTCACTGATGTAGTCACCCCATCATAGAACGCTACAGGTTGGTGAGGCAGGTTTTGCCCTTGGTGAAGCTGTGTTGGTTGTCCTGAGTGACCTCCCGGTCCTCCATGAGCCTTAGCAGAGCTTCTAGGAGGATCTGTTTCATAATCTTCCCAGGCACAGAGGTGACAGTGACAGGTCAGTAGTTCCCAGGGTCCTCCTTTCTAGCTTCTTTAAAGATGGGTACAATGTTTCCTCTTTTCCAGTCACCTGGGACTTCTCCTGACTGCTACGACTTTTCAAATGTCATGGAGAGTGGCTTGGCAGCTACATCAGCCAATTCCCTTAGGACTCTGAGATGCATCTCATCGTGTCCCATAGACTTATGTATGTTCAGGTTCTTCAGGTGGTCATAAACCTGATCTTCACTTACAGTGGGAGGGACTTTGCTCCCCCAGTCCCGCTGTCCATCCACTTGAGAGGTGTGGAAAGAGAGGTTGCCACTAAAGATTGAGGGAAAAAAAGCTGTTGAGCACCTCAGCCATTTCTTCATCTGTTGTTTCCTCTCCTTGTTTCCACTGCCTGTGCATTTGTTTCTCTTTAGTTTGACCAGCAATTCCCTACTCAGCCATGCTGGTCTCTTGCCTTCCTTGCCCAGTTTCTTGCTCCTGGGGATCGCAAGCTCTTGCACTCTATGGAAGTCTTTGTGAAAGATCTACCAGCTTAGTTCCATTCCCTTGTCCTGGAGGGCAGTGTCCCAGCCATCTTATTGACTATCTCCTTGAAGAGCTGAAAGTTTGCTTTCCTAAAGTTCAGGGGCCTAACTTTCCTCCTTACCTGACCCTTGTCCCTCAGGACTGGGAACTCTATGGGTGCACAATCACTGCAGCCCAGGCTGCCTTCAGTCTTCACATCCCCAAGTAGTTCGCTTACATTGGTGACCATCAGATCCAGTATCGCATCCCCTCTGGTAGGGCTGTCTATTATCTGGCTCAAAAAGTTATCCTGCATGCATTCCAGGAGTCTCCTGGATCGCCTACAGCTCACTGAGCTACTTCCCCAGCAGACATCAGGGTGGTTGAAGTCCCCTGGCATGACAAGAGCCTGTGAGCGTGATGGCTCCTGCAGCTGGAGCAAGATGGCTTCATCAATAGGTTTTTCTTGGTCAGGCAGCCTGTAGTAGACACCAACCACAGGATTGCCTCAGTCTCTGATTCTTACCCACAGACTTTTGACCTGCTCATGGCCATAGCTTTCTAGCAGCACGGTGGCTTCCAACTCCTCCTGTTTGTTGTCCATGCCGCATGCATTGGTGTAAAGGCACCTCAGCTGTGCTGTTGGCTGTGTCGCCTTCCTAGAGGAACACCCTTTAATTCCTTTGAGATATTTCCCTGGTGTTTCCCTGTTTGCCTCCGTTACCTGACGAGTCCCTGTCTCATCTCTGTAAAACTGCAAGTGTGTTCCAGTGTTATCGTGGTTCCTCTGCTTTCAGGGTCTAGTCCAGGCTAGCTCTGGACCACGATGCAAAACCCGATAGTGAACAAAGATAAAAGACAGAGGCACTCTTCCTTCCTCGTGTACAGTCCCACCTTTATTGTAGAACCTTCACCACCTAGGCCAGAAAGAGACCTAAGGCCACGTGTCGAAGGGTTTTATGCCCTTGGGAAAGGGGAGGAGAAAGGGGAGGGGGAAGGGGGGGAGAAACCACAACCAATGGGAGGCAACCTAGGGGAGGGGTGAGGGGAGGAGCCAACCGGAGCATACCACCACCAGAACTCCAAGGGGGTTAACAGGACATACCATGTGCAAAGTATAAAAAAACTATCTTTTTGTGCAGATATATTATTACAGATCACCCAGTGCAAAATAATAACAAAAATGAGCTATTTAGTGCAATACAACACAGTGTGGCCAGCACATTTCAGAGTCATAGGCAGAGGGCCCTCGCTAGCACCCTGTCCTTCTACCCTTTGCATCTCATCCCACAGCTTGCCAGGGACAAGCCTTATATTGTCCCCCTCCTCCATCACATCTAGTTTAAAGCTCTGTCAATGAGCCCCGCTAGTTCCCAAGAAAAGACTCTCCTCCCTCTCTGAGAAAGGTAAGTCCTCACTGACCTTGGTGTCTGCAGGGTTGTTTCTCTCACATTTTTCTCACTCCTCTCTATCACAGCTGTTGCACAGCATTTTTTGCCCTTTCTTAAATATTTTATCACAGAGGTGTCACCAGCGTCACTCATTGGCTCAGTTTTGGTCCGACTTGGAGCTGGCCAGAACTGGCTCTGTCCAACATGGCAACACCTGATCTCGCAGAAGCCACCTTTGCAGCCCTCCTGCTGCCAAAACCTTGCCACATAAACCCAATACATACACCCTGTCCTTCATCCCAATGGGCTTCCAGTACTGACTTCATGGCAAAAATGTAGTTTGTGTCACCCTTGTTACCTGCATATATTTGATTACCTAGAAAATATAGCCCTGCTCTGCTTCTGGGTTTTTGATCATGGGCATGAAGTATCAGTTCTGGTTTACATGATAGATATTTTCATAGCACATTCTCCACTTCCAGCCTTTACATTTGTGAGATCTTTTCCACATGGACCTTCCACTTCTGACAGAAAATCATAGCAAATCAATCAATTTTTGTTTTTAAAAGTCAGGGTCTTGTGCCTCTCCAAACATTCCCCAGACCTGCACAGGCGTTTGTATTCTCATGCCTGGGTTAAGTGCACAGTTGCACAACAGGCAGAGTTGACAATAATATTTACAGCTATGGCCATGATTATATAATGTATGACAAAGCTTAAATAAGTTTCTTGCCCCAAATAACTTCCAGACATCCTTAAGACCATGAAAAAGTTCATTGTGCAAAAGCGGAAAACAGATCTTGGGATACATAAGGCTATTCTTTGGCTTAAAAAATCCCCCAACGTTTTTCCCCTGAAATAAGAGGTTGACACGTACATTAACATGTAGCAGAGTCTCAAACAAGAGGATGTCACTCAGCGTGACCTTCCTGTACACAGATCGCCCCAGTATTTAGAGATATAAGCAGCCACTGCATCCAGCAGCTACAGGGCCTGGTGATTCCTCCTGACTGGCTGCTGGAGCCCAGCCAGGAGACTTGAGGGTCTCTGTTCCAGGCTGATGGATGCAGCTGCTGCTTTCACATTTGCAGGTTCAAGCAGTGAGGCTGAGAGCATATCCCTGTATTGGATTTGCATGACAAGGTTTTGATAGTGGGGAGGCTACAGGGGTGGACTCCATAAGAAGATGCTAGAAGCTATGTCCAATACAGCCAGTGCTGGCTGGCTCCAAGATGGACCCACTGCTGGCCAAGGCTAAGCCAATGGCAGCAATGGTGCTATAGCATATTTAAGAATGGGGGGGAAAACCCCTGTGCACCAGCAGCCGGAGAGACAAGTGAGAATATGTGAGACAAACAACTGCAGACACCAAGGTCAGTGGAGAAGGAGGGGGAGGAGGAGGAGGTTCTCCAGGCACCAGAGCAGAGATTCCCCTGCAGCCCATGGTGAAGACCATGGTGAGGCAGCTGTACCCCTGCAGCCCATGGAGGTTAACGGCAGAGCGGGCATCCACCTGTGTTGCATACAAGTAGAGATATTATAAAAGAAAGGCCTTATAAAATCAGGCCTTGCTCTGCTAAATTACCAGCTGGCCTGTTACTTCTAAGTACAGCTAGCTAACTTGCCATGTGAAAAATCATAAGGATGAAAGCAGTTAGCACAACAAGCTATTCTGGTAAGAAAGCCGTTTGCACCTGTAATAAACAAGAAATCTGTCCCATGGGAATCAGTGAACAAAATATGTAAACTAACCAAATATAGAAAGCCTTGACAGACGTACACCCTAGCCATTTACCAACCAATAAACTGAGTGTCAGTGTATTGTTAGCCAATTAGGTCTAACACAGTGCCTTCTGATATGTCCTATGAATATGAGCTTTGTGAATAAAGAATGGGCTTTTCTGCATGAAGAAACTGAGTCCTGTCTGCTTATTAATGCAACACACCTGCAGCCCATTGAGGACCCTATATCAGAGTAGGTGGATGTGCCCAAAAGAGTCTGTGACCCCATGAGAAGCCTGCACTGGAGCAGGCCTTCTGGCAGGACCTGTGGACCCATGGAGAGAGGACCCCATGCTGGAGCAGGTTTGCTGGTAGGGCTTGTGACCCTGTGAGTGATCCACGCTGGAGCAGTCTGATCCTGAAGGACTGCACCCTGTGGAAGGGACCCATGTGGGAACAATTCATGAAGAACTGCAGCCCAAGGAAGGGAAGCAAGGGAAGAGTGTGAGGAAGAAGGAGCTGCAGAGACAAAGTGTGACGAACCGACTGCAATCCCCATTCCTCGTCCCCCTGGGCCACTTAAGGGGAGGAGTTAGAGAACTTGGGAATAAAGTTAAGCCCAGGAAGAAGAAAGGGTTGGGAAAAAACTGTTTTAAGATTTAGGTTTTATTTCTCATCCTACTCTGATTTGATTGGTAGTAAATTAAATTAATTTTTCCCAAGTGAAATCTGTTTTGCTCATGACAATATTTGGTGAGTGATCTCTCCCTGCCCTTATCTCAATCCACGAGCCTCTCGTTATTTTTTTCTCTCCCCTGTCCAGTTGCAGAGGGGAGTGGAGTGACAGAGCAGCTTTGGGAGATACCTGGCATCCAGCCAGGGTCAACCCACCACAGTCCTGTAGACACACACTGAGGACACTGACACAGCTGACTACACATTACTGCTACTGTCTTGGTTTGAAAGACAGGTGTCTGCTAGGGAGGGGCAGGGCCTCCCTCGGAATGGAGAATTCAAACACCCTCCCTCCAAATTGTTATAATTTAGAAAATTAAAGGGGTTTTCAGGCAGAGGTATGGGGATAGGAATAACAGTTCTTTACTAGTATGTATAACAAGGCCAACAAACAACAACAACAACTACAGCATTAACAACAAAAAAGAACCAGGAACCTCGAGGGGCTCTGTTTCACAAAGCCTGGGGCAATCTGATCTCGGTGCCCCTGCAGGACTCCGAGAGCACCAAGCTGGAACGGTGGAAATTCCCGGACTGGTGGATGAGATATATCAGAAGCTCCGCTGGTGGTAGCTGGAACGGCAGGGATGTCCCAGCAGAGCAGAGGGAGTGCGGGGCCACGGAGTAGCAAAAAGCCTCAAAGCAGTGCCAAAGAAGTCGTGACGGTGGGACAGGGCCGGCCCAGCAGGGCAGGAGGAGGCGAGCTCAGAATTCCTGGGCACACGAGCAGATGATGGTACATTTCTCAGGACCGGACTTGGTGGTGACAGTGAACTCCTCCCACAGCAAGCAGAAGCCTGGCTGTCCTCTCTCCGATGCCAAGAGCAAGAGAGCCAAGCTGGCCCCAGCTCTGTTCTTTACCTGCCCCGAAACTTGCGTTATCTCCCCCCTCCGAGAGAAACTCCCAGAGAAACTCCCAGAGACCCAAAAAAAGTGTAGCCAGGTGCTACAACTCCTCTCCTTTGGCCCCTTTGTTCTGCTTAAGTACCTATAAGTACCCAGTAGTTAGTTTCCTAGCAACTTATGAGAAAAATTCTATAAGTAAAAAAGAAACAAATCTAACCCCCAACAGCTACAGACAAGAATCTGCCTTGAACAGCACCTACATATAAGACTACCAGGACTCACATAAAACATAAGTATAGACAGCCAAGTTCCCTTCCTCCTCTCTTATTGCTGTGCCAGTCCTTGAGCTAGCTCAGCCGCCGCAGCGCAGCGATTTGAGTGGGACGCGTCTTCCGGGCAGGTGGCGGGAGGCGCGGCTTAGAGCGCTCTGCTGTACGGCAGAGGTCTTTGATCAACGCAGGTTGGGAGCAAGGAACGAGAGAGGTCGTCTGTGTGTGATCCAGAAGGGTTTATTCTTCTGAACAGCTAGTGACAGACCGACCCCGAGCACCCTGCACAGCAGCTTATAAACAGAGGGGATTCGAGGGGTGGGTAATGCACCTTTAACCAATGTGAAAGGAAAACAAGGATTTTAGGAACTAATAGGAAACCTGAGACAGAGATTTGAGAATTCTCTGATCCTTTATAACAGACTTAAAAACATGCACTATATGTTAGAATGTATTTCAAATAGTGCTTTAGAACATATATTAAATCGCATTTTAGAAGGCATTTAGTGAATACCGAATGCTGTGTCTGTTAACCTTTTGCATATTTTAAAGTACTACAAGCACCTAGGGCCCCTCAGTGATAATGAGAACTAATCTAAACACCCCAGGATAACAAGGCTAAGAATGCAGATAAAGAAAAGAACACAAACTCTTAGCCAGCATAAACTGAGTACCCCCTTGAAAGAGTGCCAAAAGGGCCAGAAGCCACACAGAAGAGATAAAGATGAAGAGTTCATTGAAGAAGACTGTTTCCTTCATCCTTCAAGACCCCCAAAGACCACTACAACAAACTGAGCATGCCCAGAAGGGCGTGGAGTTAATTACCATACAAGGCGAGGACGGGTGGGGCCAGGGAATGAATACGCATGAGGCAGATTGTGCAATGTTATGCATATGTAAGACCTCAGGGAATAATAAGGGGGAAGACGGTCGGGTGGGTATGCATGTCTTTAGTGAAATTATTCCCCATGCATCTCGATGTCGATTAAATACATACCGCTCTAACAACTATTATTAGTTGTGGAGTTCTTTCCGCCCCCGTTTCAAAACCAGTGGAAAGGAAACAAATTATACAGCCAAATGGTGTGTCGTGGTTTGGGGGAATCCCCAAAACAGGTTTTGACAGTGATTGGTTCAGGGAAAGATTGGCTTAGAATCTTCAGGAAAAAGAGGTAGGAGTAGGTATAACTGACAGCTTAGGGGGTGAAAACAACTTTTGGGACACAGACAAAACAAGTGGATACAGAACAGTCCAATAAAATTCATACAAACCACAACACACTCTGACTGGTAAAGACTGAAGTTCACAAGTGAGAGCACACACTCCCTCATTCTAAATTAACAAGCACATGCACTTTTGCAAATCCTTCACATGGTGGCACAGACCTTCTGTTTGTTTGATACCCCTAATTGGATCCTGAGCCCTCTTACCCATGCCACAGGTCTCCTACTTGCCGCCTAGTCCATCTTGATGCTTGCTAGCAGATGCACATGCTTACAGACTTGCACAGTCATCTCACAGGGAGTCCACACTTACAGGTCATCCTGAATACCAGCACTCTGCCCATCTGATATACCTGCACAGACCCTGAGCCTCCTACTTGCTGTCTGGTCCAGATTGAAGTTTGGTAGCGAATTACGCACACCAGGTTTGGGAAAGATATATATACACCGTGAGCACTGCCCCAGCAGCTGACACCCAAAGCACATTGGTCTGTGACCCATGGTCTTACTCCAGTCACTGGTGCTGCAACCCTCACTCACCCTGGCCTGCCAAGGAGCTATGTCCAGGACACATCCCAGTCCCATCTAAGTGGAGCCGAGACCCCTGCTCCAGTGATTGGCATTGACACAACCCTATTCACTTCAGTTGCTGACACCACAAGTGAGGGGGCACCTACACTCCTAGTCTGACTCCACTTGTTGGAGTCAAATCCACTCATGCTGGGCTTGGGCTAGCCAGTAGCTGGTATCTAGTCCTTACAGCACTCACACACACAGGGTAGAGAGTCAGATTACACAGAGATAGTTAATAAAGGATTTACTAAAATAGAAAAGACTACAGTGATCAAGCACAGGGCTTGGTCAAACAAACATATTAAATGGCTCCATTTTATATGACTGGCCTCTTTTATACCTGTTTCATACCCATTTCTATTCTCTACTTTGTTCCTCCCTAATTCCCTTCTCCTAAATATTCCCTAATAGATTTTGGAACAGGTCCCGCTTGAATAGCCCAAATCCTCATGTGTCTCTTGTTTCTCTCTTATTATCAGTTACAAAGTTCAGGTGGCCCTCTCCAAAAGCTTTGACTCTAGTTTCTTGATGGCACATCAATTAGTGACCAGAGACTTTTGTTCCTTGGCATTGTCTGTTATCCTTTGTCTACCAGGTCTGTGTGTTCTCCCTAGTCGCTTCCCCCTTTACTTATCTTATTTTGCATTGAAAAGGTCCTTGATCAGATAACCTTAATGAAGCAGATGAACTCTTTCCACATATCCTAACACTCAGTTTGTTTTGAAGCTCTTTTGCACCTATTAACAGTTCTGCATCTGTTAGCTCCCTCTGTGCTGTAAGCACTGCAAGACTCCCAGCAAAACAGATATTATTTTCGTTGTTATTTAGACCAATTAAATAGAAACACTTTTCATCTATTTTAGAATGAGGGATAGACTGTAGGGTTCTGTGCATCCCATCCCCAATGCCTTTTACAATAAAGATAGCCAGGCAGACAGTCTGATCAAAACACAGCTCTTTGACTTTGTAGGAAAGTGCTGAGCCAATCTTAAAAAAAAAAAATCTACATTCATATTGTTTACATTATTAGTGGGAGAATATAAATTTGTTCATGCTGATAGCTTCAACAAATTGGCATAATTGCCACTTTCAAACAGCTGTAGTAGATGAACAAAAATTTGCTCCACACCCAGAACAAATGTTTCATAAGTTTGATGTGATACCTGATATAAATTAACAATACTGTACTCTTCTACACTTCACCTAGCCCCAAACCTGGAAATCAACCATTTCCACTGTTGCACATGCTCTATGGAAGCCAGAAGCTGGACTGCCTTCACCTCCCCTGCTACATTTGAGGGCTGGGCCTTCAAATGCCCCCTGAGGGGCTTGGGAGTGTTGCTGGTGGTCTCTCCAGGGAGTCATCCTCATTGTGAACTCTTGGGAGCATAGCCTCTTGATTTGCCGGGAGCTGCGGTAACCAGGAAGTCACTTCTAGGGGGTCATCTTCTGCCCTAGTAAGACACATCAGTGGTCCATCAGGTTCAGGAAAGCAGTTAACATTTTATGACCCTTGAGGTCCCTGTAAAACCCTTGCCAACAAGATGCTTGAAGTGGTACAAAATTCCTTTACTTTTCCTAATTAGTAGTCTTCCTTGTAAGTGTTTTCAGTTTTATTAACCTGTGAACCAAAGCCCTGGACTTATCAGCACCAGCAGCCCTTTTATGCCCTCCTTCTTGCCTACCACTCCTTGTACAGGATAATAATCATGGTCTCTCATCTCTGCAACACCTCATTGGCTCTTATTGTTTGCCTTGCTCCTTCTGCAGTAGCTGTGGTCTCTAAGAAATAATCCTTTCAAACAGTAAGATGTACAAAGTTACAGGGGAAATTTCCAAGGAAACTGATGAAGCATGAAGGACTTATATGATCATCATCAAACAAACCACTGGAAAATATTAAGATGTGTTAGTGAAAGCATATCCAATGCTGAACCACTGCAGCTAAAACAAGATAACTTTGAATCTAGAACCTTAAGGTGAGGAAGAGGCAAAACTGGGCATTTTATGCATTCTGCATATTTCATGCTAAGCATTTTATTTCACTAATCTGTATCATATACATGTTTAATTTGAGGGAATAACTTGTCCCTTATTTAGTTCCTTATCTGGCAGCTTTTAGTGCCAGCACTGCTCCTATGGTGCTTTATTTTTTACATTACTATTGTGTAGTTAGTTTGGTTTTATTTGCATAGGACCTAAGGAAATAGATAGGTGGATGAGGTCTCTGAAAGAGACATTCCAAAACTAGCGACAATTTGCATCTTTGTGGGTTTATTTACAAAAAAGAATAGTGAGAAATTAAATGAGCAGGCAGTCACTCAACTGATTGCCCAGTCTTGCCTAAGACTGGGAGAAAGTCTAGCCATGCATGATGTAGAAGTACTTTAGACCATAAGGACACAGTGATTTCAGAAGCTTCAAAACTGCATTTCCTGTAAGTAAACATATCACGACAAGATGCATCATATAGTACATTTCACAGTGAAACACAAAGTCTTACAAAGAAAAAGTAACCCCAAATCAGATTGTTCTTGCGCTAATCTAAAGACAGCTGGCAGTCAGAGAGGAAGGTAGACTACTTGTTTCTTTTCAACTAGTGGATGCATCTTTTTGTGGAATTATACTAGTGTTGAAATAAAAAGCAAATGTAGTAATGTCTTAGGTTACAATGTAAGATGTAACCAAAAGTATGTATTCTATCACCATCTTCATAAGCTGTTAAAAATAGGTGAGGCAGTGTTCTTTATCTCCTCCCTGACTCATCCCTGATAACTCCCTCTGGGGTCTATCTTCTGCTAATGGACCATCAAGGCTTTACTGCATGACTCATAAAATTACATCATCCCATTGTGAGATGCTCTGCCCAGGGGGGAAGAACCAAGCATTTCTACCTGGATATAATCTGAGGTTTGGATCACCACAGCAGCTTTACCTACTGGATTCCCAAGGGACAAGAGCTACATAACCACCACTGGACCTACAGAGGAAGACCAGACCCTTCTACAGGATTACTGCTTCAACAGAACCACATCTATCACTTCAACAGGACTGCAGCCACCATTTAATTGGACTGCTACCACCACCCTGACCAACAGGGTGTCAGGTTGTATCCTGACTGTCAGTTTAAGCCAGTGTTTTCTGCGTTTTTTTAAATTTTCCTATTAAATTGTAGTTCTGACTTGGAATCTCTCACTGGTTTGCTTTCAAACTAGTACAAGTAAAAATGCTTAAAGAAAATAAACTGAATATTGTTTAAAGGCATTGGAAAATAATCAGTGTCTCTACCTTTAACAGGGACCTACTCTTGAATTTTAAATCAAAGGTATATTTTAAGCAATAGCATTTTCTTTTAATAAAATACTTTTCTCTAAATGCAGTACTTCAGGAAGAATTTTCTCAATTTTTCTGATCTCTTTAAGAATAACAATTCCAACCGCACTTTATATTATTAGTCTATTAATTTAAAAAACACTGCTATTAAATATATATGGTGTGTTGCACTTCAAAAACAAAATCAAAGAAATTAAAAGTATATTAAAGGATCCTTTTGATTCATGCACTGATACTTGAAAGTTTCCCCCTTGAAACCAGCAATTTAAGACTTATTTATAACCATTTTATACCACAACATACAATGAAATACTGTATTGTACATATATTAAATACTACAGATTTTAAGGGATAAGTTGAAAAATTATTCATTTTGATGCTGTGAGGTTAAGCAGGTTCATTGTATTACCAAACAATGGCTCTTTTTTTTTAATGCCATGAGGCCACACACAAAGAAATCCCAGTCTTTGGCTTCCTGCCTATCTCACTGAACATGAATTCAAGATTCTTGTGTGCCGAGTCAAAAAAAATGCATTAATTGGTGTGTAGATTCTTATTCATATAGACACATGGAGTGTTGGGAGAAAGGGGTAGGACTACCTCAGGGTACTGAGGGAGCTGGCAGAAGAGCTCACCAAACCGCTCTCCATCATTTGCCATCAGTCCTGGCTAACCGTGAATGTCCCAGATGACTGGAGGTTGGCCAATGTGATGCCCATCTACAAGAAGGCTTAGAAGGAGGATCCAGGGAACTACAGGCCTGTCAGCCTGACCTCGGTGCCTGGGAAGGTTATGGAAGAGATCATCGTGAGTGCAATCATATGGCACATACAGGACAACCAGAGAATCAGGCTCAAGCAGCATGGGTTTAGGAAAGGCAGGTCCTGCCTGACCAACCTGATCTCCTATGACAAAGTGACCCACTCAGTGGATGAAGGAAAGGCTGTGGATGTTTTCTACCCGGACTTTAGTAAAGCCTTTGATGCCGTTTACCACAGCATTTTCCTGGAGAAACTGGCTTTCCATGGTGTGAATAGGTATACTGTTAGCTGGGTAAAAAACTGTCTGGATGGCTGGGCCCAGACAGTGGTGGTGAATGGAGTTGAATCCAATTGGTGGCCAGTCGTCAGTGGTGTTCTCCAGGGCTCAGTATTGGGGCCAGTCCTGTTAGATATCTTTCTTGATGATCTGGACGAGGGGATCAAGTATACCCTCAGTAAATTCACGGACGACAAGTTGGGTGGAAGGTTTGATCTGCTTGAGAGTAGGAAGGCTCTGCAGAGGGATCTGGACAGGCTGGATTGATGGGCCAAGGCCAACAGTAAGAGGTTCAACAAGGCAAAGTGCTGGGTCCTGCACTTGGGTCACAACAACTCCCTGCAGCGCTATGGGCTTGGGGAAGAGTGGCTGGAAAACTGCCCAGTGGAAAAGGACCTGGGGGTGCTGGTTGACAGCCAGTTGAACATGAGCCAGCAGTGTGCCCGAGCGGCCAAGAAGGCCAATGGCATCCTGGCTTATATCAAGAACAGCATGGCCAGCAGGGCTAGGGAAGTGATTGTCTCCCTGTACTCGGCACTGGTGAGGCCGCACCTCAAGTACTGTGTCCAGTTCTGGGCCCCTCACTGCAAGAAAGACATTGAGGTGCTGGAGCAAGTCCAGAGAAGGGCAACAAATCTGGTGAAGGGTCTAGAGGGTAAGTCCTGCGAGGAGTGGCTGAGGGAGCTGGGGTTGTTTAGCCTGGAGAAAAGGAGGCTGAGGGGAGGTTGTAGCAAGATGGGGGGGTCTGCCTCTCCTCCCAGGCAACCAGTGACAGGACAAGAGAACATATCCCCAAGCTGCTCCAGGGGAGGTTCAGGTTGGGCATCAGGAGGAATTTCTTCACAGAAAGGGTCTTTAAACATTGGAATGGGCTGTGCAGAGAGGCGGTGGAGTCACCATCCCTGGAGGTGTTCGAGAAACAACTGGACGTGGCACTTAGTGCCATAGTCTATCTGACAAGGTGGTGATAAGTCAGAAGTTGGACGTAATGATTTCAGAGGTCTTTTCCAATCTAAATGATTTTGTGATTCTGAGATTTGCATTATATCCTACTACTGTGACCTACTGCTTTTTAAAAGCAGTATTATAGCTCAAGCTTGGCAGAGTCGTGAAAATTCTTGAAGAGAAACAATAATTTTATTTGGGGAATCACCAGATTCTCCTATAAAGTGCAAGACAGTTTCACATTTTCTCATAGAAAAATCAAAGATAAAACTGACATCTGGGGACAAAAACATATATCTGTAATGCTTCCAAAATGCATTTTTCCTGTGTTTTGAACTTGTTTTACTTTAATCAGCTCTTACAACTTAGTGTTCTAATTTGATACAGAATCAGTGCCAATAAGAAAGGTGGATTCCCTCCTCCTGTCTTCCAACAAACATGAAAACTAAAACATTCTAGTCCCTTTGTTCTATGAATATGAAAACCAATCATATTCCATGCAATTCAACAAAAATTATGTAGTCTTCTGGAATTTAAACCTGCTGTGTTAAAAAAAAAAATTCCCAAAATTTTGTGATATGGCAAAAATGGAATTCTCAACTGAAATTAAAAGTTTTTAAATTGAACATACATTATTATCTTCCCTGAAATTTCTCTTAACCCAACTACGAATAAAAAGATGATCTTCATCATAATGTCAGAAAGGGAGGAGTGTTAAAGAGGAAGGAAGTTTCAATATGGAACTTCACACATTAGTGTAGCTCTGAAAGGAATTTACCACTGCTTCCTCCTATCCCCCTGTAGTAATGCACCCCACACCTGAGTGTTTTCCATATAGGGAAAGGTTTGAGACTCAGCCCTTGTACTTCTTATAAGGTAAAAGACCCAGAAACTTCTTTGCTGTCCTGACAGTAATTGGCTTGGTGCCAGGAGGAAGGCACCTGTTGGACCTTGTCACTGTTCATCAAAGCCTGTACCTCTTTCAATTGGCAGTTTGCCAATAGATCCATCCTCGATCGTTAAGTAGATAAGAGAGCACAAAAGAACTCAAGGGCATTTTAGGGTGTCTTAGCAAGGTCTCAGAGGCTTCTCGGACACCTGTGCTTGGCTTTTATTTCTGTAACGTTTATTATTTTTCATTAATTAAACCTTTTGCTTTTACAAAACACACCTGAAGAGCAGTCTGGCTAATTATTTTAAGCCATTTCTCTGCAAGGGCTGGACCCTCAGAGGTATTGGGAACCCAAATATCCCCCAAGAGTCCACTTGGAATATAACTCACAAGGAACAAAAGAAATTTATGACTATGAAACATGCAAAAGGATCTGAAGAATCTTCATTTTGCTACTTTCTAAAAATATTGGTACCAACAGATGCATTGGCAATGTGGCAAAAACTGTTGAATTTGAATTCACACTACAGTTATAATTAATACAGCTGAGTATACAGCCTGGGACTATGTACATACCCAGCCCACTTTAGTCATCAATAGAACACCCCCAGACAGTTTCTGTCTTCATGAGGTAATTGACCAATTGATAAAGGACCCCCCTTCCCAGCATGGCAGCACTCAGTGATGGTGTGACTACATTCAGGCCATGATAGTCCACTGTCACTCTCCATTCTCCATTAGACTTCAGCACAGGCCATATAGGGCTACTGAAGGGTGAGCGAGTCTTGCTGACCACCCCCTAGCTCTCCAGTTCATGGATCATCTTATGGATGGGAATCATGGAGTCTTGGTTCGTGCAGTATTGCCAACAATGCACTGTTGTAGTGGCAATCGCTACCTGCTGTTCTTCAACCCTCAGGAGTCCTACTGCAGAAGGGTCCTCTGAGAGATCAGGCAAGGTGCTCAGCTGTCTAATGCCTTCTGTTTCCACAGCAGCTATCCCAAAAGCCCACCTGAGTCCTTTTGGGCCTTTGAAATAACCACTCCTGAGGTAATCTATACCAAGAATACACGGGGCCTCTGGACAAGTCACAATAGGATGTTTCTTGCATTCCTTCCCAGTCAGGCTCACCTCAGCTTCCAGCAGAGTCAACTGCTGAGACCTTGGTAATGGAAACAGGTTCTGCCCTACATGTCCCGACGGTATTAGAGCACATTGTGAGCCAGTGTCAACCAAAGCCTTGTACTTTTCTGGTTCTGCTGTGTCAGGCCATCGGATCCACACAGTCCAATAGATTTGATTTTCCCTGGCCTCTACTTGGCTAGAGGCAGGGCTCCTCTAGTTCTGGCTATCGTTCCTTCCCTGGGCATACAATCTGGAGGTCCCTTCAAGGGGGTCAGACATGTTATTCTCCCTCCTGTTATGCCTAGGAGCTCAGTCACAGGAAACTGGAGCTACATTCATTCTCGTAGAACTCCCTGTGATAGTTTCTTCCTTTAGCTTACACACTGTCTTGGGGATGGGGTTTTTTAAATCCCATATCCATTTTTTGTTTTGATTTTGTTTTGTGTCTGAGGTGGTCACTGCTGCCCCCCCCCCCCCCCAGCTCCAGGAGTATCGTGATGGATGAGAGCCTGCCCGGGATTTCCTGTGAGGGCTGGGGGGGAGGGGGGGGGAGGGGCGTGAGGGGCGATTGCTTCCTTCCTGGCAGGTGATTTGTCTCCATGGCCACGCGGCGCCATACCTCTCTGATGAGATATACTGTTGCCGGGTGGTTTTTGCCAGTTGTTTTTTTTTTGTTTTTTTTTTTTCCCTTCGGCACTGTGACTGGACCTTACTGGCTTGCTTCTCTGCTGCTTGGGAGCCCAGAGCCAGTGTGTGCTGCGCCGGGATCCAGGAGCACACCCTTCCCGGCCGGAGATCGCCCCTCTGCGCAACCTGACCCCGCAGTCAGCCATCGTTGGTGAGCTACCCAGGGCAGCAATTCCCTGTATGGTCCTGCTGTTCTCTGCCGTTGCTTCAGGACTTCTTGCTACACTAACCCAACAACTGGACAACCCCTCGGCTTCTGGCACAGCCTGGAGTCTTTGCTACACTTTGTTTTGTCATCCCGGGTGTGCCTGCCTCTGCCGTTCTAGCTTGCTGCCTCTGAGGTTTCCTGCTGCAGTCCATTCAGTTTCACAAGGGACGCTGAGACCACCTGCTTCCCGTGAGTTTGTAAAGGTAAGGCCCTTTTCTCTCTTGCCGCATCACCCCTCAGAACCGCGTGGAGAAAGACGGCTGAGCTCGTGGCATAGCGCCCCCTGCAGCCGTGGCAGACTCATCGCACCTGCCATGCCTAGCCGAGGGCCTACATCGCCCCTGCACGCTGTGACCATAACTACACTAAAGGGGAAAGTGCCTGACAGCCGAGAGAAGGCTGTTGTTGGGTTTCTGGTTTTGTCTGCTGTTGCTGCCATTGTTGTTATTTATTTGCCTTGTTATACGTGTACATACTAGTAAAGAACTGTTATTCCTTTTCCCATATCATTGCCCTAAAGCCCCCTAATTTCAAAGTTATAAGAATTTGGAGGGAAAGGGGTCATATTCTCCATTGCAAGGGAGGTTTCCGCCTTCCTTGGCAAACACCTGTCTTTCAAACCAAGACACACACTCATGCTGCTACGACAAAAGTGGCTTTTCCATCCCATCTTCTCATGTCTTCCCTATGCTCACACAGGAGGAACCACGGGTTGGCTAATGGGGTGTACCCCCTCTCCCTAGCTGGAGGATATCTGCTTCTGATAACAGGGGCTGTGGGCTGTGTTGATGAGACTTGGAGAAGGCCCTCTTTAAGTTCCTTCCTGAGTTTTTGATGGGTCTCTTCAATCTTGTCTTCCAATTTCCGCATATGATTAATAAACTCCATTTCCACAGCCAAGATTTGGGCTCCTGTTGGGGCATGGAGAGTATCCTTATATGTCCAGAGCCTTCTTATCATTGTGTCCACTGTCTCTTTTTCCCCATTGCACTGCAGCGACACTAGGAATTGGGCATACACTTGGGTTCCAGGTTGTGCAAGTTTGAGCTGCATCAGCATTGTACATTTTACCAGGTCTAGACTCTTAGTGGTTTGGTCATCATTTGAGGAAAGGATCTCTAGGACAGCCAGTTCCCAGAAGCATTGGCTTCCTCACTCCATGGTCTTCCAAGGGCCTTGCTGCAGCTGGAGATCTTCTAGGCAAAGGTACTTCTCCTTCACGCTCGCTAAGAGTCACGTTCAGAGGCTGAAGGGTTCAGGCCTCTCGCAATGCCCTGGTCGATACCCACATCACATGACAGAGATCCCAAGTGCCTTGCTTAAGTACCATTCAAAATTGTACCATCACCTGCAGTGTCCCAGACTCAGATCAACCAGCTCAATATAGACTTGTTGGGTTGTTGGGTAAGGTCTCTGCTCAGATTGTTGAGACTTTCTAAGGATAAAGACTCAGTGATTATTTCTGGTTCTGATTCCTCCTCTGGTTGTGAGGGTACTGGCTCCCCATCGTCATCCACCAGGTGAATGGATTTGGTCTTATATTTCCTCCTCTGGACAGGGGTGACTGCCATTGGCTTAGGCTTCCCTTCTACTTTAACTGCAGCCTGAGTGACCATGGTGTCTGTAGATTTGTTCTCCTTTCCCTCTGGCTGTAGCTGCTGCTGTACAGTATTTAGCAGGGTGTGATAAGCATTAGCCAGGGCCCAGCAATGTGCAATGAGCTCTTTGGAGCTATCCATGAAATTTTCTTTCAGATATTTCCCTACCTCAGCTGTGTTCTGAATATGTTCAGGGGAGAAATTCCAAGCTATTGGGGCAGAGTTTTTCTTCAGAAGCTGGCCTATATCCTCCCACATCCCATTCCACCCAGGATTTTCCACCACTGGGGCAGATCTCTGTGCAACCTCCCTGGAAATCTCTGCCCTGATTCTAAAAGTGCTGTAGGCCATATAGAGGAGACCTAACAGAATAAGCAACAAAAATATGGAGTCTTGAACATCCAGAGGGAAATGAACATTATCAAAACGTGATATGTCAGACCTGTGTCCTAGGTTACAATGTAAAATTGTGCCCAAGGTATGTATTCTATCCCCATGAGCCGTTGGAGCCAAGGTGGGGCAGTGTTTTCCTTATCTTCTGTTAATGAGCCTAACAATGCCTTGCCACATGACTCATAGATAACTCCCTCCGGGAGTTATCTCTGTTTAATGGGCCATCAAGGACCCACTGCATGACTCATAGAATGAGATCCTCCCATTGTGAGATGCTCTGCCCAGGGGGAGGAGCCAAGCATTCCCACCTGGATAAATCCAGGGTTTGGGACAGCACAGGCAGCTTTTATCCACTGGACTTCCAGAGGAGACAAGAGCTGCCAGATGTTTCTACAGGAATCACTGCTTCGACCAGACCATCTCATCTAGACTGCCACTACCACCCTAACTAACAGGGTGTCAGGTTGTGTTCTGACTCTGTCAGTGGGGGTTTTTTTGTACTAGTACTTTTATTTTATTTTACTTTCCTTTATTTTCTTTTCCTCTTATTAAATTGTGTTTCTGACTTGGAGTCCTTCACTGGTTTTGCTTTCAAACCAGCACAACCTGAAAGGGGAGAAGGAGGTGAAAGGCTAGGAAAAATAATTTCCTACTGTTTCCCAAAGAGGCTGGGTGCCACTATTTATGAACCCCCAGAAGTAGCAGCTGTTATATGTGTCATGGAATAATTTGTGTTTTATTGAAATAACTCGGTATTTTACTGTAATAAAATGTATTTCATTATGACCCACTGTATAAATCAGCTCACGGTCGAGTGAGCAGAAGCTATGCCATCTATGCCATCCGTTTCCGTAAACTTGATGAAATTAGCAGGAGAATACAGGGAGGTCCAGGCCTTCTGCAGAGATGGGCGAGTCAACGACCTGATGATTGATACCAGATAAGCATCTTATCGGCTCGTCAAGGAGTTGCATCCCAATGCCCAGCCCAAGAAATCCAATCAAGACTGTACCCTTTTCCTGGAACACTATACAACAAACTAACAATAATGAAAAGGAACTGTATGAATATGCAAGAAGAGCTGGACAAGACAAAGGGAAGCACCAGAAAACTGTATGAAAGCCGTCACTGAAAGACTGCCTGTGTGAACCGCAAGGGACGTGCTGCAATAGAAGCCATGTCCGTGGGTTCACCCAGCTCCGATTCCCGGGTTCGGAACAGACTTTGATTGTGGCTCTTCTGGGATTTTCATATTGCTATTTTCCAATAAATTTCCTTACTGAAAGATTGGAGAATTGTCGTTTATAACACAGCTGAGACCACGACAGGCAAACAGCAATGAACACATATTCCAAATAATTCTCATTGCCTGTAATATTATCTTTACATAAGCTGGTATCACAGAGTATATCAACAAAGCACTCTTGGTTTGTGTGCCTGATCCAAAAAAGACCTATATCTCAGGCAAAATGTAACATATATTTAGAGAAGTATACATTCCTAGGTGCCGCAGCCCCATGATTAGACTGGGCAGCATGGTGGCCAGTGAGTTCTTTACCCAATATCAAATGTTCCAGGCAAAATTGTTATTTTTTCACTTTATTTGTCATGCCCTACTTGAGCGCCAAATTTTTCTTGGTTCAAGACAATTTAAAGGGGAACACTCTAAAATGAATTACCTCTTCCTTTGTTTTAACCAATACCTTTTCATCAATAAAAAGAAACAAAATATGAGTAGATATAAGTGAAAAAATAACAGTTTACTAACAAGCAAAACTGCAACAGGAAAAAATAACAGTCAATAATCACTAGATACAAAATTGCTAAATCTCATAAACTTCCTGAGAACAGAGAGATACACAAAATGGCAGAAATACCCTTTCCAAGATGGCTTCTGCCATGGGCAACTACGTGTAGGGAGACAAAGAAAAAGGATGGCAGCAAACCCTCCCAGGAAGATAGGACCTAACAAAGCAGTTCTAGTGGCAGATGAGAAGTGCCAGCTCAGGGGGAAGTTCTGCATTGCTGCCAGCCGCTTCTTCCTGCCGCCACTAGACTCCACTGGTGTTGGTGCTGCTGTCCTCCAAGCTGCAGGTGTACTGGGAGGGAATAACTGGTCTGTCGGCACCGCTGAAGGGTGTCCTGGCCCCAGGCACTGGCCTGCTTTGCAAAGTTCACTCCAAAACAGTTTTTGATTGTAAAATGCATGTTTTCCAAATGGCTACTGTTGCAAACCAAGGGAAAAAATCCCAGTTTCCCAAAGCAACCCCCTCTGAAGCAGAGCCTCTGCCTTCAGCAAACGCTGGCAAGAGAGAGACACATTTCTGCTTTCAGGCTCCAACTTAGAAAGGGACCATGGAAATGCCCCTCCATTTCCATTTTCCAGCTGCAGGTTCTTAAAGAGACAGAAACAATTTTTTAGCACAGATAGATATAGACTACATTACCATTTTGGGTTACCCATGATGGGCAGGCAAACCCTCCCCTAAAAATGGCACTCTCCACAGACAGCCACGCAGTCTGGGAGACAAAAGGAAGATGGCAGACAAACCCTGTTCTACTCAATCTTCCCCCGGAACAAAAAAATGGGAAGGTAGGAGCTTACAAAGCAATTCTGGTGGCAGATGGGAATTTCTGGCATTACCTATGGAGTTTTGGCTCCATGGTGTTAGCCTCCAGTTCGTTGGGTGTCAGTGCTGCTGTCACGGGTCCCTGTTCTGAGGGGAAGGGGAGGGGAAGAAAACTGGATTCCTAAGCACTAATGAATGGTGGCCTGACACCAACTGGCTCTGGCTTTGCACTGCAGATAGGTGTTGCAAAATTCATTCTGAAACAGTTTTGATTGTGAAATGCAGCTTTTCAGGTTGCTACTGTTGCCAGTCCAGAGAGGTGCACGAACCACCCCCTCTGGAGGCCAGAGAGAAACAAAAGAAAACCAAAGACAGAGCCTCCATCTGCACTGCCTCAGTTGTCTCCCTGCAAGAATGAAAGGAAAAGAACCGGAGCCAAGAGAGCTCTGCCTGAGTGATCCAGCCTTAAAAAGACCAGTATTTCTCCCTCAGCCCTGTGGTTCCATTTCTGGCTGCACCACCAAGTCTTAAAAAGACAGTAACAATTTTGGGCACAGATAGACATGGAATACAATAACATAAAGTACTGGAATGGTCTGCCTGGGGAGGTGGTAGAGTCACCATCCGTGGATGTGTTTAAAAAAAGATTGGATGTGGCACTAGGTGCCATGGATTAGTTGAGGTGTTAGAGCATGGGTTAGACTCGATGATCTTGAAGGTCTCTTCCAACCTAGTGATTCTGTGATTTTGGGTTACCCAGGACACTGTCCAAGCTATGAGCTTCAGCTTCTTCAAGAGAATTCTGTGAGAGACAGTGTCAAAGGCTTTAGTAAAGTCTAGGTAGACAACATCCATAGTCTTTCCCTCATCTACTAGGTGGATAACTGTGGGCTCGATATTTCTGAGCCTGAGAGAATTTCAGCTTGCTAATCATTGCTAGCTCCTTTCCCAAGGGAAAGCTGTCAACAATTTCTCTTCCCAAAACATCCTTTTGTAAAATAACTACTGTAGCAGCGCGTTTTCTATTTTTATTTATTTTTAATATTAATTTGTTCTGTAATGGTTTAGTCCATGTTTCCCCTATCCCTTCCTCCTGATGGTTTCCCCCTGCACTTGTTTGTGCAGCAGCTGTGCTTGTCAATCTCTGGGAAGGACTCTCCCCTCTTTCCAGAAAGCTCGGGAGAAGTTAGTCCCTGATTGGAGCAGGCTGAGAAATCCCCCACCCCTCGTTTCCTATTTGTTGTCTGTGTGCCCTGTTTGGTTTTCCCTCTTGTTTCCACCCCCTTCTCCTGGTCCCTTATAAGCCATAACCCCACCCCTCGGGGGGGACTTGTGGCTCGCCTGCATGAAGAGCAGGTGACAATAAACTCCATCTTGCCACGAAGTCTCCTTCTTCTTACCTTCATCGTAGCCTCACCGACAGCTCTCATGTAGCTCTGACCCACCGGGGGGTGGTGGCCGGTCCACCTGCTACTGCCTAACCGAGTCTGAAACGATTCCCAGCCAGGGCAGCCGGGAATAGCTGGAAGCCACTTTCCAGCAGGCCAGGAATCATTTCAAACTACTTTCTTATAACATCTCTAGGTAAACAGTGTCCTTTCTCATATCAATCTCTCCCCAGGTGTTGTTTCCTATTACTTAACCAATGGAGAGAGGTGTCAGTCCTATGGACCAATAATGTAGCTTTTTTAGCGCAGCATGCTATAAAAGAAACTGAGGAAATTGTAAATAGAGCCTTCTTTCTCTTCTGATAACTGTGTAGAGTCAATATATTTTGTGTCCTACTGCGACAGATAACATGGTCATAAAAGGAGATCAGGTTAGTCAGGCAGGACCTGCCTTTCCTGAACCCATGCTGACTGGGCCTGTTACCCTGGTTGTCCTGTATGTGCCATGTGATTGCACTCATGATGATCTCTTCCATAATTTTCCTTGGCACTGAGGTCAGACTGACAGGCCTGTAGTTCCCTGAATCCTCCTTCCAAACCTTCTTGTAGGTGAGTATTAAACCGGCCAACCTCCAGTCATCTGGCACCTTCCCAGTTAACCAGGAATGATGGTAAATTATGGAGAGTATCTTGGCAAGCACTTTGACCAGCTCTTTCTGTACCCTCAGGTGGATCACATCCCTCCCTGTACATTTGTGAATGTCTAGGTGTCACAGCAGGTCTCTACTTCCTCCTGGATTATGTGGGGTGTATGTTACATGTTACGTTTTGTACTAATGTTAATCAATTTCTGATATAAGGGAGAGGAACTGTTAAGGAAAAAATCGCATATAAGAACAGAAACATGAAAGCAAGTTGTGACAGTAATTCAACCTGAAAATTTTTCCTTTCCATATCCCACACATGTATTACTAATACATCATACAGCTCACATAAACATTCCTGATATACCACTGAACACAGCCTTTCCAATACGCATATCTACTAACTGAAAGCAATCCAGCATGCGAGCATGATCCCTTGATAAAAGGTTATGAAAACACTTGGATGGTGCTAGATAAGATGATATTTTAAAGCTACAATAATGAACAATAGGTTCCTGTCTGTAAAACCCAGTGTTGCCATCTCCAAATGTAAAACAGAAAGCAATTGGAAAAATCTCAGCTTTGTTAACTAGCTCAAATCTCAGAAGACACAAGTGATAGGAGTAAGACATGTTAGTGTGCCTAACATATCAACAATGATTTTACTACTCTTTATTACCTGTGAGTATCTGTATGGTAAATCACAGTCTTGGGGTGATTTTATGATAATACTGTATTGTCCTATCGTCTGCTTTATGCCCAGAAATGGATCCTGTAGCTTTAAGCTGGGTCCGGGTGAGAGGTGGGAGCTGGGAGAACTCTAGCACAGGTTGTGTTCAGGCACTCATTCCCCCATATGCTCAGTTTTGCGGCAGGGAGGGAGTTACATTTTTGTTTTTAGCTAGCTTGGTTTTGGTTAGCTGAGGCAAGAAGTTTTCCAGGGACTGCAATAGCAATCCTCCAGTGACTTCCATGGCTTCTTCTGGAACTGTTCGGCTTAGCTTTGGTCCAAGAACCAGACCATCAGTGGGAGCCAAAAGCTGCAGACTGGCAGGGAGGCCGCAGGACACCACATCCTGGCTCTGGACCTCAGGAGAAGCCAAGCCAGCTAAAGAAAGAACTCTAAATCCACCAGCTTTCCCTGCAGCAAGGAGGTTAAATATTTAACAGTTATTAATTTTTTTCCCCCCGTGCCCTGTGGGCACTTTGTTTGCTAAATAAACATGTTTTTTCACTTTCATCCAAAAAATTCCTTTCGTATTGGTGGGAAGGGAGTGCTGAAATCTGTTTTCTTTAGAGGAAATTTTCATTCCAGAGCGTTTCCTCCTAAAATTGTCTCTAAACCGAGACAATCACAAACATTTATAATAGCAAGGAAATCCAAGACAGAAGAAAAATATGCTATAAGACAAATATCTCTTAATTCAGCTAAAAAGATTGTCTTGAGTGAAGCAAGTACATATACTTCTTAAAAAGCCACAGAGATTTCAAATTGTAACACTGGAAGTTAGCTACTGAGCCTAGAAAACAAACACTATTAGTACAGTAAAATCAATGCGATCCATAAAAATATGCACCTTGTAAACGGAACATTTATGCAAATCTCACCTTGTCACTGTTGTTGCTGCAAATGTGATCTGGATGGATTGACTGACATTGAAATGAAGTGCCAATGCCACCTACAAGAGAAGTGGGAGAGGGGAAGAAAAAAAATTAATTAAAATGAAAACAAAATTCCTATGAACACTAAAAATATATATAGACTACTGTACCAGCCAGAAACTTTTTTTACGTGGCAGAGATATTTACTTGCCAAACACTTGTATCAGACAGCTTTTATACTCAAGATAATAAGCAGCAGAGACATTTTTCAGTGTGCCAGCAATAATTTCACCCAGATTATTTTTTTTAATGTTTAAAGAAAACAGATTTAGCACTGGTTCATGAATCCAAAATAAACACATGCAGTAAAATGCATTTGCACAAACTTAAGTAAAGACTAAGCTGTACTGAACCAAAATAATTAGAGGCTGGGAACAGCTTTTGGCTAATATGCAAATGAATACATGTACAGAGGCTGTGCACTGTGGAAAAAAGTCTCCCTTTTCCCATTGAGCAAAGATGATTAAAAAAAGTAGAAAAAACGGTCTCATTTCTAAAGCTGCATTATTACATGATTTCCTTGAGGAATGTCCCTTAAGTTTTTCCCTAATAATTTCTCACTGGTTTTGAAATATGGATAGTTTTATTTTGTAATTTCACATGCAGCATTTTTATACACCTTTGTGGTCCACATTGCTTTGGACCATAAGAGGACTGATCGAAGATCTTGTAAGACTGCATGACAAAATACAGACCAGGCACAGGCAGAAATCATTGCCACTGCAAGATCTCCTTAGACACCTCTCCCAACACTGGGGAAAAAAATTGTAATGTGTCATTGCTTTTTGCCATCACTAATTAAACAAAAATGTATCAGTCATTAAAATAGCTTTCAATATTTTTTCTTGATCTTAAAAGAGAAAGTCAAGTATCATATGTGAGCTTCAGTTAATTGGTGAGTACATTCGCTGTTGCAAACTTATTTTGTTCAAGGACATGATCTTCAAATTTAATTTTTTAGAAAAGTTTTAATCCCTCTGTTTTCAAATGGAAAGAATGCTTAAGAACATGTCTTTTGGTTATTCACTTCCTCCTTAAGTAATCCCATAACTGTATTTTAGGAAACTAAAAATAGTAAAAAAAAATTGGTAGAATCTCAGTCTGAACACCTCTCATGCATGATTTCAATACACTGAAATTGTTAAATTGTTACAAACTGTTTAAGTAGTACATAAATGTAATAAATAGACATTAAACATAGATAGATTTTGGGCTTGAACCTAAAAAATTGGTGCCAGTTGCAAACTACAAAAATTGATCCAGCTTATTTAAAACTGTTAGCATTTGTGCTCACAATCAGGCTTTGAAGTGAATCTAGATTTCTGTGGTGGGTTAACAGTGTCAAGCTATCAGGTGCCTACCAAGCCACTCTCTCTCTCCCTCTCCTCAGCACAGCAGGGGAACCTTGTGGATTGAAGACAAAAAGATTACTCAGTAATTATAGTCATGGGCAAAACAGACTCAACTTGGGGAAACTATTTTTATTTATTGCCAAATAAAAATAGCATAAGATAGTGAAAAGAAAAATCCAGAACTTAAAAGCACCTTCTCCCCATCCCTTTTTTCCCAAGCTCACTCCTGACTCTTCTACTCCCCTCTGCCCCCAACTTTGCAGGAGAACAAGGAATGGGGGTTGTGATCAGTTCATTACAATTAATCTCTGCCACTTCTTCCTCCTCATGCTCTCCCCGTGCTGCACCATGGAGTCACCCCTAAAGGAGACAGTTCTTCACAACTTTCTCCAATGTCAGTCCTTCCCATAGGCTGGAGTTCTTCAAGAACTGCTCCAGCATGGGTCCCCTAAGGGATTACAGGTCCTGCCAGAAAACCTGCCCCAGCATGGACTCCACAGAATGCAGCTTCCTTTAGGACATACCCACCTGCTCTGGTGTGGTGTGCTCCACAGGCTGCAGTTGGATCTCTACGCCACCATGGACCTCCATGGGCTGCAGGGGGACAGCCTGCTTCACTATGGAATGCACCATGGACTGCAGGGGGATCTCTACGCCACCATGGACCTCCATGGGCTGCAGGGGGACAGCCTGCTTCACTATGGGCTGCACTGCAGGGGAATCTCCGCTCAGGCACCTGGAACACCTCCTCCCCCTCCTTCTTCACTGACCTTGGTGTCTGCAGGGTTGTTTCTGTCACATTTTCTCACTTGTCCCAGCTGCTGCTGCACATCTTTTAGCCCTTCTGAAATTTTTACCACAAAGGCACCACCAGAATCATTTATTTGTTCAGCTTTGGCCAGCAGCAAGTGCATCTTGGTGCTGGCTGGAACTGGCTCTGTCCAACAGGGGGGCAGGTCCTGATCTCTTCTCACAGAACCCACCCCTGCAGCCACCTGCTGCTTCCACTATCAAAATCTTGCTGCATAAACCCAGTACAATTTCACAGGGTTTTTTATTACTATTATTTTAGTCTATGTGGTACACATGAAATAAGAATAGTTTTATTTAAAACAACACTTTTTTTTCATGTAAATGTTTTAATTCTTGAAGGCTTCACTGTTAATTCAAACATCAGTCATCATTTAGCTTCATATTCTTCTTAGTATTATTTACAGGGGAACATGTGCTCAAGGTACTAGAAATGGCAGAAGGGTTTTTCATGCTTGGGTACAGTAATTTTGGGGGAGGGGGGCACCTATCCATCCTAATCCCACCAGTTGGGTGTCAACACCTGTAATGGACGCCAAGAACAGTGCAAAGGCATTCCGGATACTCCAGCCAGCGAGCTGGCTTTATCCAGGGCCTAGCTCAGATGCTTATACACAAACACACATAGTATGGGGAACAAACAGGAGTAACTAGAGACGTGTGCATGCCTGTGTGGGTATAATATCATTGGCATCACGGAAACATGGTGGGATGGCTCTTATGACTGGAGCATTGGAATGGAAGATTTTAGGCTTTTTGGAAAAGACAGGCTAGGGGGACAAGGAAGGGGTTTAGCCCTCTATGTTAATGACCAGGTGGGGAGTATGGAATTCCACCTGGGGAAGGATGATGAGCCAGCCAAGTGCTTGTGGGTGAAGATTAAGGGAAGGGGAGGGACAGGGGATATTATAGTGAGGGTCTGCTATAGGTCAGCTGATCAGGAGGATGGTGTGGATGAAGCCCTCTATAGGTTGATAGGAGCAGCCTCACGCTTGCAAGCCCTGGTCCTTATGGGGGATTTCAACCATCCCAAGATCTGTTGGAGGGACAACACAGCAGGGCACGGCAATACAGGAGGTTCCTTGAATGTGTCGACGACAACTTCCTTACAAAAGTGATTGAGGAGCCAACAAGAAGTGCCATGCTGGACCTTGTGCTCACCATAAGGGAGATGCTGGTGGGGAATGTGATGCTCCAAGGCAACCTTGGCTGCAGTGACCATGAGATGGTGGAGTTTGAGATCCTTAGGGCAGTGAGTGTGGCAGGACATCTACCCCTCCCCTCTACCACAGATAGTTGGTGCATAAAGAGATAACCCGGGCTGAAAAGCCCAGCAAGGGGTCATCTCTGGCACCAAAAGGGCTCAGGCCTCAGCTAAGAAGCAATATCTTAGCTGAAGCGTAGATGTGAGAAGAGATAAAAGAAATATTCTTGACTGAGAGAGACAGTTTTACAAACTATAAAAGACACATGAATTATTACAGAGGCAGAAACCTTCTACACGCACACCCTGAAAGTGTGGGAGACCTCTCCCCAGAGTTTGGACGCAAATTCTGTGGTTACTTCCCTGGGGATTGAGGAAAAGGATCTTGATGTGTGCCCCACCAACAGGATGGTAAGATACATTGAATCCTAAGTTATATTATTTCTTCACTAGCTGTAACATTTATAGGTACCTTTAACCTCATGCTGTATCTATCTATGTAGTGGGCTGACCTCTGGCCAAACGCCAGTGCACTCATGAAAATTATCTACCCATCTTCCTCTGCTATAATTGAGCAGAGGAGGAGGAAAAAAACAGTTAAAATAAAGCTCATGGGGTTGAGATAAGGATTAGGAGAAAATGCTTTAGGGGAAAACCAGGCTCAAAACTTTAAAAAGTATAAAGAAAACTTTTTTAACAGAATAAAAGAAGAATGATAAGAATTAAAATAAAACTTTGGAACACCTTTCCTCCTCCAAGCCCCTCTTGCTTTCCCACCGACAATGTAAAGAGACAAAATCTGGGATTCTCAGTCAGTTTATCACTTCTAAAAAGAATCTTTCTTCAGTTCACTTAGGGAGAGGAGTGTCTTTTGCTATGGCCATGGAGTCCTTCCCACAGGAAATAGTTCTCTGTGAACTCCAGCGTGGTTCCAATTTTCACAGCTAGCAGTCTGCCTGGAAAAAACCTGTTTGCATGGTGAAATCCCTCCCGCATCTTGGCAGTCTTCCCACAACTGCTTTTCGAGGACCACTGGCTTGTGGGGTGCAATTTTAAGGATGAGCTGTTCTAACCTAAAAGCAAAAGGTCCTCTTCTATCTCTGAAAACAAAAGTTCTCTCTGTCTCTCTATTCACGTCAGATCACAGCTTTTCAACATCTACATTCTTCAGTTCTCGTGAGCTGTGAGTGAACACTGCATTCCTCCATACGCTTTATGAATTACAGGGAAAAAGTTTCTTGTATTAAAGTCTTCATCATGGCTTGCAGACTTTCAGCTCCGATGCTCGGAGCATCTCCTCCTCCCCTTCCTGCTTTTTGCACCAACCTTAGTATCGCCATGTTGTTCTCTTCACATGTGCTCCTCTTCCCTTTTTTCTGACTTGGGAGAAGGTTAGTGTCTGTAGGTTCATTTGTTTTTAAGTGGAGTTCTTCAGCGCTGAAAGGGTTAATCTCATCCAAGCTTTCCATCGGGGAATTGCCTCTTACCGTTGGTCACGTGATCCCTGCCGGGCATCGGCTGCGGAGGAGCTGTTCTTAGTTTTGATCTCGGCTGCATAATTGCTCGCAGCACCGGGATGGGGGATAGCTTTTTCAGCAGCATGATCTCGGCTGCTGTGCTGGGCCCCAGCTGGGGCCAGGCGGGGCCCAGCCCGAGGCCACGCCCGGGGCCCAGTGGGGCCCGGCCCAGGGTCGCGCCTACAAGGCAGGAAAAAAAAAAAGGAACTTACTGCATTCTTTTGTTCTTAACTATGATTCATAGAGGCATGTCCAGCTTTTCTAATTGGCTTAGCAGTGTGTCAATTCTCAGCACTAGCCAGCTATTGGTTTTGCCAGACACAGAGGAAGTTGCTAGTACTCCTCATAGAAAAATCACTTTTCCTCTTCACCAAAAATTTATTATTGCAAAACCTGCATAATCTAGTAGTAGTTTCTCTTTTTATTCTTATTCCTGTGTAGTATTAGTTTGTTTTAAGTCTTATGTCTGTTAGTTTTATGTCTATTAAATAAATAATTCATTCTATAATAGACTGAATCAGCCATTATTAAAAAACTTGCAAATGAGAGTGGGTTTTGGGGTGCTGGCCGCCTTAGTAAAGTTACTGCCTGCTGACAGACGCCTGGGCAAAAGGCAAGGACTTATCTAAACTTCCACATCAATTTGTAACATTTTTTGGCATAGTCGAAGCAGGATAATGGCAAATTATTCAAACAGTCAGACTAAAGATTTATCAAACTATTTACAGGGGCACAGTGTTAATCCTCTTCCAGTACACAGCTGGTTTGAGTGGGAAAAAATCCAAGAAAATAAACATAGAGAAAATATAATTGCTCTTACACTTGCATTGTTTAAAGGCTGCATGTGAGTGGTGAAAAGAAATTATAAGAGAACATGACAAATTAAAACAAGAGCTAAAAGAATCCAAAGAAAAAACAAAAATTTTGGAAAAAAAAATGGAATGAACATCATTAAAAAACCCCCAACTCTGCAGATGTTAAAGAAGTTCCACAGTTAACAACATCACCTGGGGATGAAAATCATTATATTCAAGAAAACTGATGAAATTGGTGATTTAAATGTTGAATTGGGTTCTAACAAAAGCACAGAAACCCTACCTCTTAAGGAAGGAGAAATTCCAGAACTTAAATTGAAATCCATAATTAAAAATGAACTGTCCAAGGCACCCTGTGATAAACACATATTTATAGCTTTGGCTTTCACAAATATTAAAGTGGATGCTACGTGTTGTGCATTATAATATAATGTAAATTTTTGCAGAAGTAACTTTGTTATGAAGATATAGTTGTGAAATAATAACTAATGTTTTTATTTTTGTGGCTAACTGGCAATAATTAAAATAACAGACATGTTTGTGAAATAGCTGATGTAATTGTTTTAGAGTACTTGTGGTTAACTTGCAATAGCTGAAATAACTAAACTATCTGTGTGGTTGGATAACATTTGAGGAATAGGCGTGACAGGGACCCTGCTATTGACACTTCGACTATCAACAACTGTCACCTGCTGAAACCACAGAACAGGGGTCCGTTGTGGGGGGGTGACACACGACCCTCAAAACCACAACCAAGATTAGTGCACATGCTTTAAAAAGGCAAATCAGAGGAGGGGCCATGCTAAAAAGTTCCTGGAACATGCAAACTAGTTCGGGGAAACGTTTGAATACGTATAATCGTTTATGAATATGTATTTGACCGATGCAATAGAAAGGGTATATAAGAAAGGTTGCTATGGTTAGCCGGTGTGCCTCTGGCTACGCAGCCAGCACTATTACTTTTGCTTTATTGATTTTGTCCCCTATTGTCCTTTATTAAATTTTTAAAAATTCAACTGAGGAGTGGGCTTCATTTCTCACAGACCCCATGGTGGTCAGAGGAGAAATATGGTCACAACATTTCCCTGTAGTTCCCTACTGTCATAAGTACATATTATAATATTGGCTTTTCACAAATATTAAAATGAATGCTACATGTATAATGTTGAAAAACTTTGCTGTATTATGTTATAAATATATGGTTAATTCGAGTTTTATTAGAAACATGTTATTCCTGTATAAAACAAACCATGTTCCAAGATACCCCCCTGTACAGAATCAATGCATAGGTGAATGAACAGTAGGCATGCCTTCCTCCCCACCAGATGGAACAATAAGACAAGATCACATCAATGTGGGGTGTGACGATACTTGAGAAAAGTAGATAACGTCAATGATGAGGATGCCACCAAGATAAGAATCACAAGCACCCATCGAAAGCATTCATCCCCACTTAGCCAACAGAAAATCCAATCAGGTTACTTTCCTGTTTTCCCAGAATCCTGTCACCCACCAGGAAAATAGTAATCAAGACATGTTTACCTTACCAGAACTTCAGGAATATTCATGCACAGATTCAAAGATGAGACCAACCTCACCAGAATTCTATTCTACATCCACACCTGGCAGAAAAGAAATCTATCTGCATATTCAAAGACTGGACTGAACAATAAACTAGCCTTAAGGCACAAAAACAGTATAAAAACTGGCCTCTGGGAGATGGCAGACGTGAATCAGGGAGGGAACATCAGTCCGGTGAGGCTGTGTCCTTTTTGGTTCACCCAGCACTGATACCCGGGGTCAGAACTGTCCTTTGATTGTAGCTTTACTCGATTTTTCACTGTCAATTTTCCAATAAATTTCTTAACCGAAAGATATTGGGGAAATTGTCGTTTATAACAATATAGTTTCTTTTATTTCTGCTATTAAAAAAAACTCAGAAATAGTAGAGTGATAAATATATATATTTCTTGGAGACTGCTTTTTGTTCATGCAGCTCAGAAAATGATAATCAGGAAATTCCTCACATTCTTGGATTATCCTATCTGGATGAAGATGGTGGTGACCAGAGCCCCAAGGGAGGAATTTATTTCCCCTCTGTTATCAGGGAGTGTGGGGATGAAGCCACAAGGAGAAATAAAAATGTTGATCTGCAGGATGGAATGGGGGCAAGTTGGGGGTTGAAACCAAGCAAAAGAACATCTAAACTCAAAGGAAGGTTTGAATAATGCATTAGGATCTATGAATATGCAACATGCCGATGCATTTAAAGAAGCGTTTTCAGAGTTAGTGTGTGCTCTTGGCTGAATGCCAAGCACTCGGCTGTAATTTTTAACCCTTTTGCTTTTGTGTCTCTTACTGTCTTTTTTTATTAAACCTTTTAAATTTTACCAAGAAAGTGAACATCATTTTTCACACCTACCATCACCAAATCTCCAGGAAAAATATGGACAAAAGGTAGCGGAAGCAGAAATTGAATATCTGGAGAAAATTTCTTTCACAGGAAAAAATGGAATATTATTGGATGATATAGAAAGTTTGGAATTCAGAGCTATGAGTGTCCTGTTACATCATGAACCAGATCCTCTTGACTTAATAATTACACACTGGGCAGGAGGAACCCCTATGCAGTCAGCTAAAAATACCTCTGCTGCTGCTGCAAAAACCAGCTGTTTGCAAGCAAAACACAAACCTGCAGATGCAAATATCCCAGCCTCTGCAGAGATGAATCTTACCTTTGCTGAAAAACGATCAAAATGTGCTAAGAGTTTAGTAGAGAAACAGGTAACAATTCCCTTGACTTTCAAGTATCGAAAACTACTTTTGAGCAGTGGGACAGAAAAGTGAAAAGCGGCAATTCAGACCCTAACTCTCATAGAAAAAAACCTTAACACTCCTTTACAGCAGGGAAAGAGAAAAAACCCTAAGGGCTAGATGACCTGTGAGCCAGCTACCCCTGACACATTCCTGCATTTCAACAGCTTCTGATTGCTTCTCTTAGCTTCTTAGTAGGAGCAGAGAAACCTGTAAAAATTTATAACTAACACTAAAGTTTGAAATCTCTTTTAAATACTCCTACAGAAGCCAAAAACCTAAAAATTTAGTTTTTAGAAAAAATAAAATTAGAATTGGTTAAACTGACTCTAATGAAAGGTGTTATCTCTTACATTACTGAAATCTGTTTTAATGCAATTAAGATTTTAAAACAAAAACATTGTATTTAAAGTGCATTTTTCTTACAACTCACTGACTAATAAAAAAGGCAAACAGAAGCCAGTGTTCATAAATTGATTCTCAAAACCTAATCCTAATACAGACTCGTTCCATTGCAGGTGTCCCAGATGCATTTACACATGGCAGTTTGCGTGTTGGCTGCCTTCAGCTTGTTAAAAATGACCCGATAATATTGGCTTTTGCATTTGTGTATTAGTCTTTATATGTTGTTATTTACTGTAAGTATAGTGCAATTTATAACCCCTTTTAGCTGCTTGCTAATATAACCTAATTTCTCATTTTAAGTATGCACCGTATAGCCCATGGAAATAGTAGTGTGATGAATATATTATGTTGATGTATACACCTTATAGCTTATAGAAATAATGGTGTGATGAATGTATTGTACTGTAGGCCTTAGCAAAATATAAAATGTTAAAATACTTCTATATAACTGAGAGAACTGTATAAAGCAATTAAGTTGTTTCCCACATCTGCTGACTGACCTCTCCAAGTGATAAGAGTGACACAAACCACAGCACTGGAGGAGAATTAGAGAATTTGTTGACTACTCCTTATCAGGGAAGTTTGAAACAACAGGATGAAGCCACAAGAAGGAATAAAATATATTGACCTGGTCTGCAGAATGTCATGTAAATAAGTCAGAGTGGAAAACCAAAACAAAGAAAAGTTTCTACAACATCAAAAGCTACTAAGAATGTTTGAATAATGCATGAAACTTATGAATATGTATATGCCTTATGAGATAAACAAGGTAATTTTGTTGCAAATGAAGTCTTGTCAGTTCAATGCTCCTTGTTAAATGTTCACCCCCTTTGTTAATCACCGGGCCATTTACCTTCTTTTGTTCCCCTTCTGCTGCACCTTCGAGCCCCGTAGCTAACCCAACACCCAACATAGCAACCAAAAAGTGGGAGGGGAGATCCAGCAGACATGCAAATAGAAGTGATGCAGTGCCAGCTGGGTGAAGAAATTAAGCAAAAGATTGCTCCGGTGCAGAAAAACGTTATTAGACAGAACCACCAAGACACATGGATGGACCATGCAAGGAGTGAGATTGCCTCCTCCCAAGGTTGAGTGGTTTTCGCCCCCTCACCCTGACTCTCGGAGACGTTGCCCAGAGAGGGACCCCCTGGAATTTCAGAGCCAACCAAGCCTTCGGGATCGGCCATGAGGACCGTGAACCTGACCCTGCCTGCACTCCAGTGAATGAAGCTGCTGCACACCTCATCCTCCGAGTTGCTTCTGGGAGCAGCGTGCACTCGACCTGTCAAGCCCCCACCCTGAGCTGATCACAATAAAGGCTTTCAAAAAGAGAAAAATCTCCTGCCCTGTTTATAACACCAGATTCAACCAAGAGTCACAATTGCCAGAAAAGTCTGTGGTGATGAGGCAGGCCAGAGACCAGGCTTCTGACTGTCTCCAGATCAGGGTTTGCATCAGTGGGGCCTATGGTCTGGTACAGTCATGGCTGTGGTATAGTTGTAGCTCAGGTGGAGGCCAGCTGCTAGACTCTCAGCTTAAAAGCAGCTTTCAAGGGAAGTAGAGGTGGGTCTGGCTGAGGCCTCCCAGCAGAGCTACCTCACAGTACCCTCCCCAATATCACCAGAGAGAAGGGAAAGAAGGGGCTGCCCTCAGCTGTGCTGTATCTAAGTTGGCCCTGAGCCCAGGCAGCCAAACCTCCAGCAGGAGGGGCTGCTCTCAGGGCCCTTAAACCCTCCGGACCTACCTGGATGAAGAGAGTAGAGCAGGTTCTGTGACAGTAACCAGGGTCAGACAACCATCCAGATGGCCAAATGAGTTAATAGTTATCACTGAATAGTTTGGATTGGAAGGGACCTTTAAATGTCATTAAGTCCAACCCCCTGCAGTGAGCAGGGACATCTTCAACCAGGTCAGGTTGCTCAGAGCTCCGTACAACCTGACTTTGAATGTTTCCAGGGATGAGAGTGGTAAATGGGCAGAATTGTACAGTGTTGCTTTAAGATGGTTAAGAATTAATGAGGCTGATTGAAAAGAAACATGAGCTGGGCCCCTTGCTTTTCTTGCACCTGGCTAGAGCAGGGCCTCACAACTGAAGGATGTCTGGAGTGAAGTGAGGGTCTCAAGGCCCAATGTTGTTTCAGTGAGGCACAGAAGAGCACCTGCGTCTCTGTACCAGTTATTGGCCTCACTCCCCTTTACCATACAAAACAAACTTTGTTGTAGATCTGGTCCATTAATAGATAAGGATGCACACAGAGACTATCCAGCGAAGGTCAGACAGCCTTTACTTGAACATGCCTCTGCCTTGGTCACTGGATCCCTTGCTCCCAACGATGTTCCTAGATGAGTACAGTGACTTTGCAGATATCTTTGAGAAGAAGGTGGTGGAAACACTGCTGGCCTATTGCCTGTATGACTGTTCCATTGACCTGAAAAGGAGGACCCTTTCAGATGCATCTACGCTTGGAATTAGCAGCTCTTGAGGACAATCTGGCATGTGAATTCACCTGTCCTCTCCATCTTCCCCACAAGGATCTCCATATTTTTCAGCAAAAAGAATGATGGAGGTTTCTGCCCCTTTATAGACTACAGAGGGGTTGAATGATACAATGGTTAAAAAACATCACCCTCTTCCTCTCATCCTGAAGCACTTGATAAGTCTGCAGGAGGCTCATTGGTTCATAAAGTTGGACCTGAGAGGCTCCTACGACTTGTTCAATAACCAGCAGGGGGATAAGTAAAAAACTGTTTTCCACATCAGGTACAGCCACTATGAGTATCTCGTGATGCCATTTGGTCTCTGCAGTGTTTCACTCACCTTCCTATATTTTATAAATGCTGCCCTGAGAGATTTACTTGATAATTCTGTTGTGGCATACCTGGATGACATCTTGACTTTTTCAACCACTCAAGAGGCTCATATAGACTACATGCAGGAAGTCCTGAGTGACTTGTGACAGGACCATCTCTGCCAGACTCATATAATGCTCCTTTAAGTAATTGAAATGGGCTTTCACTAGAGCTCCATTCCTAGACTATCCAGATGGCCTTTCATTATAGAAGTGGATACCTTAGATGGAGTCGTAGGCATCATCCTCTCTTAGAAGGTCAGCCCTAAGTGGGAACTCTGTACCTGTGCCTTTTTCTCTTAGCAGCTCATTCCCACTGAGACAAATTACAATATCCAGGACAAGGTGCTCCTGACAATCAAAGCTGTCTTTCAACTCTTCAAGGGGGCAAAAGACCGAGCAGTGTTGCTGACTGACCACCAGTCTGGAATACTACTGAGGGATGTTTCTCTCTCCCAGCCTTGCCCTCTAGGCTTCTCTCTTTTTGCACTTTCACTCCATCAAGGACAGGACCAACAAAAGACAACTTATGGTTGGGGTATACTATAGGCTGCCTGACCAGGGGGAGCCTGTTGACAAGGCCTTCTTGCTTCAGATGGAACAGGAAGCATCACTCGTAGGCTCTCATGCTGATGGGGGATTTCAACCCCTCCGGACATCTGTTGGGAGAGCAATACAGTTGCCTGTAAGCAATCCAGGAGACACTTAAGTGTGTAGAGGATTGGCGGCAGCCTGGGATGTAGTGACCATGCCCTGGTTGAATTTGTCATCTCAAGGAGTGTGGGCCTAGCAAGGAGCAAAGTTGGGACCCTGAACTTTGGAAAAGTGAACTTCGGAAGAGTGAACTTCCAAATGTTTGAGGAGTTGATGAATGAGATCCCCTGGAAAACTGTCCATAGGGACTGTGCTGATTTTGGCTGGGGTAGAATTAATTTTCTTCAGAGTGCAAAACAAGCTTTGTTGTTGTTGGAGGTTGGGATTTATTTATCTTTTTTTTTCTTCTTTCAGGGAATTTTCTCCCATTTGTTGCCTAAGAGATGGTAACGGTAATTATGAGACAAAAGATGTGCTGGGAAGAGGAGGAGGGAGAAGGGTGCAGTTTGCTACCATCCCTTAGCTGGGGAGCTTTCTGTTGGGAAGTGCCGAGATACCATGAGATTTTGGCTGAGGGGTGAGGGGCTGGGTTTAGCTTCTTACTCTTGGGAGTGGAGGTGAGATGGTTGGGGATGCTTCTGTGGGGAGAATTCACTGCTACCACGGAGTTCTGTCCTGCACTGCTTTCTCCTTACTGCGGGTGAGCTTCTGCTCGCAAGAGCAGCTGTTGAACTGGGATCTTTCCAACACTCGACCTCACTGGGAAGAGGACCCTGACCCCCAACCCCCTCCAGAGGAAGTGTCTCCTGGCTGCTAGCAGCCTGTCTGCCACCACTCAGCCCTGCTGTTTTCTGTCGCTGCTTCAAGCTTTTTTGCTACACTTTAGCCTGACACCCAGCATCCACCGGGATCCCCCGCTGCTTCTGCTTCTGCCACTGCTTGGGGCTTAGTGCTACACTTTGATTCACCGCCCCTGGGGGTCTGCTCACCTCTGGCATTCCAGCCGGCTACTCCAAGGTACCTGCTACAGCCCATTTCGCCATCCGGCAGAGCACCGAGACCGGCTGTCCCTGTGACTTTGTAAAAGAAGCCCCTTTTCTATCTCTTCCGCTGGCTCAGCCACCATTACCCACGTGGAGAAGTGGCTGAGCTCGTGCCACAGTGTCCCCTGCAGCTGCAGGGTAATCATCACACCTGCCCTGTCTGGCTGGGAGTCAACAGCACCCCTGGCAGCTGTGACCATAACACCACCAAAGAGGGAAGTGCTTGACAGCTGAGAGAAGGCTGTTGTTGGATCTCTGGTTTTTTTCTGTTTGTGGTTGCTGCTGTTGTTGTTTGTTTGCCTTTTATACATACATACATACATATATATATATATATATATATATATATTCTAGCAAAGAACTTTTATTATTTTCCCCATATCTTTGCCTGACAGCCCCGTAATTTCAAAGTTATAATAATTTGGAGGGAAGGGGGTCATATTTTCCATTCCAAGGGAAGTTCCCACCTTCCTTGGCAGACACCTGTCTTTCAAACCAACACAGTTGTAAATCTGGTCCGTTAAGAGATAAGAATGCACACAGAGACTATCTGGCAATGGTCAGACAGCCTTTACTGCCACCTCAGTATGTGGAGGAGGACACAAGTGTTTATTCTAATTTTTTTTTGCCAACTGTAAATTCTGACCGAATGTAACCGAGAACCTCATTTAGCCTTATTTGCATATTAACTTTCACACCTCTAAGAATGAAAATGAAAAGATGACATGTAATACATGTATGACCAAAGTTGCCAAAACCCCACCTACGACGTGATTGTTCTATCCCATTGGGAAGGGCTAAAGAGCTTTGCACACCCAACCGCATTGGAGCAAACCCAAGAATATTCATTTACACATATATATGGCACTATTCGATTTCTGTTACTATACTTTCTGTCACGACATATTAACACTCTGTAGTTACCACATTTATCATCGGCAATCCTGAAACTGCTTTCCTGTTTGTTCAATAAACTGTACTATTTGTGAATCTGGATTGGGCAAGTCCTTATTGAATGTGATCAGACCTATAGTACTGATTGGTAAATTGCATTATTTGGGAATCTGTGCTTGTGAAAGTTCTTATTGAACTTGACCAGACTTATAGTTCTGAATTGGCTATAATCAGAAATTAGGCCCAGCCCACATCCAGCCCCTCTGATCACAGAATCATCTAAGTTGGAAAAGACCTTGGAGATCAAGTCCAACCTATGATCTAACACCACCTTATCAACTAAACCATGGAGCTAAGTGCCACATCCAGTCTTTTTTTAAACACCTTCAGGGATGGTGATTCCACCACCTCCCTGGGCAGCCCATTCCAATGCCCGATCACTCTTTCTGTAAAGAATTTTTTTCCGATGTCTAGCCTAAACTTCCCCCAGTGCAGCTTAAGACTGTGTCCTCTCATCCTGTCACTGGTTGCCTGGGAGAAGCGACCAACCCGCACCTGGCTACAACCTCCTTTCAGGTAATTGTAGAGAGTGATAAAGTCTCATCTGAGCCTCCTTTTTTCCAGACTAAACAACCCCAGTTCCCTCAGATGCTCTTCATAGGGCTTGTGTTTTAGACCCCTCACCAGCCTTGTTGCCCTTCTCTCTGGATGCGTTTGAGCATCTCAACATCTGTCCTAAATTGAGGGACCCAGAACTGATCCCTGAGGACTAGATGGAACACAAAGAGGGTTATTTTCTGCTAAGTTTCTATACCCTTAGCGCAACAATGAGGCATCTACCAGCTCTCTGGGAAACCTGTCCCAGTGTTTCACCATCCTCACTGTAAAATATTTCTTACTTATATCTAGCATGAATCTACCTTCTTTTACTTTAAAACCATTACCCCTTGTCCTATTGCAACAGCCCCTACTAAAAAGTTTGTCCCCATCTTTCTTGTTGGCCCCCTTCAGGTACTGAAAAGTTGCTATAAGGTCTCCCTGGAGCCTTCTCTTCTCCAGGCTGAACAACCCCAACTCTCTCAGTCTGTCTTCATAGGAGAGGTGTTCCAGCTCTCTGATCATCTTTGTGGCCTCCTCTGGACCCACTTGAACAGGTCCATGTCTTTCCTATGCTGAGGGCTCCTGAGCTGAATGCAGTACTCCAGGTGAGGTGTCACTAGAGCAGAGAGGGAGAATTACTTCCCTTGATTTGATGTTTAGCACAGGATCTGCATTAATGAAGACCAAAATTCTTGAACAACTCCTGAAAGTTCCATCCCTTTTCAGAAAAAAGGCGAGAAAGAAAGTGAACTCTCCCTAATCTAATGGCAAGATCTTGGTACAGTTATGAAGACTGTGATGAACTGAACAAGCAATAAAGGTTCTATCTCTTTGCTGTACCTAAGTTTCCAAGTCCCAGGCAATGTAAAACCTTTTCTTGCTCAGTAATGCACTAAGTCAATTTTATTATGAGATTATCAGAAGTGTGGGAGAGCTAGAAGAAGATTTGGGATCAGACTACTTCAACCTGAGTTGTTCAACTACACCAAGAATGTCCAATTTCTAAACAGCAGAATTTAAATGAACTTTTGTCAAGTAAAACTTCCTGAGATCATATATATCTGAAGATTATTTTTCCTGTTACATATATTTTGTGAAAGGCACACATAACTGGAAAGGACAGATAACTATATAAGATACAGAGATATTTCTACAACAAATAAACCAATTCAAATGTAAAAATTAAAATTCCTTCTAAATTTTAACATGGTGTTCCTTTAAAACATTTCCAACCACAAATTCCAAGGAAAAGTGGTGAACCTTATTGTGTATAAAATATATCTAGTTTTAGAGTAAGATTTTTAACAATGTAAATATCCATACTACACACTTCCATAAGTCATCTAAGTAACTCCCCAAGACATAAGTAGTTACAAATATATTCTAGGAAAGGACTTATTAGTCTGTTTTTCCATGCTCCTATCCCAAAGAATGATCTCTCATTGTTTTCTGTGCTCCCTGCACCAATGCATAAATAAAAATGTATTTAATATATAAACCTATGTTATAGATATGGTTATTATATGTAGTTATATAGTTCTAGATACAGGGTTTTAATATATTATGTGCAAGCAATGGTGAAAAAGCATTTAATACCTCAGTCCTGAAAGCAGAGTTGTGTTTAAAATTTCATCATGTGGGAAATCCCAGTGCAGTCTAGAAAAAACTCCCATGTTTAACAATAAACTCATAAACTTACCTATTAGGGTCCTAGTCTCAAAAACATTATAGCTCAAAAATAAAAGTGAATTGAATGGTCGAAAGCTGTTCCTTGGAGAGATGTCATTATCATAGATCACAGAATATGCTGAGTTGGAAGGGACCCATCAGGATCGTCAAGTCCAACTCCTGGTCCTGCACAGGACACCCCAAGAGTCACACCATGTACCTGAGAGCATTGTCTAAACACTTATTGAACTCAGACAGGCTTAGTGCTGTGACCATTTCCCTGGGGAGCCTGTTTCAGTGCTCAACCACCCTTTGGGTAATAATTTTAAACAGGAAATGGATCTCACACTTAAAAGGTCAGGGGTCAAATGGCCAATATACAGAGATTATTAAGAAGACAGATAGGGTTTTCATAAGATTATGTTTTCCCAGCATTTTGGAGTTACCAACATATAGAAGAATTGAAGAAGCCATATCAGTCTTAATAATAGTTTCAAAAGGTGCTGACAGTAAAGGAAAAAAGTAATCAACCAGCTAGGGGCTGCTTTGGATTATATATGCATGTAATTTTGGAACTGAATGCCACTCCTGAAGGATTGCAAGTTTCCCCATAAAATAAATATTCTAAAAATCAAACACTTGATGCTTACAAAAGTGTCAGTTCACTTTCCAATACCAATAAAGCCAAAGGACAGTAAGAAAGCAAGCAATCAGCTACTCATTAAGGAAATTAGGAGTATATCACCCATACACTTATGCTACCTACTACATCAACAGATGTAGATACAGATTAGCTGTAGTAGGGGGCTGTTTCTTTACCAAAAAGATCAGATAGATAATCACTGAATCTGATATAACATTTTTGAGAATCAGCTAAGCAGAGTAGCTACAAAGTTACACAGCCCTGATATTATTCAGAATATAATAAAACTTTATATTATAATACAGACATATTTAAAGGCACAGTAAAAAATCAGTAATCTCAAATTAAGAATAAAACATACCAACAGTCAAGGAAATATTAAGATAGCACAGATATTATTTACAATTATTATAGTAAGAGCAAATGTATCCTCTCAAATTTAATTACAGCATTTCTTCTCCAACAGCATAATTTATAATGCCACATCTAATGTCAGGAATATATATATGAAAGGTCTCAAAGGATGGAATAACTTTAAATGTTTCTAACCTAACACTCAACTCGGGGTCTATGGCAAGAACCATGCACTCCTTTGAGCTACACGGAGCAAGAAAGTTCAGAAACTTTCTCCAGCAGGCCAGTCCACTCAACGATTCCAACACCAGAAATACAAGGAGAAAATACGCAGAGAAGGAAATGGCTTCACAACACAATCCTGAAGAGTCCACAAACTCCCGGTCTTGGTGAGTCTGTTTCACTTTACCCCCGACACTCTCCAGCTGTTCGCCAGGAGGTACAAAACTTGAACAAGAGCCCAAACAAGCTTATCTGTTTTGGTATAATCAACCCTAGTAGAGTTTTTGCTAAGTCCCTTTTCCGGGAGCCCGGACGGCTCCCCCTTCCGTGCTGTTGCTTTTATGTCATCCTCGGGAACTCGGCACTCTCCGAGCCGCGCGAGGCGACCGCTCAAAAAGGTCATAAGCTCTGAGGGCAGATGCCCCAAAGGAGATGGAGGGCGATACCACGACTCTGGTCTCTCCTCCATCCCCGGGTGTTTAAACAACTGGCGTCCAGATACCCGTCGTGTCTCCCGTGGGGACACACATACTCGGCGGGGCAGGCATAAGTCCACTTAAGTGTTGCAGAGAGTGTCAATTTCTGTGACCTTTAAGGGAGAAGATGAACAAAGGGAGATGGGGGGGGGGGGAGGTGGGGGGAATAGCTTTCCTCGCCCCAAAATCACAAAACACTTCTCCGACTCACATGCACCGCTTACCTGACACAGGAAGTCTGGTGCTCGGGGCGGTGATGTGTCTGCCTCTGCCTTGGCTCTGAGTTCCTTGATCCAGGAGGCCCGGCCTGTGTAGGGTTGGCGGCGGCTGCTGGCAGAGGGTGGGGGGAGGCGGCTGCTGGAAATGAGCGGCACCCCCGTTCATGATGAGGCTGAGGAAGCTGGAGTGGATTCGGAGGGGAGGCTCCAGGAGGAGGAAGGGAGCTGGGGGAGAAGGAGACGGCTGCGACAGCGATGGGGGAGGGGAACGAGGAGAAGGCGGGGGATGGCAGCGCAGGAGGGAGACGGCGGAAGTAACCACAAATCTGCTGGCGAGCCCAATTCCCCTACCCGCCTCTCCCACCTGGCGAAGGGGATCCGATCGATCTTCAGTGTCGTCCTCCCCGGACTTTGCGGATTCCTGGTCGTGGTTCCGCAGGCAGGCGGAAGGAAAGAGGCGGGAGTCAGGCTGCACAGCGCAAGGTTGCGATTCGGCGGCGATCGCCATGACTTCCCCCTCCCGCCCCCAAGTAGTTGGCAGCAGATGGGGTCCCAACTGCCCAGACAGTGCTCGAGGAGTGGTGGGCATGGCAACAAACTTCCTTTAGGTCTCTTCTTTGAGAAGTAGCAGCGCTAAGGCAAGGAAGCTGCCACCGCTCGTTGTCCCCCGGTACAGGCTCAGGGGCACTAGGAGGGGGCTGAGCCTTCTAGTTCGGTAGGGGAGGCGATTAGCTGTGCCTCACGACTCAAAGGGCTAGAGCTCAGTGCAAGAGGCAAAACAAGGGCAGCATAGAAGGCTATTATACCTCCCTCGCCTCCGCCCTGGAAACAATAACAGCATTATGCCAAGGGAACAAAAGTAAAGGTTATCGGAATCAATGAAGTCCGTAGCCTCCTTCCCTTCCGTCTCGAGGGCTTCCTCTGCCGTCTTGGTCTGCCTCGTACAAGACGGCAAGGTCCACTTCTCAATCCCGGGCGTGACCGGAAGAGGAGGATGATTTACCCATGGGTGCCTGTTCGTATATTAGATTATCCTTTACGTGTGAGTGTGCCTTCCCCTTTCCCTGTGTAGGGAAGGAGCAAGTCCTCTATCATCTAACGCTGTTCTAGCTGCTCTGTAGGAAAAAGTTGCTTCCTTCCTTCTCTGCCATCGGCGTCACCATCCCAGCATAAATTATATACGGTGAGAAAGAAGAGTGGTCAGCTCGCAGCCAGCCCTGCATCTTCCTGCTTTCATACCAACTTTGTCCATGTCCACTTGGATCCCGAGGCAGCAGCTCCCACATGGAACAGAACATAACAACCAGGGGAGGGTCTTATTCCCACCAGACACAATTTTTCTTCCCTTGTTTTGTTCTCCCTTCTCCTTTTCTCCATCTTTTTTCCTTCCATCACAGCATTCAGCTTCACCAGCAGGTCTCAGCCCAACCACCTTAGGTATCACTAGGCTATGCTGTAAGGCAAAAGCTGTCCTGCACCATACAGAACCTGAGATGCTAGGACACACTCTCCTGGGCCTTGCTCCCTTCTTTCTTTACCCAGACTACTTGCCCCCACCACCAGTGGTGACAGTGACAAATGTCTCAACAGTCAAGAGCCTGGTGCTGAGTTCAGGCAGAGCTCTGCTCATCTTTATCTTTTTTTTCCCCACATAAATTGCACACAGAAAACAGAAAACCACTGGCTAGTAGTACTGTCTGTAGTGCTTGGCACATACTGGAGCATCTCAATATGAGGAAAGGCTGAGAGAGTTGGGGCTATTCAGCCTGGAGAAGAAAAAGCCTGGGGGGACCTCATCAATGTATACAAATATCAGAAGGGAGGGTGCAAAGAAGTGGTGCCCAGTGACAGGACCAGAGGCAATGGGCACACAGTGAAACACAGGAGGTTCCATCTGAACATCAGGAAACACTACTGAGCACTGGGACAGGTTGCCCAGAGAGGCTGTGGAGTCTCCCTCCTTGGAGATAATGCAAAAACCATCTGGACATAGTCCTGGGCAGCTGTCTCTAGGTGGCCCTGCTTGAGCAGGGGGGTTGGCCAAGATGATCTCCAGAGCTCCCTGTGTGATCCTGTGTGTGTGCACACACAGAGTCATAAACTGAACAAGGAAGGCTTGAAAAGTTTTGGTAGACTTTTCCAGTCGTGGCTCTATGCCATCCATGCAATTTCAGTTAAATAAACCTTTGTCTTACCAGGGAGGCCCTGGTTCCTGGGAGATCTACACAAAGCCAGGGACTGTCTGCCTGCAATTAATATGCAACAATCAATCATGTTGGAAAGCTCTGAACAGATCAGACACACCAAACCTGCAATCACCATTGTCCCCTTTGCGCTGCTTCAATAATTAGGACTCAAGCATGTCCTTTATGCTCAAGCTACCCCTAGCTTCTCCCATTGCTTCAATTCAAAAGCGCCTACAAACATCTTCCCATGCCTTTCCCCCACCCTCCTGCATGGAGTTAGCAGGAAGCTTCAGGGAATGTCTAATTCCAAAGGCCTTTCCAGCAACAGGGCTGTCCTTGCAATGATGTATTTCTCTTCCTGTCAGCCAAATGCTTTGTGGGTGGGGCAAGGAGCCGAGTGGAGTGGGAGAAGTGGGAACTACTGCAATAATTCGATTAGGCAGCCAGGCTATGGCAGGGGCTATGCTTCAGCTGCAGGGCTGGGTCTTCATCCATTACATGCAAGTGCTTGTTGCTGTTTGGGAAGAAGGGTCGAGCGGTTGGAAAGAGCAGGGCATGGTGGCAGGGACAGGAATCAATTATTTACAAAAACCAACGGTACTTGGGGCTTGTGGCAAGGTTTTGGAGGGGGTGGGTGCATGCGTGCGCAAGCTACAGAGGTGGCTCACGAGAAAACACCAGAAGCTGCCCGTGTCAGATGGAGCTAGTCTCAGCTGGCTCCAAGATGAACATGCCAATGACCAAAGCTGAGCCAGTCAGTGATGTTGGTAGTGCCTTTGTGGTAACACATTTAAGAAATGGTAAAAAACACTACACAACAGCAGCTGGGAGAAAAGAGTAAGAATATGTGAGTGTCTTGGTTTTGAAAGACAGGTGCCTGCCAGGGAAAGCTAGAGCTTCCCTTGTAATGCAGAATGTAAACCCCCTTTCCTCCAAATTATTATAATTTTGCAATCAGGGGCTTTCAGGCAAAGATATGGGAATAGGAGTAACAGTTCTTTACTAGGAATATTTTAAAAAAATACAAATGTAGTAGTACAGAAAAACAAGCAAGCAAGCAAACAAAAATCCTGGAAAACCCTGACAGAATCAGGGATATGACCTGATACCCTGTTGGTCAGGGTGTTGGAAGCAGTGCAGATAAATCCTCCTGGAGTAACAGATGTGGTTCTGTGGAGTAGAGATGATCGTGTAGAAAGGGTTCAGCTGTGGCGAGATGGGTCCGGTGGTCTGGTCTTCCTCTGGGGTCCAGTGGGCAGGCCAGATGCCTGCTGTTCCTAAGTCTCAGTTTTTATCTAGGTAGGAACGGTTGTCTTCCCCCCCCCCCCCCCCACTGGGTGGGGCATCTTACAATGGGATGATGTAATGTGTCATGTCATTGGTGAGCCTTAATGGCCCATTATCAGAAGATATCCCCAGAGGATGGATGGGTGGTGAAAGATAAGAAACACTGCTCCACCTGGCTTTAACGGCTGACCCATTATCAGAAGGCATTCTCCCCCCTCCTCTCTGGAGTTACAAGACATAAAGAAAAAACATCTCCCTAACTGCTTTCAACAGATGAAATAGAATACACTTTTTTTGGTTACATAACCCAAGAGAGTGAGAGAGACAACTCTGCAGACACCAAAGTCAGTGAAGAAGGAGGGGGAGGACGTGGTTCAGGCACAGGAGCAGAGATTCCCCTGTATCCCATGGTGAGGACCATGGTAATGATGCAGGATGTCCCCCTTGCAGCCCATGGAGAACCATGGTGGAGAAGATATTTACCCTATGGCTTGTGGAGGACCCCACAGCAGAGCAGGTGGATATACCCTGAAGGAGACTGCAGCTCGTGGGGAGGAGACCATGCAGGAGCAAGTTTTCTGGCAGGACCAGTGGCACTTGGGAGATCCATGCTGGAGTAGTCTGTCCCGAAGAACTGCACCCCATGGAAAGGACCCACACTGGAGAAGTTCATGAAGGACTGTGTCCTGTGGGTGGAACCCCACACTGGAGCAGGGAAAGGGTGTAAGAAGGAATGACAGAGATGAAACTTTATGAACTGTTTGCAACCCCCATTCCCCATTCCCCTGCACTGCTTGGCAGTAGGAGGTAAAAGAGTTGGGAGTGGAGTTGAGTCTACAGAAAGGAGGGGTGGGGGAAGGTATATTTAGTTTTGTTTTATTTCTCATTATCCTACTCTGTTACAATGAATTGGTCACAAATTAAACTAATTTCCTCAAGTCGAGTCTCTTTTGCCTCTGACAGCAAGTGGTAAGTAATCTCACTGTCCTTATCTCAACCCATGAATTTTTCATAGCATTTTCTCCCCGTCCTGTTGATGAAGGAGTGATAGAGAGGCTTGATGGACAGTTGTTGGACAGCCAAAGTACACCCATCACATCTTTTTTGTCAGGCATATGCTTTTTCACCTCCCGTAGCTCCACCAGCCTTGCTCTCACATACCCCTTGTGTTCATAGGTTTCTTTCCCCAGTGCTCAATCCTCCCTTCACTTTCCTGCGTCTTTTCCCCAGATCTCCCTGTATTTCACAGACCCATGTATTGGTTTTAGGTAGCAGGGGAGCCAGAAAGATGGCTCCTGTGGGGAGCTGCTAGAAGCTTCCACCATGTGGAAATTTATAGGAAAATGACAAAGTGAAAAATTGAGCAGAGCCACAATCAAAAGGCAGTTTAGACCCTGGGTATCGGAGCTGGGTGAACCACAGACACGGTGTCTCCAGTACCAATGTCCCCTATGGTTCACACAGACAGTCTTCTGAAGCCAGTTCTTATACTATTCTTCGTGTCCCGAGGCTGTCGATTGTTCAGTCCAGTTTTTGGATATGCAGATAGGTTTCCTTTTTCTGAGGTTTGCTTGATGAACAGAGTTCCGAGAAGGTACACTTGTCTTGATTACATCTTCTTGGGCAGGGCATTGGGATGTATGCCCTTGATGAGTAGATATGATGCTTATCTGGTGTTGATGGCTGGGTCCTTAGCTTTGCCCAACTCCCTCGAAATCCTGTTACACCCTGTATTGTGCTGCAAAATACCTTATCTTTTGGGTTTCGGGAGGAGGATGGTATAGTTCCTGCCCATTCAACCATGAACATAATTTGTACAGGGGGGTAGCTAAGGGATACAATTTATTTTAACGATATACATAGTTGCTTTAATAAAACATGAATTAACCATACATATATTGTGTGTGTGTGTGTTAAAAGAAGTTTTATTGATGTATAGTTATGTTATTGTGGTTTGTTGTTTAGATGTCCTGTGTTCTCCCCATAGCTCCCTTCCCCCCCCCCCCCCCCCCGTATTGTTGCAGCCTGGGTTGTCCAGGACATGTGGAGAGAAGGTGTGTACATGTACCCCTTGCAAGGGGCAGTTGAGAATGGGAAAAGCTTGTTGCTAGGGGGCGCAGCTTGACAACACCTGACCTCCAATCAAGTTGCAGGGAAATAGTCTCCACCAATAGATGACAAAGAAGAGTTGACTGACAGACTTTGGGAGGGGCCAGGGTTGCCTGATGCAACCCCCAGGAGTATAAAAGGCAGAGCAGCCATTTTGTTGACAATCTTGTGGCTGCCAGTCACAAACCCACAGCAGTGCTGTCCTTTTTCCTTATTCGATCCTTTGTTGTATTTTGTTAAGGTTTAATAAACCTTTGAAATTTTTTAAAGGGAGGGTCATTTTTCATAAGACCAAATCGCCCCACCGGAAGAAAGGCTGCCCCCTTTCCCCCAAACTCTCACAGGAAATCCCAGGCTGGGTCCCACCCATCATGATACTCCGGAGGTAGAGGGAGGGGGAACACCACCCTGGACACAAAACAAAAAAAACCAAAAACCAAAAATGGATATAGGATAAAAAGAACCATCCCCTAGACAATGGGGCTGAGAAACCTGATCTAGTTGAAGATGTCCCTGCTCATTCTGGGGGCTTGGACTAGATGACCTTTAAAGGTCCCTTCCAACCCAAACTGTTCTATGATTAGCTCCATAAACCTTCTGGCAAAGCAGGTAAAGCTGACCCAGCTGCAGTTCCACTGATCCTCCCTCATGGTGTTATTGAAGATGGGTGTGACATTCACCTTTCTCCAATCTTCCCCCAAATGCCATGACCTTTCAAAGATGATAGAGAGCTGCCTCACAATGACACTGGCCAACTCCTTCGGCACCCTTGGATGCATCCCATCTGGTCCCATGGACTTGTGTATGTCTAAGTGGGTTGATTCCTAACTTGATATTACTCTAATACAGACAATGCTTCTCTCCTATAGACTGACACTAGACTCAGAGATCTGAAAGGCCTCAGGACAAAACTTAACCAGGAAAACAGACAAAAAAAGGCATTGAGTACCTCAGCCTTTTTAATGTCCTTGGTCACTAGGTCCCTTGACCTGTTGAACTGTGGGCCACACTTTCTTTAGCTTGTCTTTGGTTACTCACATACCTGAAGAAGCCCTTCTTGTTGCCCTTCATATCCCTCACTAATTCCAATTCTGGCTGAGCTTTGTCCAAATTCTGTCCCTGCACACTTGGGCAATGTCTTTATATTCCAGCTATGCAGTCCATTCCCATTTTAAACTTCTGCATACTTCCTATTTTATGCTTGACCCCAGTCAGGAGTTCTGTGATCATCCATGCTGTCCTTCCTTCAAGGTTGCTCATTTTTACACCCAGTGGAATGGGCCGTTCTTGTGCTTTAAAAATATAGTCCTTGAAAATCACCCAGTTCTCTTGGGTTGCTTTGTACTTCATGGCAGTCTCCCAAGGGATGCTGCAATGCAGATCCCTGAAAAAGCCTAATTCTGCTTGTGAGAAACTGGAAGGATTGCTGGCTCAAAATATTTCGGGCATGAGTGTGGGGGAAGGGGCAGGTCAGGCCTTGCTCTGGTGAGGCAATGCCCAGCTTCACACATGCCACTCCCCTGGGTGTGTATCCCAGCCCCACAGTGGCTGCCAATCACTGGCACACTGGAGGCAATGCTCCACACCCTACCCCTGGAGCCTCAATCTAGCCCCAGAGTGGCCAGATGACCAGAAGTCCCATCCAGGGGAAGGGCCCAGGAAAGCCAAAGGGTACTTAAGCCAGAACATGACTTGACCCTAACTCCTTTTGGAATTTATATCAGCTGAGACACTGCTGGAACTGAGGAGTGGTAGATAATTTGTTCTTTTCAATATCTTTTATCTCTTTCCTTTTTTTTTTCTCCAATTCTTCTTGGAGTTTTGAGTAACTTAAAATTGGATGGGCTTGGAATTTGCTAAGTTGAATGGGCTAAGTTAATGTTTTGTGAAATGTTTTATGTTGATTGAATGCTGCTCTAAACCTTTTGCTAAAGTTCTCTGATTTTCTAAATGTCTTGGTTTTGAAAGAAGACAGGTATCTGCTAAAGAGGGGCAGGGCCTCTCTTGGAATGGATAATTCAAATCCCCTCCCCTCAAGTTATTATAATTTAGAAAAATTAAAACGGCTTTCAGGCAGAGATATGGGGATAGGAATAACAGTTCTTTACTAATAGGTATAACAAGGCAAAAAACAACAAAAACTACAGCAATTAATAGCGAACAGAACCAGGGACCTTGACAGGGCTTGGTTTCACAAAACCTGGGGAAGTCTGGTCTCTTGGGACTCTGAAAAAAAAGTACCAAGCTGGAACGGTGAGGGATCCCGGGCTGATGGATCGGATAAAATCCGGAGCTCCGTCAGTTGTCACTGGAGGGCAGGGATGTCCGGCAGGGAGGGCAGCACGGGGCCGCGGTGCAGAACAGCTTGAAAGCAGCGCTGAGGCAGTGGGACAGGGCCGGGCCAGCTCCAGCAGGGAAGCAAAAGGAGAACTCAGGAGTTTTCCTGGGCACACGAGCAGATGATGGTAGCTCTCTTCAGGATCAGATCCGGGTGGTGCCAGTGAAAAACCCACGCAGCAACAGCAGCCCCGTCCTCTTCCAATGCAGGGCACACCAAAAGTGAAGCTGCCCTCCCAGCCCCGTCTTTTTCCCTGCCCCCCTCCCCCGCCAAGAGAAACTCCCGGAGACAAAGAGTGTCCCAAGTGCCAGGCTCCATCCTTTGTTTCACCTGAGCACTGATAAGTATCCAGTGATTAGTTGCTTCAGCAACCCTTGGGAGAAAATTCTATAGGTGACAAAAAAAACCAAGCCTAACCCCCAACATTAATCCACCCCGAATTTTTTCCCATACCAACATTTTACATTGAATTTAAACCTCTAAACTATATATATACACACACTACCTTAATTATATACATATATACATGGAGACATGGGTATGGATGCAGTGGCATGGGTAGTTCACCCTAAAACAAGGTCTCCTTGAGGTATGCATTGGGTCTGTCCATCTTTTTGCATTACCCACCAAGTGCAACCTGGTCCCTGAGCGAAGACAACCCCACGGATGGGATTGTCTTTGCTGGAGGCAGAATTAACCCAAATAGTTTTTCCCAGCATACTTCTCATGTGTACCGCTGGAACCTTATCTCCATCCATTGTTCTCAGGGGCTCAGACTGGGCAGGGCCTGCTCAGTTGGTGGAACCTCTGGTGTTCACTAACCACGTGGCTTTTGCTAAATTAATCTCCCAGTTCTTGAAAGACCCCCCACCCAGTGCCTTCAAGGTGGTTTTAAGCAGGCCATTGCATCGTTCAACTTTCCTGGCAGCTGGTGCATGATAAGGGATGTGATATATCCATTCAATGCCATGTTCTCTAGCCCAGGTGTTTATAAGGCTGTTCTTGAAATGGGTCCCATTGTCCGACTCAATTCTCTCAGGGGTGCCACGTCTCCACAGGACTTGTTTTTCAAGGCCCAGGATGGTGTTCCGGGCAGTAGCATGAGGCACAGGGTAGGTCTCCAGCCATCCAGTGGTGGCTTCTACCATGGTCAGCACATAGCGCTTGCCTTGGCAGGTCTGGGGAAGGGTGATGTAGTCAACCTGCCAGGCTTCCCCATACATATATTTAGACCACCATCCCCCATACCATAGGGGCTTCACCCGCTTGGCCTGCTTGATTGCAGCGCATGTCTCAAAGTCGTGGATAACCTGGGAAATACTGTCTATGGTTAGATCCACTCCTCGGTCTAGTGCCCACTTATAGGTGGCATCTCTGCCTTGATGTCCTGAAGCATCATGGGCCCATCGAGCTAGGAACAGCTCTCCCTTGTGTTGCCAGTCTAAGTCTATCTTTGATACTTCTATCTTGGCAGCCTGATCTACTTGCTCATTGTTTCGGTGCTCCTCATTAGCTCTGCTCTTGGGGAAATGGGCATCTACATGGCGGACTTTCACAGGTAGCTTCTCTACCCGAGTGGCAATGTCTTTCCACTCATCAGCAGCTCAGATTGGTTTTGCCCGACGCTGCCAGTTGGCCTTTTTCCACCTTTCCAGCCAACCCCACAGAGCACTGGCCACCATCCACGAATCAGTGTAGAGGTAGAGCTTTGGCCACTTCTCTCTTTCAGCAATGTCCAGGGCTAACTGAATGGCTTTGAGTTCAGCAAGTTGACTTGATCCACCTTCTCCTTCAGTGGCCTGTGCAACCTGTCGTGTGGGGCTCCATATGGCTGCCTTCCACCTCTGGTTCACCCCTACAATGCAACAGGAACCATTAGTGAAAAAGGCTGTACTGTGTCTCTTCCGTTGGCAGTTGGTTGTACGGTGGTGCTTCTTCAGCCCGTGTCACTTGTTCCTGCTCCTCTTCCTCCATGAGACCAAAGCATTCACCTTCCGGCCAGTTGGTAATAACTTCCAAAATCCCAGGGCGGTTTGGGTTTCCAATGCGGGTGCGCTGTGTGATGAGGGCAATCCATTTGCTCCATGTGGCATCAGTGGCATGGTGGGTAGAGGGAACCTTTCCTTTGAACATCCACCCCAGCACCGGCAGTCGGGGTGCCAGGAGTTGTGCTTCTGTGCCAATAACCTCTGAAGCAGCTTGAACTCCTTCATAGGCAGCCAAGATTTCCTTCTCCGTGGGAGTGTAGTTGGCTTCAGACCCTCTGTAGCTTCGGCTCCAGAATCCCAGTGGTCGGCCTCGAGTCTCACCCAGTACCTTCTGCCATAGGCTCCAGGACAGGCCATGGCTCCCAGCTACAGAGTAGAGCACGTTCTTCACATCTGGTCCCGTCCTGACTGGGCCAAGGGCCACTGCATGAGCCATCTCCTGCTTGATCTGGGCAAAAGCTTGTTGCTGCTCAGGGCCCCAGTGGAAATCGTTCTTCTTGAAGGTGACCAGGTAAAGAGGGCTCACAATCTGACTATACTCAGGAATATGCATCCTCCAGAAACCTATAGCACCTAGGAAAGCTTGTGTCTCCTTCTTATTGATTGGTGGAGACATCGCTGTAATCTTGTTGATTACATCAGTAGGAATCTGACGCTGTCCATCTTGCCACTTTACTCCTAGGAACTGGATCTCACGAGCTGGTCCCTTAACTTTACTCTTCTTGATAGGAAAACCGGCTTCCAGGAGGATCTGAATGATTTCGTTTCCCTTCTCAAACACTTCTGCTGCTGTGTTTCCCCACACAATGATGTCATCAATCTATTGTAGATGTTCTGGAGCCTCACCCTTTTCTAGTGCAGCCTGGATCAGTCCATGGCAGATGGTGGGGCTGTGCTTCCACCCCTGGGGCAGTCAGTTCCAGGTGTACTGCACTCCCCTCCAGGTGAAGGCAAACTGAAGCCTGCATTCTGCTGCCAAAGAAATGGAGAAAAATGCATTGGCAATGTGTCCTAGGTTACAATGTGAAATTGTGCCCAAAGTTTGTATTCTATCCCCATGAGCCGTTGGAGCCAGGGTGGGGCAGTGTTTTCCTTATCTTCTGTTAACGAGCCTAACAATGCCTTGCCACATGACTCATAGATAACTTCCTCCGGGAGTTATCTCTGTTTTAATGGGCCATCAAGGACCCACTGCATGACTCATAGAATGAGATGATCCCCATTGTGAGATGCTCCACCCAGGGGGAGGAGCCAAGCATTCCCACCTGGATAAATCCAGGGTTTGGGACAGCACAAGCAGCTTTAATCCACTGGACTCCCAGAGGAGACAAGAGCTGCCAGAAGTTTCTACAGGAATCACTGCTTCGACAAGACCATCTCATCTGGACTGCCACTACCACCCTAACTAACAGGGTGTCAGGTTGTATTCTGACTCTGTCAGGTTTTTTTTGTACTATTACTTTTATTTTATTTTACTTTACTTTATTTTCTTTTCATCTTAATAAATTGTGTTTCTGACTTGGAGTCCTTCACTGGTTTTGCTTTCAAACCAGCACATATTTTTGGCGCCCAACGTGGGGCAGGAGGTACTGAGAAAAGTCAGAATTACAATTTTGGGAAAAAGACACCTGTTCACCATGATGCTCAGCATGTTTACATGTGTCTTGTACCTAGCTCTCTATATCTTTCCGCACATAGGGCAGTATCTGCAGATCTTAATATTCTGGTGTAAACCAGGGTACATCACTAAGATTGCTTTATTGGTCAATTATGCCTATTGCATGATAACCTGTGAGGCAATGAGCACAATTCGGAATATGTACTCAATTTTGTTGTCTTGCCCCGGTCTAGGATGCTTTGTTTGGGGTCTCAACAATCTCACCCAGCCACAGTGGGGAGGGGTAAAGAATGATTTTTTCCAGTCTTTCAAGACTGATACAGCAGTTTTTGGAAATTTTGAGTTCTCTCTGGATACCAAGGACAGCATAATGTTGTTGTTAGTACTGCTTTCTCTTCTCTGCACAGCCTGCACCATGCTTAAAGTGCAGCGTTTTCTTGAGGCAGAGGAGAAAAGAACCAAATGCACAGCAACAGCCTTCGTGTCCACACAGATTGTCACAGAGGAGAAAGGAACCAAAAGCCAGGCAACAGTGTCCGAGTCTACGCAGACTGTTACAGAGGAAACAGAAGCCGAAAGCAAGGCAACAGTGTCCGAGTCTACGCAGACTGCCACAGAAGAGAAAAGAACCAAAATCAAGGCAACAGTGCCCACAGCCACGCAGACTGCCACAGAAGAGAAGGAAGCCACGTGCAAAGCCACAACGTCTGTGTCTGTGCAGGTTGTCACAGAGGAGAAAGAAGCCAAAAATGCCAGCATCTCCACACAAACCATCACTGAACTGGAACAGCCTAAACCGGTAGCAGTTGCTCCTGTTCAGAAGAAGAAAGCAAAGAGCAAATCAGTCCGCATAGTGACTGATGAGGATGCAGCAGGACCTTTGCACCCAGCAGAAAAGACAGAGCCAGAGATCATCACTCGCTCTCTGTCCCTGGGTGAGCTGCGTGACCTGCGGAGGGAATTCACCCGCCAGACAAATGAATCCGTCCTGACCTGGCTGCTCCGTATCTGGGACGCTGCAGCCAATGACACCATTCTGGATGGAAGTGAGGCCAGGCAACTGGGATCGCTGTCCCGAGATGTGGTCATTGACCAGGGGATCGGGAGAACCCAAGAAACTCAGCCTCTGGCGACGACTGCTAACAAGTGTGAAGGACAGATACCTTTGTAAAGAAGATCTCCAGGTGCACCAAGGAAAGTGGAACACAATGGAACAAGGTATCCGATGCCTGAGGGAATTGGCCGTGCTGGAGATCATTTTCTCAGAGGATGAGAGATTTCCTAAAAGCCCAGATGAAGTCCAGTGCACATCGCAGATGTGGTTGAGATTCGCACGGCTTGGACCAGAGATGTACTCCCGTTACCTGGCAACGCTGCAATGGAGGGCAGGCGAGGACAGGGTGGGCGTCTTAGTCAATAAACTAAGAATTTATGAGGACACTGTCACTGCCCCATTTCGTACCCATGTCTCATCCGTGGAAACAAGGCTGGCTGAGCAAATCCGAAGCTTGATTAAAGAAGAAATTTACCATGTCTCACCAGAACCAACAAGAGTCTCTGCCATTAGGAGCAGGCGTCCCCCAGCCAGGGAGAGAACATACACTCCACGAGGTAACCTCTGGTCTTTTCTTCGGGAGCATGGAGAAGACATGAGGAAGTGGGATGGAAAACCCACCTCCTCCTTAGCAGCCCGGGTACGTGAACTGAAAAGAGAGACTCCTACCACAAGAAGTTCATCTAGAGTCAATGCTGCTCCAGTCTCTCGAGCATAAAACCCCAGACGGGATAGGAATGATGATATGACTGATCCTCTCGAAGGAACCTCGGGAACATATGTACAGGAAGAGAGTAGCATGCACCATGACCAGGAATAGGGGGGCCCTGCCTCTAGCCAGGTAGAGGAAAGGGACAATCGGATCTATTGGACTGTGTGGATCCGATGGCCTGGCACATCTGACCCACAAGAGTATACGGCTTTGATTGACACTGGCTCTCAATGTACCCTGATGCCATCAAGGTATGTAGGGACAGAATCTGTTTCTATTTCTGGAGTGACAGGAGGGTCCCAGCAGCTGACTGTAGTGGAGGCCGAAGTGAGTTTAACTGGGAACGGGTGGCAAAAACACCCCATTGTGACTGGCCCAGAGGCCCCATGCATCCTTGGCATAGACTATCTCAGAAATGGATATTTCAAAGACCCAAAAGGATATCGCTGGGCTTTTGGGATAGCTGCTGTAGAGACAGAAGGCATCAGACAACTGAATACCTTGCCTGGTCTCTCAGATGACCCCTCTGCTGTGGGACTGCTGAGAGTTGAAGAACAACAGGTACCAATCGCCACAGCAACAGTGCACCGTCGGCAATACCGCACCGACAGAGACTCTGTGATTCCTATCCATGAGATGATTCGTAAACTGGAGAGCCAAGGGGTGGTCAGCAAGGCTCGTTCACCTTTTAACAGCCCCATCTGGCCTGTGCGAAAGTCCAGTGGAGAATGGAGACTGACTGTGGATTACCGTGGTCTGAATGAGGTCACTCCACCACTGAGTGCTGCTGTGCCAGACATGCTGGAGCTTCAGTACGAGCTAGAGTCTAAGGCAGCAAAGTGGTACGCGACCATCGACATTGCCAATGCCTTCTTCTCCATTCCTTTGGCAGCAGAGTGCAGGCCTCAGTTTGCTTTCACCTGGAGGGGTGTGCAGTATACCTGGAACCGACTGCCCCAGGGGTGGAAGCACAGTCCCACAATCTGCCATGGACTGATCCAGACTGCATTGGAAAAAGGCGAGGCTCCTGAACATCTCCAGTATATTGATGATATTATTGTGTGGGGGAACACAGAAGGGGAAGTCTTCAAGAAAGGAGAAAAGATTGTCCAGATTCTACTAAAAGCTGGTTTTGCCATTAAGCGAAGTAAGGTTAAGGGGCCGGCTCGAGAAATCCAGTTCCTGGGAGTCAAGTGGCAAGATGGTCGTCGCCAGATACCCACAGAAGTAATCAACAAGATCACCGCGATGTCTCCACCAACCAGCAAGAAGGAAACACAAGCTTTCCTAGGTGCTATAGGCTTCTGGAGAATGCACATTCCTGAGTATAGCCAGATTGTGAGTCCTCTCTACCTGGTTACTCGCAAGAAGAACGATTTCCACTGGGGCCCTGAACAGCAGCAAGCCTTTGCCCAGATCAAGCAGGAGATCGCTCATGCGGTAGCCCTTGGCCCAGTGAGGACAGGACCAGATGTGAAGAATGTGCTCTACTCAGCAGCCGGGAACAATGGCCTGTCCTGGAGCCTATGGCAGAAGGTGCCTGGTGAGACTCGGGGTCGACCACTGGGATTCTGGAGTCGAAGCTACAGAGGGTCTGAAGCCAACTACACTCCCACGGAGAAGGAAATCTTGGCCGCCTATGAAGGAGTTCAAGCTGCCTCGGAAGTAATTGGCACTGAAGCACAGCTGCTTCTGGCACCCCGACTGCCGGTGCTGGGGTGGAATTTCAAGGGAAAGGTTCCTTCCACGCATCATGCAACCGACACTACTTGGAGCAAATGGATTGCCCTCATTACACAGCGCGCCCGAATTGGAAACCCAAATCGCCCTGGGATTCTGGAAGTTATAACGAACTGGCCTGAAGGTGAGACTTTTGGCTTATCCTCTGAAGAAGAAGAGGAGCAAGTGACACGTGCTGAGGAGGCCCCACCATATAACGAACTACCAGAGACTGAAAGACAATATGCCCTCTTCACTGATGGTTCCTGCCGAATTATAGGTGCTGACCGGAAATGGAAAGCTGCAGTATGGAGCCCCACACGACGAGTTGCACAAGCTACCGAGGGACAAGGTGGATCGAGCCAGATGGCAGAGCTTAAAGCTGTCCAGCTGGCTTTGGATATTGCTGAACGAGAGAAGTGGCCGAGGCTCTATCTCTACACCAACTCATGGATGGTAGCTAATGCCCTGTGGGGATGGCTGAATCGCTGGAAAAAGGCCAACTGGCAGCGCAGAGGGAAACCCATCTGGGCTGCTGAGATTTGGCAGGACATTGCCACCCGAGTAGAGAAGCTAACCGTGAAGGTTCGACACGTGGATGCATACGTACCCAAGAGTCGGGCTAATGAGGAGCATCGCAACAATGAGCAGGTAGATAAAGCTGCCAAGGTGAAAGTGTCACAGGTAGATCTAGACTGGCAACACAAGGGAGAATTATTCCTAGCTCGTTGGGCCCATGATGCCTCTGGTCATCAGGGAAGAGATGCAACATACCGATGGGCCCGTGATCGAGGGGTGGACCTTACTATGGACAGCATCTCACAGGTCCTCCATGACTGTGAGACCTGCGCTGCAATCAAACAGGCCAAGCGGGTGAAGCCTCTGTGGTACGGTGGATGATGGTTGAAGTACAGGTATGGGGATGCCTGGGAGATTGACTACATCACCCTTCCCCAGACCCACCAAGGCAAGCGCTATGTGCTGACCATGGTAGAAGCAACCACTGGATGGCTGGAGACCTATTCTGTGCCTCATGCTACTGCCCGGAATACCATCCTGGGCCTCGAAAAGCAAGTCCTTTGGAGACACGGCACCCCAGAGAGAATCGAGTCAGACAACAGGACACATTTTAAGAATGGACTTATAAACACCTGGGCCAAAGAACATGGTATTGAATGGATATACCACATCCCTTATCATGCACCAGCCGCCGGGAAAGTTGAACGGTGCAATGGACTATTAAAGACTACCCTGAAGGCACTTGGCGGAGGGACCTTCAAGAATTGGGACATAAACGTAGCCAAAGCCACCTGGATGGTCAACACCCGAGGCTCCATCAATCGAGCTGGTCCTGCCCAGTCTGAACCCTTGCACACAGTGGATGGAGATAAAGTCCCTGTGGTACACATGAAAGGGATTTTAGGAAAGACTGTTTGGATTAATCCCACCTCAGGCAAAGGCAGACCCATCCGTGGGATTGTTTTTGCTCAAGGACCTGGTTATACTTGGTGGGTAATGCAAAAAGATGGAGAAACCCGTTGTGTACCACAAGGAGACCTAATTTTAAGTGAGAACTAGAAATTAGTGTGTAAGGTTTCATTCTGTGTATATATGTATGTATCTGTGAGGGTATATGATGTAGATGGTGATAGAATAAGGGGTGGATTATGTCCTAGGTTACAATGTAAAATTGTGCCCAAGGTTTGTATTCTATCCCCATGAGCCGTTGGAGCCAGGGTGGGGCAGTGTTTTCCTTATCTTCTGTTAACGAGCCTAACAATGCCTTGCCACATGACTCATAGATAACTTCCTCTGGGAGTTATCTCTGTTTTAATGGGCCATCAAGGACCCACTGCATGACTCATAGAATGAGATGATCCCCATTGTGAGATGCTCCGCCCAGGGGGAGGAGCCAAGCATTCCCACCTGGATAAATCCAGGGTTTGGGACAGCACAAGCAGCTTTAATCCACTGGACTCCCAGAGGAGACAAGAGCTGCCAGAAGTTTCTACAGGAATCACTGCTTCGACAAGACCATCTCATCTGGACTGCCACTACCACCCTAACTAACAGGGTGTCAGGTTGTATTCTGACTCTGTCAGGTTTTTTTTGTACTATTACTTTTATTTTATTTTACTTTATTTATTTTCTTTTCATCTTATTAAATTGTGTTTCTGACTTGGAGTCCTTCACTGGTTTTGCTTTCAAACCAGCACACAATGTCAGTTGTGGCATACCATTTTGCTGCCTTGGACTCCAGCTCGTACTGGAGCTCCAACATGTCTGGCACGGCAGCGCTCAGCGGTGGTGTCACCTCATTCAATGCACAGTAGTCCACAGTCAATCTCCATTCTCCTTCAGATTTATGCACAGGCCAGATGGGGCTGTTGAAGGGTGAGTGGGTTTTACTAACCACCCCTTGGGTCTCCAGCTCTCGAATCATCTTATGGATGGGAATCACAGCATCTCCATTTGTTCTATACTGGCGGTGGTGCGCTATAGAAGTGGCAGTTGGTACCCATTGCTCTTGTACTTTTAGGAGTCCTACTGCAGATGGATTCTTGGACAGTCCAGGCAAGGTGTTCAATTGCCGGATGCCCTCTGTCACTACAGCCGCTATCCAAAATGCCCACCTGAGTCCTTTTGGGTCTTTGAAATACCCACTTCAGAGGTAATCTATGCCCAAAATGCATGGGGCCTCTGGCCCAGTCACAATAGGGTGTTTCTTCCACTCATTTCCAGTCAGGCTCACATCTGCTTCCACCAAAGTAGAATCTTGTGATCCCCCTGTCACGTCAGCGATAGAGACAGATCCTGCCCCTACATGTCTTGATGGCATTAATGTGCACTGCGCACCAGTATCAACCAAGGCCTCATAGTATTGTGGTTCAGATGTGCCAGGCCAACGAATCCACACAGTCCAAAAAACGTGGTTCTCCCTAGCCTCTACCTGGCTAGAGGCAGGGCCCCTCTAAGCCCGGTTATCCTTCTTTTCTTGAGCATATGTCTTAGAGGTTCCTTCAAAGGGGTCGGACATGTCATCATCATCATACCTGGCAGTTCGGCTACGGGCAACTGGAGCCCCTTCCCTTTTGGTGGAACTCCCTCTCTGAGTCTTGCCTTCCTTCAATTCACGCACCCGTTGTGCCAGGGCAGCCGTAGGTTTTCCATCCCATCTGTTCATATTTTCTCCACAATCCTGCAGGAAGAACCACAGCTCAGCGTGTGGAGTGTACCCTCTCTCCCTACCCGGGGAGCATCTATGTTGGGTACCAGAACCTCTGATCTGTACTGCTGAGATTTGGAGAAGGTCCTCTCTAATCTCCCTGAGTTTCTTATGGTTGTCATCTATCTTATCCTCTAGTTTCTGTAGACGTGTTTCCACAGCTGCGATTCTGGCGTGTGTAGGGCCGTGCACAGCATCTGCATATGCTCGGAGCTTCTTTGCCATATCAAGCGCAGTCTCCTCCATGTCCTCCCGCTTCATTACCACTAAAGCAGAAGCATATTCCAATGGCCCAAATCGTATAAGTTTTTGCCACATCACAGATGTACATGATACCAAGTCTGGGTTTCTAGTGTTTAGGTCATCTGAGAAGACCATCTCTGCCACTGCCATTTCTCTCAAGCGTTGAATCCCTTGTTCTATGGTCTTCCATGGGGTTTGCTGCATATAGAGATCATCTGCACACAAATATCTTTCTGCCACACTTGCTAGGACCCGTACCCAGAGACTGCAAGGACTAGCCTCTCTCATCATCTTTTGCTCAATGACTGGATCATGTGACAGTGATCCCAGATGTCTCGCTTCAGTGCCGTCCAGAATTGTAGCCTCTTCTGCTGCATCCCAAAGACGGACTAACCAACTAATTATAGATTCATCAGGTTGTCACCGGTAATCCTTTCTTAGGCCCCGAAGGTCCTTCAGGGAAAAGGAATCAATATTGGCTTCTGATCCTGTGCTAGAAGTTTTGGCTTCTGATTTTGGTGAAGGTCCTTCCCTTGGGTCATCATCGTCCACTGGTCGATCAGTTTTGTGGGTGTTTTTCTTGCTGGAGCAACTGCCAGGGGCTTAGGCTTACTGTCTGGTTTAGCTGCTGACTCAGGCTCAGGTTCTAGTTTAGCTGCTGGCTTCATAACGGGTGTTGGCTGCAGCCTGAGTGACTGGGGTAGCTGTTGATTTGTATCCCTTCCCCCCTGCCTCTGTCTACTGCCCTACAGTATCTAGCAGTGTGCGATAAGCATATGCCAGGGCCCAGCTTACTGCAACAATCTTTTCCCCCTTAGAGCCATCCCGGTACCTCTCTTTCAGGTATTTCCCCAGCTCCACTGGATTCTGAATTTGTTCACATGGAAAATCCCAGACTACAGGGTCAGAGAATTCCCTGAGGAGTTGGCCCATATCCTCCCATTCTCCACACCACTCAGGATTTCCTCTGCCTGGGTCAGGAGTTTCATCAGCCCCTCTAGAAATCTCAGCCCATATTCTAGAGAAGCTGCAGACAGTATAGAGGAGGTTTACGAGATGAAATACCAGAAAGATGGTCTCTTTAACACTCAGGGGAAACTGAACATTCTCCCACAATAATTTAACCGATTCAGAGGAGAAGGAAACAAAAGATTGCAATGCTTCATCCTCTGCTCCTCCTCCCACAAACAAGGTGAATAACCATAACCATGACCCTTACATGCTAGGGAAACATCTCAGCAACTTTATAAACTTCCTACAAGTCATTATCATTAAACCAAGACCAATAGCTACTCTAATCCGTGTCCCTCTGCTGTAAAAACTGCGTATTAGTGAAAATACTGGGGCTATCTCCGGATATGCAAATAAACCTAAGGACCACAAAGGTATTAAGACTTCAAAGAAGCCTAAGGGTCCAAAACACATCAAGGCCCCCACCCCAAGGGACATGAATTCAAGTAGCATAGTCACCGACTGCTAAATACCAATCAGTACAGGGTTTTTCCACTCTCTCGAGCCCCACGTTGGGCACCAGGAAGTCTGTCCTGGTTTCAGGCAGATTTGGGAGAACCCCCCCCCCCCCACCTGGTCCCCCTCCCCTCCACCAACCGGTTTGGGAAGAAAGACTTCCTGAGAGAGAAGTGGAAAAAACCTGTTTATTACACAGGCAAAACACTCCCCAGCACAATACCCGATGACAAGAGCTTCGTGCCACTTACGGAGGGATAACAAACTTGGAAAAGAGAAGGTCTCCTCTTAAAGATAGTCACTGTGTTCCGTTGCTCCATCTCCGCTGGTGCTGGGAGGGAAAAGGAGTTGTTGTGCAGGGCTGGTCTTGGTGGGGTGGGTCCCCTGTGGAGGCCCCCGTCGCTTTCCCCAGGTCCCCAGTCCGGAGAGATTGGAACAGTTCCGAGGAGAGAGAGAAAAAAGGGAAAAAAAAGGGAAAAAAAACCCCTCCAGCTATTCTACAGGTCTAACTATACTAGCTCTAACCTAAACTACTAACTACTAACTCTCCCGGAGGAATAAACAGCTTCTTTTGTCTTGCGGTGTTCCACCTCCCCCACTTCAGTTTCAAGGCCAGTTCGAAGAGCCGAGTTTTCCTGGGGAAAAACAAACTGCGCCTTCCCCCCCCCCCTTTGCACCCAACAGATGATTGAGGGATAAACACATCACCCTAGGACAGACTTAATAACCTGAAGCTGTAATTGGGCAATTAACCCCAATATGCAAATGGACCAAAACTTATAAAAGTGTGAGACCATTTTGTGACCATTTTGGGTCCACCTTGGGTATAGCCCTGGCCAGGCTGTTGTACTGTCCAAGGTGTATCCTTAAAAGCCTTTTAATAAATATCTACTTTATTCTCTTAGCTCTGTCTAGTCTTTGTTCCAGGTCAGCCTTCCCAAGGCATCTCTGCAGCTGTCCAAAAGCCATTTTCAATGAGGGCAAAAGGGGCATTTCAAGCTTACTTAGAAATTACATCATCTCAGGGGTATTGCTGTTGTAGTACTACAGCACTCAGGACCACCTTGTTTATGTTTAAGCAAAACACAAACATTTTGCCATTTTTAGTAGCAAAAAAGTGATTTATTTGACTGGACATTTTATGGTACTCTGTCTGCCCTTAGACTTGTAGTAATAACTGATTTACAGCAAAATAGGAAGACTCAGGAAAAGTACTACTTAAAGAGGAAGAACTTTGAGTTGCAAATGTAAACTGCTGCTTCTTATTAGCTGCACTGCAATGAAGTGATAACTTTTTTCACTGCTTTTTCGGACACTATAAATCTTGACATGAACAGTTTTTGTTAATCAACTTCACTTTGTTCAGAAGACATGCAGACAGAGTTGGTCCAAAGTATTACTGGAAGAGAAATGACAATTTGCAGATGGCAGCAGCTCTGCAGGGATAACTTAAAACAGAAAGTTTACCTGGAATAAGGCAGGTCATAAGTTAAAAGTCTATTTCTTGGCTCCTTGTTTACTATGTTTTAGTTATCCCAAGCTGCTGACCAGAAACATGCTGCTCTTCTAACATGCGGTGTGTCAAAGATGCTTTTGGTATCTTAATGTTGTCCAGACGTGTTCTGGCATACTTGAGAAAATTGTTTGCAAAGATGAACAGATTACATTCAATTTCATAGTGCCTCAAAACTTATGGATGGATAGGGTGATAATATTATATTCCAGAGAAACAACAGACTCCTGATCTGAGTTTCATCCTAAAGAAAAATGGGTGTAGATCAAAGTAATGGATGAATGGGAGTTTTCCTGATATGCTATGGAGATTAAAGAACAGAAGTTTATTTTGTTTGTCATTGAGGATAATATAATCTTCTGCAGATAAAGGTTTATAAGACATGCTATGATTTACTTAGTATTAAGGCTGTGTTCAGAGTGATGTGAGTTTGTTCCATAAATGTTTGCTGTGTGTTTGAAAAAGGATTATAACATGGAATTAGAAAAAGGAAAACTAGATCTTGCAGCTGATGATCTCATTGAGGAAGCTGTGATAGGTCACTTGTGTCTTCTTCAAAGCTGTGACCTATATCGCAAATTAATAAATATGTGCTAAGACAGAGTGGAGTATGGCACAATAAGGCTGCTTGGAAAAGGTTATGTCAAGGCATTGTGTGTATTCAGCAATTTTCTTTGTAATCCTGCTCTATTATACAACCTAATCCATCCTCCAGTAAGATGTGCTAGAGATAAACATTGCAGATGCCTTTGTGTGCAGAAAGAAAGGGGAGGCAATTAAAAGTCTGCATGATGTGAAGTCTCTGGGTACCAACAGTGTATAATGTAGTGGGAGAACCTGGGGCAGGGCAGTATCTGGTATTGGCCTCCATCATAGACAAGGAAAAGCACAAAAGGACAAGACTACTGGCCATGGTCTGAGTCAAATGGGGTTGCCTCCAAGAGTAGCAAGTGAGAGGGCTTTTCTTTCTCTTGACTTGCTCCCTCCTACAGTATTACTAGCCTGAGTAAGGAAAGAATTTTCTTTTGAATAACAATAAATGGGATACTTGTGACTTGAGGTATAGCATGTTGACAATATTAGATTGTTTGAAATTTTATAAGATAATAAACTAATGTAATTTAAGCTTAGCTTTCTCCTATTGAGCATACAAAAATGAAGCTTTCAGGTCAGTCATGGTTTCAAAACTGCTGTTTTGTGCGCCTTGTCCTTTTGGTTGAGAATATTGTATTTGATATGTAATTTACTCATTTAGTAGGCAGCCTCCTCAAAAGGAAAATCAGTAACACAAGTAGATTGTAACATTTATTGCATTTTAAAAAAAATCAGAGCTTGGTGTATAATTACTTCTTGATAGGACAGTGTGGTACAGTGCATTTTGCTATATTTGTCTTTCCCTAACTTTGACATCTACATATTTGTATGCATGGCCTTAAAACTAATGCAGAGCTAGGGAACACTGAACGGTGAAAAGGCAACTCGTAGTGTCTTGGAACTCAGTATAGTATATGGATGATATCTTAGTCGCTGCGCCAACTGTAGAACAGCTCACTGTGGCAATGCCTCTAATGCAAGAGGCTTTAACAAGTTATAGTTTGTGTGTTACTCCTAGGAAAGTACAATAACAAGTGCCTTGGAAGTATTTAGGGATGAAAATCTTGGACCAAACTGTTAAACCTTAGACAGTGACTGTTCAGCACTCTATACAAACATTGAATGACTTGCAAAAATTATTACGTACAACTAATTAGATCAAAACATTGTTGGGATTATCAAACATGCTGTTGGCACCACTTTTTGATTCATTAAAAAGTAATCCTTCCTTGTCTTCCAGGAGCTTGTCACCAGAAGCACTTGCTACATTGAGGCAAGTAGAATTAACAGTACAAAAGGGAAAAGCTTGGAGGGTGGTTGCCACCATACCTCTCAGTATATATATATTTTTTACTATATCTGGACCATTCTGTGGGCCTCATAGCCTGATGGCATGATAGTTAGCATGATCCTTTGCATTTCTTAAAATGGGTATTTCCATCAGTGCAGAAAAAGTTACCACTCATTCATGTTTCTGTGGACACTTATTCTAAGGCCTGCTGAGTTTCTGTACATACAGGAGTGAAGGCAAAAAGATGTGCTCTTGCATTGATGTAGTGCTTTTGCAGCTTTAGGTGTACCACATATTGTCAAGGCTAATAATGGACCTAGTTATGTAGCTCAGCATACCCAACAATTCTTACAATCTTGGGGTCTTCAATATGTTACTAGTATTTTGCATTCTTCAACTGGTCCAGCTATTATAAGACATTTTCATTCTACACATAAAGCCTTTCTTCAAAAACAAAACGGGGAATGGTAAGTGGAACCCCACAGGCAAAGAGTTTTGAAAGCTGTGTTTACATTGAATCATCTTATTATTCCTCCCTCGTGTACAATGCCTGTTATTCTAACACACTTTTGTTACCAAGTGACAGGACTCGTGGCTCAGCTCCAGTCTGGGTTTGTAATTTGCAAACAAGAGCCTGGGAAGGCCCATGGAATCTTGTTACCTAGGGACTTGGATATGCCTGTATCTTGACACATACTGGAGTTCGATGGGTGCCTGCTGGTTGCATTCGACCTGTGTTGAATAATGCCTCTCAAAGCAACAAACCTGGCTGTGGCTCACCTGACTCCTTGGAATAAGCAAAGACATGTGGGTGAGGGGAACATATAGATTCTATCTTATCCTTGTATGTTGCTTTATGGAGCGGTATAGTTATTGATGTTAAAGTTGCACAACTATTGATAGAATTATATAGCTGTTGATTTTTTTAATATACTAATATGTAGCCTTTAGCTTACTCTTGTATGTTGCCTTTAAAGTTGCACAGCTATTGATATTGTTTATATTCTATAAGTGTAGGTATAAGGACTTTGATGATATGTAATGTAAGTTCGGGGAATGAATCAAGGTCAGTACACGGACGCATTCCAGAGTTAATGGAAGCTACAGAAAAGATACTTGTACCATGTTTGCTATTTCTTCTGCAAGGGCCCTGTGGAAGGATGGCAGACATGGCATTTATTTAAGACAAAAAGAAGGGGGGATTGTAGGCACACAGTTTGTGGTGATTGGGAATGGGACTGTGGCCGAGCCTCATCCCTAATGGGCTACAACTGTGTAGGACAGGTGAACAGTATTGAAGGTAATGAAACATGGAGTGCTGAGGTGTACTGACCAATCACAAATGGGTGGAGAGGGCACACAGGTATAATGCATGTAAGATGAATAGTATAAAAGGTTGTACTAAAGAACAATAAAGGGCTGATGCTTGAAGCCTTCTTTGGTGTCAGTTGTACCTCCTCCATCAGTTTTCCTTTCCTGGGTGACTGATTTGCTGTGACATTGAAGCCTTGAAAGAACTGTTTTCTTGTGGAGAAGTCTCCATGGCATGGCAAGAGAAACTCTTCTCCCTAAGAGAACTGATGAAAGACTATTCTAGAGGTGGTAGACTGACTGAAAGTCCCAGGTTTTGTCTCTGTACATTGTCAGTGGGAAGGGAAAGAAAAGGTTGTGGGGGGAGGAGAAGTGTTCTGAAGGTTTTTTTCTGGTTCTTATTATTTTTCTTTTATTCTGGTAATAAAGTTTTCCTTATAACCTTTAAAGCTTGAGCCTGCTTTGCTCTCCTAATTCTTATCTCGCAGCAGAAAATGAATAAATAATTCTAGTAGGTTGTCCCGGTTTGGAACAGATTAGGGGGAGAACCCCTAAGACAAACCTCCACCACCCCTCCCCCACTCCCAGACCTGGGTTCGGGAGGGAAGAAAAACTCCTTGGAGGGAAAGTGGAAAAACCTATTTTATTAACAACACTCCCCACACAAAAGGAAAAACAAAGAAGGAAACAGATACTGTGTGGGAAGAGGCGCAGATCTTCTGTGTCAAGCCCTGGAAATTCCCGAACTTCCTCAGGTCAGGCGAGGTCAGGTCAGTCCAGAGCCGGTCCTAATCTTCGGGAAGGGGAAAGAAAAAAAGGAAGAGAAAAAACCTAGAAAAGAATAACGATAGTAGCGAGCAGAACAGCAAGCACGCCAAGCAGAGAGCAAGCTGCCAGCCAAAAGTGAAAGTAAGGGAGCCCGCAGCCGTTCGTTCCCCCCCCCCCCCCCCGCCCCAGCGAGGGCCCGCCTATCAGCCACAGTCCTCGCCGAGGGGGAAGAGAAACAACCGCTAGACAAAATAGAGCCCCACGATGTAGGATATAGAGTAGAAGTTGCCTGCCAACCCAGGACATAGGTGCATTGGCATTTGGCCAGCATTAGAGCCACTACATTAAATTTATGCGTTGGCCGGGAAACTCAAATTGGTGAACCAAAACCCCTATACAAAATTGGTGTTTCTGCCTGGTTACGAACTGAAAGCACCTCACGTTGGGTGACAAGAAATGTATTTTTCTGGTTTAGGGCAAATTTGGGAAGAAACCTCCAAAGGGGTTCCTCTAGAAAAAAGATTCAAGTGCCTCCTCCCCCAACTGGTTCAGGAAAAGATTTCCTTGGAGAAAAATGGAAAAACCTGTTTATTTAATAAGCAAAGTATTCACAAGCATAAAATATGAATAATATTAAATAATAAAATCTTTTGCTGTTCTGAAGAGATGGCAAAATTCAGAAAGTCCTTTTTGTGAGGGCTTGTTTGGCTTGCTTAGTCTCTTATCAGTCCCTCTGCTGCTGGAATACAGCGTCCAAGGCCCTGGTGGGCCACAGGCATGCGCTCCCAGTGTTTTTCTGGTTTTTTGGTCCAAAGCAGGGCTGAACAGTTCCAAGAAAAAAGAAAAGCCATAGTCTGGGGAACTTTTCTGCCTCAGCTAGTTAAAAAAACTAAAAAACAGAGAACTCTCCTGCTTTCCATCTATGCTGCAGGCAACACAGTCTGTGAGAGAGAAAACTACGTTTTTGAATACAACTGCCTCAGACATTCCACCACTTCTCCTTCTCCCCTCCTTCACTCTCAGATTTAGTTTTAAAGGTGCAAAACTTTTTTCTGGGCTAAACAGATGAATGGGGATACAATTCATCATCATAAATTCACCCCAGGACATTAGGTCAGTGTTATAAGTACATGGCTTTTTGCAAATATTAAAATGAATTTTATATGTTTAATGTTGGAAAACTTTGCTGTATTAATTTTGTTTCATTTATTTCTGCTATTAACAAAACTTAAAAATGGTGTTGTGATGAATGTATATATATTTCTTAGGCTATAGCATAATATTAAAATAGAAACTATGTGATGTAAAAATGCTTTTTGTAGCCAACTCAGAGAATGGTAAAGTTAATCAGGAAATTCTTGACATTATCCTATCTGGATGAAGATAACAGCGACAGACACCAGAACTCCAAAGGAAGAATTTATTGCCTCTCCGTTATCAGGAAGTTGGGGACAGAGTGAAGCCACAAGGAAGCAAAAGAATGTTTGAATAATGCATGAAGGTGGGAGGGACTCAGGTTTGCAGCAGTTTTGGGAGGACTGCTGCTCATGGGATTGGAACCATGCTGGAGAAATTCACAGAGAACTGTCTCACATGGAAAGGGACCCCACAGTGTAGCAGGGGAAGGACTCCTCTCCCTGAGCAGCAGAAGAAAACCTTGGGTGATGAACTGACCAAAACCCCCATGCTCTGTTTCCCTATGCTGTCGGTGGGAAGGAAGGAGGGTTTGGGGACAAAAAGGTGTTTTTAAGGGCTTATTTTACTTCTCATTATCCTCTTATTTTGTTAGTAATAAGTTCACTTTGTATCTCTAAGTTGAGCCTGTTTTGCCCTTGGAGTGTTTTCTCACGGTCCTTATCTCAGCTTATGAACCCTTTCTTCAAATTTTCCTCTCCTCTGCCCAGCTGTAGCAGGGGAGGGTGAGTGAGAGACTTTTGTAGATGCCTGGTGTTTGGCCAGTGTCAAACCACTACACTGCCCCAGCAATGACATAATGTGGTATCAATACAATGTCTTGTCCATGCCACCTCCTACTGATCTGGGCTGGAACCAGGACATTGTATCACTGCCTGTCAGCTCTGATGCTGGGTCAATGAAGCAAACAGTGTGGAATTAGAGGGTAAGGAAGCCAGGCAGCTGAGATCACTTGTTAAGGAACCAGGTATTGAAAAAGCAATGGGAAAAAAAGACACAAGCCCTTAGTCTCGGGAGGCAAATCTTCTCAAGTGTAAGGGAAAGGTATCCCTATAAAGATGATGTTCCATGTAACCTAGGCAAATGAACTGTAATAGAGAAAGGTATTCAATACCTGAGGGAATTAGCCATGTGAGAAATTATTTATTTTGACCCGGACAATGCATAGCTCCCCACACATCCATAGGATGTCTTATGTTAACAACCCATGTGTCATGGGGAGAGTGGGAGCTTCAGACAAAGTTTACTAAAGAAGCCCTGCTGCTGAGTCTGAGGGTCAGAAAGAACTCCTTTGTGTATTTAAACTCTGTCCTAGGTTACAATGTAAGATGTGCCCAAAGTATGTATTCTATCTCCATCTTCATGAGCTGTTGAAACCAAGTGGGGCAGTGTTTCCCTTATCTTCTCTTAATGGGCCCATCAATGCCTTGCTGCATGACTCATAGATAACTCCCTCCAGTAGCTATCTCTGTTTAATTGGCCATCAAGGACTCATAGAATGATATCATCCCATTGTGAGATGCTCCGCCCAGGGGGAGGAGCCAAGCATTCCCACCTGGATATAATCAGGGGTTCAGGACAGCACAGTAGCCTTTACCCACTGGACTCCCAGAGGACAAGAGCTACCAGACCTTTCTACAGGATCACTGCTTTGACAAGACCATTTCATCTGGACTGCTACTACCACCCTAACTAACAGGGTGTCAGGTTGTATTCTGACTCTGTCAGTGGGGGTTTTTTTTGTACTATTGCATTTGTTTTATTTTACTTTGTTTTACTTTATTTTACTTCTTTTCCTCTTATTAAGTTGTGTTTCTGACTTGGAGTCTCTCACTGGTTTTGCTTTCAAACCAGCACAAACTCCTTCACTGAAAGGGGTTTAAATGAAGGTAAACCCTTCCTTAGCCTCAGATTTTGGCAACAGTTTAAGGAATCGCTTTGTCCCTTGAGTCCCTAATGATGGCAAATCATATATATTTATGTTGCAAAATTTCTTAGAGGGCACAATCCACTTTGGGATTGGGCCTGAGCTATCCTGGGTAAGGCCTCAGATTTGGGCCTGAGTAGTAGTGGGCAAGCCTGTGGCGCAGCAGTAAATTCCATTAAGGTGTGTTTAATATTAATTAGTATAGTTATAGCAATTTTACCGTGGCGACCTTAAAGCTAAGATTCTTTACATTCTTTTCTAATCTAGTACCAATTAGAGAACACCTGTTAACATAAACTATCTGAGACTGTATATAACCCACCATTTTGTAGCAATAAAGGGAGAATACATTGATTAACCATACTGGTTGGATCGTGTGTTGCTCAGCTTCAGCCTCCCAAGGACCCCATGGCTTCATATTTATATAAAAATGAATTCTTTATTAAACAGACAAAAGATAATACATGAAAGATCTTAATCAGAATTTTTTACTACAGAGTATCAAACTAAAAGAACTACCAGCAGATTACAGGATAACATAAAACAGTGCACTATATCAAGGTACCTATACTAAAGACAGGAAAAGAAATAGTATTGATTAGGAGTCAATTTAACTTACCACTGAAATGACAATCATGTACCCAGATTCCTTCACTTAACCCCTAGGGAGTAACTGTGAAATAGGTGTCCCTACTTATCGACAATTGATAAAGAGACAGGAAGACTGATTCGTTGATCAGAATTGGTCTTTACTGTGATTTCCAAATGCTTATATACTATTCTAGGAAGGCTAGTTATTTTTTTACTACAATGATTAGGTTAAACATCACACAGACAAATTTATACATGTTACAACATCTCTTGCTTGCAGAAGTTGATTCAATCTTCTTTTCCTGTCACCAGTCTTGTAATCTTCAAAGCTCTGTTTGTTCTTCCCAAGGCATCTTGGTTATCAAACTGGCTATGCTAAATAAATCCACATCCTACGTCCACACCTACTCATGGGAGAAACTCCACACATTTCGAGGAAAATGTATAGAAGATTTCTGCTTTGCCAAAGTTTGCTGTGGCTTTTATAGTTGTAAAGTGAATGGCTATCAGTCAGAAATTCAGCTTATCTTGTCAGATCTCACTTCAAATGTAAGATGTTTGTTGGCAGTTGGGAGATGCCAGACCACTGTTAACCCCATGGTGCCAGAATAACTCACTACAAGACAGCTTGTCCTGTTTGAGTTATCTGACCAGTTAATAAACAGTAGATGAGCTTTTGGGGGGGTAAAATGCCCTGCTTTACCATGTGAGGGAAATTTATAGAGTGCACCAATGGCACATGCCAACCCCTTGGCAACATTACTTTGGAAAGATGATGCATCACCAACAGTGGGTGATGCGATTTGGCAACTCTGGAAATATGAAGACAGTATTCCTTCCTCCATCATCGTGGCTGTGGAGAAGCTGTCACATAAACTGACAGACAAACTGACTCCAATTTCAGCAATTTGGAGAGAATATGTCCTACTCCTCCTGTATGGGTCCATACCTCAACAACTGACAGCAGGTATCCTCTTACTCAAGAGAGAGGATATAGAAGGTACACACCATGGGGTACCCTGTGGTTTTACCTACGGGACTGTGTTGGTTTTACATGGCTTGATTTTTTGGTGAGAAGGGAAGAAGCCAGCCACGGAAATTATTTTTTCTATGGGAAGCTGCTAGAAGCTTCCTCCGTGCCTGGCAAAGCCAATCGAGAGCTGGCTCTGAAAATACACATCCTGCTAAGCCAATTAATGTAGTTGAGGGGAGGGGTGTGTTGGAGGGGAGTAGGAGTGGGGAGGAGGCTGGCGGGGCCCATCCCAGTGCAGCCCATCCTGGCACGGCCAGTGGCATGGCTGGGGCCATGGGGCCATCTTGGCATGGCTCACAATGAACTTTACTTGCTTAGCTGTTTTTAACTAGCTGTGCTGTGGGCAGAAGGGCAGAGGCAGTGGCAGTAGCTTCTCCATTTTGGTGCCCCACATTAAGAGGTGCCAACCCTATCAAACCCTGACAGAGACTATGGAGGGATATGAGGAAGTTGGATGGACAACCTACCTTGATCATAGATGCATGGGTGTGGGAATTGCAGGGAAAAACAACCACAAATGGGTTTTTTTCCAGGAAAGTTGTTGCTGTTCCAGTTTCCAGTGGGCAGTTTTACAAGCAGAATGGAAGGTCTGATCATGCTACTTTATGGAAAGAAGTTCTAGTCCATTTCTACAAGATGTTAGTGGGGAACCTTATGATCAGTATTAGAGTGGCCCTGCCTCTAGTCAGGTGGAGGAGAGGTCTTGGAATTTCCTTCCGAGAATCCCCTTAATTAGGGGGTTTTGCCTCACAAAGTCCTGTACCAGGGTTTAAAAGATGAATGGAACTTGCAGCCTTGGTCTTCAAAGATGTTTATTCAATTTCTTATCTCAAAGTCTGCGCGCCGCCAGACACCAGGCTTAGAGCGCTGAAAACCACAGCTAGCAAGGACACCAGACAGAGGATCTGAGGTCATTTTAAAGGTTTCTAACCCAATTAACTCTTAAAACATGCTATATTTACAGTTTTGTGCCAGTAATCACTACCTATTCTAGACACGCAATTTCTACATCAAATCCATTCTACCAATGTCTCTGTGCCACTGTCACAGCAGAAGATGGAGTAGAAGAAGAACATGAGACACTGCCCAAAATTCTCCATCTTGCTCTCATCTACCTCCATGCTAGAAACCCAAAACTACAAATTTTCACCTTGTGACAAACTAAATTACTATTTATTTCAAAGCTTTGTTGTTTTTAATTCATCTATGAGTGTTGGAAGTTTTTCCCCATGGACTAAGGTCAAAGGCAATGCTTTTCTAGGGTCCCAGCCGGGGTCTCGGACCCCCCAGGGCAGTTTGAGGGGTTTTCCACATGCCCTGGACTCCAACAGAGAGGGATAACAGGATTTACGGGACTGTGTGGACCCAATGGCCTAGCACAGCAGCCCCACAGGAGTGCAAGACTAGTAGACACTGGTGCACAGTGTACCTTAATGCCATCAAGCTATGTAGGGACAGAATCCATATGTATTTCCGGACTGATGGGTGATCCCAACAGCTGACTGTAATGGCGGCTGAGATGAGCCTGACTGGGAATGAGTGGCAAAAGCACCCTATTTTGACTGGACCAGAGGCTTCATGCATCCTTGGCATAGATTGTCTCAGGAGATGATATTTCAAGGCTCCAAAAGAGTATTGGTGGGCTTTTGGTATAGCTGCCCTGGAGACAGACGAAATTAAGCAGTTGTCTACCTTGCCTGGTCTCTCAGATGACCCTTTTGTTGTGGGGTTGCTGAAATTTGAAGAACAGAAAGTGCCAATTTCTACCACAATGGTGCACTGGAAGCAGTATTGCACCAGCTGAGACTCTGTAATTCCCATCTATAAACTAATTTGTCATCTGGAGAGTCAAGGAGTGATCAGCAGGACCCACTCACCCTTTAACAGCCCCATATAGCCCCTACAAAAGTTGAATGGAGGCTGACAGGAAACTACTGTGGCCTGAATGAAGTCATGCTATATTGAATTTCTCAAAGAGCCAAGTAGAATTAGCTCTGCTAGGGTTCAATACCTCTGAGGGTGTCCAGCACCTTACAGAAAATGGCTTAAAGAATTTAGCAAGATGGCATGGTCGAGTATGTCTTAAAAAAGCAAAAAGGTTTTAATAAAAGAAGAAAATAACACAAAAACTGAAAACAAAGCCGAGCACAGTATAGGGACAGATCCCATACACTTGCTACACCACCTCGAGAATGCCTCGAGCACTTTTGTTCTCTCTCTTATCTACATAATGATTGAGGAGGGGTCCATTGGCAAGCTGCCAATAGAAACAGCTACAGGTTTTGAAGAACAGTTAGAAGATCCAACAGGTGCTTCTCTCCTGGCACTGAGCCAATTGCCATGAGAAAGGCATGGAAAGTTGTAGCTAAAGTTCCTAATATGTCTAGAGGTAAACTGAAACCTCTTTCCTTATACAGAAATGCCCACTCTGGTGTGGGGGTGCCTTCCTACAATGCCACCTCTGAGTACTGCTGTTCCAGACATGTTGGAACTTGAATGTGAGCTGGAGTCAAAGGCAGCCCAGTGGTGCTACAACTGATATCGCTAATGTATTTTTCTCAATCCCTCTGGCAGTAGAGTGCAGGCCATAATTTGCTTTCACTTGGAGGGGTGTCCAGTATACCTGGAATTGACTGCTCCAAGGCTGGAAAAACATCCAGACTGCACTGGAACAGTATGAAGCTCCAAAGCACCTGCAATACATTGATGATATTGTGTGGGGCAACACAGCAGAAGAAGGTTTTGAAAAAGGAAAGAAAATAATCTGAATCCTTCTAAAAGCCTGTTTTGCCAGAAAACAGAGTAAGGTCAAGGGACCTGCACAGTTCTTGGGAATAAAATGGCAAGATGGACATTGTCAGATCACAATGGACATTAACAATAAGATAACAGCCATGTCTCCACCAACTAACAAGAAAGAAACACAAGCTTTTTTTAGGTGTTGTGGGATTTTGGAGAATGCACATTACAAATTACAGCCTGACTGTCAGCCCTCTCTATGAAGTGACCCAAAAGAAGAATGATTTAAAATGGGTCCCTGAGCCACAACAAGCTTTTGAACAAATCAAGCAGGAGATAGTTTACGCTGTAGCTCTTGGGCCAGTCTGAACAGGGTAAGATGTAAAAAATGTGCATTATACTGCAGCTGGGAATAATGGCCCTACCTGAAGCCTCTGGCAGAAGCACCAGGGGAGACTAGAGGTCAACCTCAGTTTTTGGAGTCAGGGATGCAGAGGATCTGAAGTCTGTTATACTCCAACTGAAAAGGAGATGCTGGCAGCTTATGAAGGTGTCTGAGCCACTTTGGAGGTGATTGGTACTGAAGCACAGCTCCTCCTGGCATCCCGGTTACCCATCTTCAGTTGGATGTTCAAAGGGAGGGTCTCCTCTACACATCATACAACAGATGCTACATGGAGTAAATGGGTTGCACTGATCATGCAACAAGCTCGCATAGGAAACCCCAGTTGTCCAGGAATCTTAGAAGTGATCACGGACTGGCCAGAAGGCGAAGATTCTGGAATGTCACCAGAGGAGGAGTTAATGTGCTGAAGACACCTCACTGTACAAAAAAAAAAAAAAAAAAAGGCAATATGCCTTGTTTACTGATGGATCCTGCCATCTTGTGGGAAAGCATCAGAAATGGAAAGCAGCTGTATGGAGTCCCCTATGACAAGTCATGGAAACTGCTGAAAGAGAAGTTGATTCAAGTCACTTTGCAGAGGTGAAAGCCATCCAATTGACCTTAGACATTTCTGAATGAGGAAAATGGCCAATACTTCATCTCTACACTGATTCGTGGATGGTGGCTAATGCCCCATGGGGGTGGTTGCAACAATGGAAGCAGAATAACTGGCAGTGCAGAGATAAACCCATCTGGGCTGCCACATTGTGGCAAGATATTGCTGCCCAGGTAGAGAAGTTGGTTGTGAAGATGCATCATGTAGATGCTCATGTACCTAAGAGTCCAGCCCCTGAAGAACATCAGAACAACCAGCAGGTGAATCAGGCTGCTAGGATTGAAGTGGCTCAGGTGGATTTGGATTTGCAACATAAGGGTGATTTCTGGCTTGGTGGGCCATGACACCTTGGGGCATCAAGGAAGAGATGCAACACACAGATGGGCTTGTGCTCAGGGGATGGACTTAACCATGGATACTATCACACAGGTTATCCATGAATGTGAACCATGCACTGCAATCAAGCAAGCCAAGCGGGTAATGCCTCTTTGGTATGGAGACAATGGCTAAAATATAAATATGGGAAGGCCTGGCACAATGACTCTATCCCACTCCCCCAAACCTGTGATGGCATGCGCAATGTGCTTATGATGGTGGAAGCAACAACAGGATGGCTGGAAACATACCCTGTGCCTCATGGCACCACCTGGAACACTATCCTGGGCCTTAAAAAGCAAGTCTTGTGGCAACATGGTGATGCCTGGAGAGGCTGCCTAGAACAGAGGCTAGACAGAGTTAGAGGATAAAGGTAGATATTTATTGAAAGGCCTTCAAAGGGTACACCTTGGGCAGTGCAGGAGTCTCACAGAGACTACACCTAAGATGGATGACCATCATGAGGTTTTCAGACAGATATAAGCTTGGTCTATTTGCATATCAGAGGTTAATTGTCCAATTACAGCTTCAGGTAAGGAAGTAATTTACTCCAAGTTCCCCCCCCCCCAGTTCACTGTTTTTTACATTTTTCAGGGCAAGACAGTAAGGTGTCCTTGAGTTTCAGGCCTAGAGAGAAATCGTTTTGTCTGAATAAAATGAGAGAATAGAAGTTGAGAGGCTATGGAGTTTTAGAGTTATACACTAAAGCAGTACTGATCTGAAAAATATAAAAGCTAAAACTTAAGGCATCAATGGTACTCCAGAAAAGAATTGAATCAATCAATGGAGCTCATTTCTGAAACAACCTTATAGACATTTGGGCTAAAGAACATGGCATTGAGTGGGTGTATCACATTTCCTACCATGCACCAGCCTCTGGAAAAACCAAATGATGTAATGGACTGTTAAAGACCACACTGAGAGCAATGGGTGGTGGTACTTTCAAACATTTGGATACACATTTGGTAAAGGCCACCTGGTTAGTCAACACCAGAGGATCTGCTATTTGGGCTGGCCCTGCCCAGTCAAAACTTTTATGTACTGTAGAAGGGGATAAAGTTCCTGTTGTGCACAATAAAAACATGCTGGGGAAAACAGTCTGGGTTATTCCTGCCTCAAGCAAAGGCAAACCCATCTGTGGGATTGCTTTTACTCAAGGACTCAACTCATGTACTTGGTGGGTGGATGTGGGAGGATGGGGAAGTCTGGTGTGAGCCTCAAGAGGATTTGATTTGGGGTGAGAATAGCCAATGAATTAAACTGTATTATGTTAATAACTACATAACACTATGTATTACCACTTCTATGGTGCTATGTATGCATCGCCTCCCTGAGCCTCTCACAGCACTGATCTTAACCACAAGCCTTCTGGGGATATGAACCTGACTTCCCTCTGATCGTTGCACCAATGTAGAATGAACTTTGATAAAACTGAACACATACAGTAATGCTGGCATCACAACTGACCCAAGTGTGTAATATGCAACAATCCAAGACGTCGCACCACCTTTCCTGCTTGAAAGACTGTTACCAAGAATGGAGGCCAAAGTCATGGACTAAATTAATTCAACAGACATTTTTGTGGACATTTTTATGAACATTTGACCTAGGTGTTCCATAGACTGAAGGACTGATATCTGTATGTATATCCATCTAAACAGATAAACAGGGAAGGTGATGGGATATTGGCAAGTGTGAGACTTGGCATGATGTAAAAAGCATGGAAGAAGGGGTAGATATTGTCCTGGTTTCATCTGGGACAGAGTTAATGTCTTCTCAGAAGCTGTTACAGTGCTGTGTTTTGGCTGCTGGAAGTCAGGAGCTGTTTGCATGAGAAAACTCTAGAACAGGACAAAAACCACAGTTATGTTGGATTGTTTTACCACAGAGATTTAAGAATAACCCTACTATTTTTGGAAACCAGCTAGCCAAGGAACTGGAGAACTGACAGAAAGAACATGTAAAGACCACTGTGCTCCAGTATGTGGATGACATCCTACTGGAAGCCAAGACTCAGGAGGAGGTAATTGCTCTGACCATCAGCTTTCTGAACTTCTTGGGACAAGCTGGGTACAAGATGTGTGAACCAAATATATGCAGGTAACACCAAGATGACCACAACTCACAGCTGTAGTGTGAAGAGTAGATTTATTCCATCATGTTGCTGGCTGGAAGATTCAAAAACAACAAATGGAGACACATACACTGCTAAGCTCATTTTAGCAGGGGCAAAAAGTGCTCCAGCTGTTTCCCAGCTTACATATCAAAAAGGTCTGGCACAGGCACAATTCTTCACAAGGCTGTGTTTTACAGTCTCCAGGCTTCTTATCTTCCTTTCCCCCTTACTTCACGGGCCTAGGCTTGTGAAGAATGCTTTTTAGGTTTTTTACAGCATTGTCTTATTTGACTTCTTAAGCTAGACAGAAGACAATGTGAAATTCCCCAGAGTGAATATTCTTAGCACCTCCCAGCTGCAGTGTAATCTTGAGTGAAAACAATTCTAAAAACTGTGGCTCTGTATTTTCTTGGGCTTTGGATTTTTACTGCTAGTTACTGCTAGCTGTTTCCCATGGGAAGAAATTCCCATTCTCATAACAATGTCTTTGTTATTTTGTAAACACTAAAGAGAGCTTTTCTCTTCTCACACAAATTTCCCAAAACAGCCTCTGTCACCTGTTGTTTGCTAAAGGAGAAAAGACACAGTCCTTCTCTGACCAATCACAGCCTCTTTTGCGGAGCATCTTATAAAAGTGCAAAGATTCAAAAAATAAAAGCCTTCTGATGACCAAGAACTGTCTGTGTGCCTTCTTCGCCCCCCAATTGCTGTAACAAAAAACAACTCTTTTTCCTTGCCAATCTTCCATTTTTAACCCTTTCCTCCTCACACAAGGTATCTAGATGGAAGGTTGAAATAGCCCGACAAGAGGTAACATATCTGGGATTCACCATCAACCAAGGGCAGCAAAGCTTGAGGACAGAAAGAAAGGAAGCAATTTGACAGATGCCAGAACCTCAGTCTAAATACAAACTCCATGCCTTTCTCAAAATGGTTGGATGGTGTTGCCTTTGGATTGTGAACTTTGGATTGCTGGCCTAACCCTTGTGTAAGACAGTACAGGGTACAGGAGAACTTTTGATATGGAATCCGAAATGCAGAGAAGCCTTTGCTAACTTAGAGCAAGCATTAATGAGGGCTCCTGCATTAAGGCTCCCAAATTTAGAAAAACCGTTTATTTGTTCATGAGATAAAACATTTGGCATTAGGAGTATTGGTGCAACAGCTTGGATCCTGGAAAAGACCAGTGGGATACTTTTCTAAGCAACTGGACCAAGTGAGCAAAGGATGGCCTGAATGCTTGAGGGCAGTAGCAGCTATTGTACTCCTTATACAAGAGGCTCAGAAGTTAACACTGGGACAAAAATTAATGGTCCAGGTGCCCCATGTGGCAAGAATTGTCTTGGAACAAAAAGGGTTATCACCCAATAGGATGAAATATCAAGCAATGCTGTTGGAACAAGATGATATGGAAGTGAAAGTAACTACAACCCTGAATCCTGTGACTTTCCTACCCAGCTCAGGGGAAGCAGAACTGACACACAACTGCCTGCAGACAATCGAACAAGTATACTCCAGTTGAGCTGATTTGACCGATACTTCTTTTACAAGTTACTGATTTACCAAAACAGGTGGTAGTAATGCATTGTAAGGCACATCAGTTTGGCAATAGTCCAGTAGCCATCAGCAATTGATTGGCTGATCAAGTAGCAAAATGAGCAGCCAAAGCCCAAGTTTTATTAGCAATCCCAGAGAGATATCAGGAATTAAAGGAAGCTCCAAAGTATAGTAAAGGGGACAATCACTTAACAGAGCTATTGGAAGCCCAGAAAAAATGAGGAAGGACGGTGGGCCACAGAAGATAATAGAGTTGTGCCAAATTTGGTTTTAAGAGAAGTAATGGAACAAGAACACAAAAAAAAAAAAAAAAAAACCCACAACAAAAACACCTTGGGGTGCCAAAGCATTGATGACTAATGTATAATTGCAAATTCTTGGTAGTGGAATTGGAGGCATAGCAAAAAGTATAGTGAGAAAATGTGAACTATGCCAGAAAAAATAATCCACAAGTCCAGCCTCAACCTCCCCCAGGACAAATCAAAAAAGGAAACACACCAGAAGATTATCGGCAAATATATTTCTCAGAATTATGACAGCAAAATGGGTATTGGTATCTATTGGTATTGGTAGATACATTTTTTGGGTGGCCTGAGGCTTTTCTCTGTCTCACAAATCAAGCTAGAGAGGCAGGCAAAATTACTGAAAGAGATAATTCCTAGGTATGGAATACCTAGAAGTATGTAATCAGATAAAGAACCTCACTTTGTAGCCAATGTTATAAAAGAACTTTTGAGGACACTGTCAGTTAAGTGGGATTTACACACAACATGGAGGCCTCAGTCCAGTGGGAAGGCAGAATGAATGAACCAATCTCTGAAAAGACAGCTAAGCAAAATCTGCCAAGAAAGTCAGCTAAAGTGGCCCAACAGGTTACCACTGGTCAGAATAACTCCAAGATCCAGGGATAAACTTAGTTCTTTTTAAATTCTGTATGGGAGCCCCTATCAGGTGGTTACAAACCACATTCTGTAAACATCTTTCTTGGTTTGAAAGACAGGTGTGTGCCAAGTAAGGTGGGAACCTCCCTTAGAATGGAGAATATGACCCCCTTACCTCTGAATTATTATAACTTGGAAATTAATGGGCTTTCAGGAAAAGATATGGGAAAAGGAATAACAGTTTTTTACTAGTATGTGTATGTATAACAAGGAAAACAAACAACAACCGTAACAACAATAAACAAGAACAGAAAACCCAACAGTAACTTCCCTGCTCTTTAAGCAATTTCCCCTTTGGTGTAGTTACTGTCACAGTCAGCAGGGCTGCTGGCAGACTCCCAGTGGGCAGGGCAGGTACAATGATTCCCTCGCAGCTGCAGGGGGCCATGTGGCGCGAGCTCAGGAATCACACAGTAATGGTGGACTTGACCAAGACAGGAAGGGATGGAAGAAAGGCTTGCTTTACAAACCCCCAGGTTTCTCACTCACGTGGCAATGGCGGATGGGCTGGATGGCAAAAGTGGGCTGCAGCAGGAACTTAGGAGCAGCAGCTGGAACAGTAGGGCAGGTTCACCCAGAGTAGCAAGCAAGAGGTAGCAGAAACTCGGCAGCTGTGGCAGGAGGCGCAGGGTGTCCCGGCAGGCTGAAACATGGGGTTAGAAACTAGATGATATTAATCACAGAAATTAGAAAGTATTGAATAAGAATAGGCATTTAGATGATGTGTATTGCTTAATATTTACTGCATCTCTTACTGTATTAGTTGCTTGAGAAGGAAAAGGACAGGACTACATGCAAGAACAGCAAGAAGGAATGCAAAGATGTGAATTATTAAAATATGAATATTGATATTAGATCTATATCCAACTGTGACGGACAAAAGCTCTCTAACAGTTTAAAGTTAGAAAGTGTATGTCTTATTACAAACCCGGGAAGCACGTGGGATAACTCCCTAATGTGCACTGCAAAGATCACAGGTAATTACAAAGCCTTTTATCCACAAAAGTGTTGAATACAGAAAATACAAATGCATATTCATACCCCTGTCACTTCCTCTTCTCCACTTTGTATGCTAATTGGCAAAAAGGCTATTAAGCATGCTTAGTTTGTTTCCTGAAATGAGTCGGGGGTCCATTCTGGGGAGGGGTCACCAGAAATGAGGAAGTAAAATGAGTCTTCCTCGTTCTGACCTTTCTACCTTTTCAATGCATACGTGACAAATGAATCCTTAGTAGAACTTATAGTTTCCTGTGTTCAATGGGTCCTTCAAGCATGGGAAGTCTGCAACTATCTTGTATCCTTGAGATCTATTTAGCACATTTTGTTTTTCATTACAAGCACAGCTACACAAACATAAAGTTGACAAGCAATGAGTTACTAGATCCGGGATAGCTTATCTAAGATCCAACTTCTGTTAACTGCAAACAAAGCTTATCTACCTATTTCAGCTACTTCAGCAACTATAATCTTAACTTTCCTAAAATCCTTAATTCTTCAAAATTAATGTCTCAGATACCTGATAAAGGGAAGGATGCTTACCAGAATAGGACACAATTACGCAAAACTACCAAGGATGTTGAGATAACAAAGCTCCTGGGGCCCCTGGAACCAGATGAAACTGGCCTCATGACTTGGACTGTGGCCAAAGGATCAGTAAGCATTTGCAAGGGAATGGGGTGAGAAATTCAACTCTGATGAAGACCACTTTACTTCATCCTCTGCAACCCCCGAGACCCCCTAGACGACCACCAGAGACAACTGCGCAGGCACAAAGGACTGATAAGACAATTAGCATACGAAGCAGGAAGGGGTAAAGCCAGGGAATGAATATGTATAGGTGTATTGCAAAATTTGATGCATATGTAACATTCTAGAGTGAGATAAACAAGGTAATTTTATTGCAAATGAAGTCATTGTTAGTCCAGTGCTCCTTGTTAAATGTTCACCCCCACCCTGTTAATCACCTTTTGTTCCCTTTCTGCTGCACCTTCTAGCCGAGCCCCCTGGCTACCCCAACACCCAACATAGCAACCAAAAAAGCCAGGAGGAGGAGAAATCCAGCAGACAGGCAAATAGAAGTGATGCAGTGCCAGCTGGGAGAAGAAATTATTGCTCCGGACCAGAAAAACTTTATTAGACTAAACCACCAAGACACATAGATGGACCATGCAAGGAGTGAGACTGCCTCCTCCCAAGGTTGATTGGTTTTCACCCCTCACCCTGACTCTCAGAGACGTTGCCCAGAGAGGGACCCTCTAGAATTTCAGAGCCAACGAAGCCTTCGGGATCGGTCATGAGGACCGGTAACCCGACCCTGCCTGCATTCCAGTGGACGAAGCTGCGGCACACCTCCTCCAAGCAGCAGAGTGGAGCAGCGACAGCGTACACTCAACCCGTCGGGCCCCCACCCTGAGCTGATCATAATAAAGGCTTTTAAAAGGAGAAAAATCTCCTGCCCTGTTTATTACATAGAGGATAAAAGAAAATGCGAGTGGGCACACATGCCTTTAGAAGAGAGATCCCCCATGTGCCCAGCTGCCGAATAAACTACATATCTACTTTAAAACTCGCTTTGTCTTTAAGTTCTAAAGTCTTCCGCGTATCAGGCAAGGGATGTGTGGCTACAGTGTAGCAAAAACAACCTCAGAGCAGTGGCAGAGAAATGGCGGGGCTGGGCAGCAGCAGCCTGGCTCCCGAACACAGATGGGAGAGGCTCCCTTGGAGGGGGAAGGGGCTCGGGGTCCTGGGGTTTCCCTTGAGGCACCCGAGCAGATGGTGAAGGATCCTTTTTTAGTGATGTAGGGTGTTAATAATGTTCCAGTGGAACGGCCCCTCCCACAAGGCAGAGCTTCACTTAGAGTAGGAGAAGGTGGCAGGAGACGGAGCCTTGCAGTGGTGGCGAATTCTCCCCACGGTGACCACAACCTGTTTCCCCTCCGATGCCTACCAACGAGCGAAAGAGGGAGAGACCAAGCCCAGCCCCTCACCACCTGGCCAAGAAAGTAGCCAGCTGCACCCTTCCCCCTCCTCCTCCCAGCCACATCTTTTGTTCTCCTAAGTATCGGTAGTTATAGTTTCTTAGCAACAGATGGGACAAAATTCCATGAGAGAAAAAAACAAAAGGAAAAATCCTAAACCCCAACAACATCTTAGGTCAGGAACACTCGCAAAATTATATTATCTCTCTAGGGAAAGTTTTGTCTTCTATCAAAGGTGCATTCAATTTCAGAACCTATCCTGTCCACAACATCCTGATGCCGTCTTGATTTTTACCTTTTATTCTTCTATATATTCTCTGTATTCTTTACACATATATTTGTAGCTTTGTGGCCTATTGTTGTAACTTAGTGTTATAAATGAACAGCCAAATATTTTATAGAGGAATTTATTGAAAAATCGAAATATAAAAGTCCGAGAAAAGCCACAAACAAAAATCAGTTCCGAGACCAGGATCGGAGCTGGGTGAACCACAAATTTGGCCTCTATCGCACCGAATCCCCCATGGTTCACGAGTGCAGTCCTTTTGGTGACTGTTTTTATACAGTTCTTTGGTTGGACAGCAAGTCGTTTCGCTTCTCTTTGCCTTGTCTTGTTTTCCTGCATATCCATGTAGTTTCTTTTCTCTGCTACCAGTCCGTTGAACAGCTTTCCGGGAAGAGGTAGGTGCTTGATTCGATTTACTGGAACTGAGTATTGGGATGCACACCCTTGACGATGCAGATAAGATACATATCAGGTGTTGATCACTGGGTCGGGTTCCAGCTCATCTCCGTAGAAGGCCTATTCTATTTTCAGTGCCACCTGTCATTTTGTTGCAAATGACTCTCTTCCCCGGTTACTGGAAAGGGGTGGCATAGTTTCTGCTTTCTCAACCGTGAGTGATTTTATACCATTTTATTACAATAAAACACTAATTATTCCATGACATATATTACACTTAGCTTTAGTATTTTCCCAGGCAGAAAGACAAAACAAATTCCAGGACGGCTATGCTATCTTGGTTCTCCTTAGAAACCAAGGTTGAAACCAGCTCTTTGAGACATATTTTTATAAACAGGGCCTAGTCTTCATTCAAGGGGGGAGGATTTAGAAGGTGCTAGAGCTAAGGGGCATTACTTCACCGACTGTGCTTCTAATTGGGGGCTCTTGTCAGATATGCTAATTTGCGAAATCTATAAAAAATGTACACACGTTATGTGGGGTGTGCATCCTCAGAGTTTTCCACCTGATGGATTGTGCACCTAAGGATCCTTATATAAAGGTAACCCCTTTTTATCACCCTAACTGTGTCTGGCACATATTTCTAGGACCAGAGTAAAAGGCATCAATCCAGCCGGGATATTTGGACTACTTGGAATCATGAAGTGATGAGCTGTTAAAGGAGTGCTGGAAAGGACTCTTCCAAGTTCTCCTTACAACACATACAGCTGTGAAGCTTCAGGGAGTGGAGCCGCTGATCCACTATTCATGACTGAAGAAGAGTATGGGATAAGTGGGAAGGTACCCCCTCTGGACCCCTGGGACTAAAAATTAAGAAAGTAACTTCATGAACTATACTCGGAAAAAGAGGCCTGTCTTATGCAAAACTCGAGTGCCCTCAAGAGGTGGTAGCATTTATAATTTTCATAATTATCTTCAATCAACACTATTTCTAGTGTTAACCTTAGTTCCTATAGGTCCCACATACACACAAAGGACTGGAATGATGGGGAAAAACCAATACTAATTTAAGTGTTTTAATTATACAAAACCAAGCAATGATCTTAAGTAATGCCATTTGTAAAAACATGTTAGGAAAAATTGGAGACCCTATACAGGTAGGATGCCAGTCAAACCAAGTTAGGTTGGGTGCAACTGGAATTTCTATAGACAAATACCACTGCAATGACCAGAAATGCCAAGATAGTATACAGTGTCGAACTTATGAATGCTTGTTTAATTTTACATGCTGGTTGAACCCCTTACTGGGATATGTCTGTAGCATATTGGATCCCATATTGCCTTTACTTTCAAATTTCCTATACAGGCAGTTACCAATTGTATCATTGAAATTCTGGTATAACAACATTCTTTGAACAAAACTTCTATAGGTAATCCCTTTGTCATTTCTTGTCCAGTTAAATACCATACTTCTTCAGAGCTAATAAAAGCAAACTACACCTTATTCCAAACTATTCAGGCTACCTCAATTGGAATGAATCTTACCCTTGTAAAGAAATTGTTACAACATAAAGATTTCAAGCAATTGCTCAGGGAAGCAAGAGAGACCAGTAGAAAAACTTTAATTACTGTCCATCATGATACAGAGGAAATCCACCAAGTAATAGAACAAGTAAAGAAAGAGAATATCACTGCTGGGATGTTTTCTTCAGATGTTCTCCTACCGCAATGGGAATCCTTAATAAAATGTTACACCTGATAGTCATCCTTCTAATATTAACTTGTCTGATCTTCATCTAATTGCTTGGATTATACATAAGGATGCGGAGAATTATACAAAAAATACCTTCAATATTTAAGTATAATTGGTAATAGTACTAATTAAAACAAAATGTGGAAGTTTTAAATAAAATATTTGATGTCTTTAAGTCAAATTATCTGGCTCCAGGCTGAATTTTTCCACCTTTTGTAAATTTAACTGATGTCATCAGATGACTTCTACAATAGGAGTTGCTTACTGAAGAAAAGAACTTCCTGTTTCAAGCATTGCATAAGATTACATCACCCAAATAAATATGCATTAGGTAGATGGAGGATTTGTATTAGGTGGGTTCATGTACATTTAACCATATAAAAGATGTAACTTTTTATTCCTTGGTGTGTTTGATTTGTGGAAACCTCCACCTTGCACTCTGTGCAGAATAAATGACGTCTCCTTTCAAAATTAGACTCTGTGTCTGTATTTAAAGAGTTCCTAAGGTTGGCAACAAGGTGACCTCTGTTGGAACAGACCAACAGTGGCCCAAGGTGGGCATTCTGGATGAGAATAGGCATCAGTTTTTTGCATCTACAATAAGAGGACAAAAAACTGGGACAGATGGATTATTGGTTTATTTACAATATTTACACCTGGCAAAAGAAATGCTATCCTCCACTCAACTGTCAAGGTTGGGCAGATTGGGAAGTTATACAAACTAAGCCCCCTCAATTTTCCTCCAGCCCTAAGGACCCTGAATCTCCTAGTGCACCAGAGATTCAGGGGGCTCTAAAACAAGTTGTAATAGAGTCCATGAAGGTTCACAAACATTTGATTTTAGGTACTGTTCACATTCTCTTCAGCCCTAATGATTTAGTCTTATGCCAACAATAGATTCCCAGGCTCAGAGATGACCCAGACAAGGTAGTCCATACCATTTTCGGTATCCTCAGAGCATATGATCCAACTTGGGCAGTGTTACCAATGGAGATGGGATCTTAGATAAGTCCCTGCTTTTTGCCCAGGCCTCTGGCAGCAGACAGTAGCTTTATTGGGGCCACCAGCACCCCAAAACCTACTCTCATTTGCAAGTTCTTTAATAATGGCAGATTAGGTCTATTACAAAATGAATTATTTATTTCATAGAAACAAAATTAACACACATAAGACTTTAAACAGACTACTTACTACACAGGAATAAAGTAAAAAGAACTACTAGTAGATAACATACAGTGCACAATAGAGGTACCTATTGTTATAGTTAGTGAAGAAACAGTACAGCTTAAGATCCAATGTACTTTCCACCTAATCGATGATGGAGTGCACATAGAATCTTTTCTCTCAGTTCCCAGGGAAAGTATCCACGGAGTCACATCTGACCTTGCAGGAGAAGATCCCCTATACGTTTCAGGGAGTGTGTAGGAGACTTCTGTCTCTGTAGACATTTGTGTAGCTTTCATAGTTTGTAAAACAGTGTCTCTCAGTCAATGATATTTATTTTTCTTTTATCTCTTCCTACATCTGCTCTCCAGACCAAGATGTTCATTCTTTGTTGGGTGCCTCAGCCCTTTTGGCACCAGGTGATGACCCCTCTGCCAAGCATTTGACCTGGGTTATCTCTTCCATATGCACCAACCATCTGTGGTAGAGAGGGGGGGATGTCTTGGTTTGAAAGACAGGTGCTTGCTAACGAAGGCAGGACCCTCCCTTGGAATGGAAAATGTAAACCCCCTCCTGCTGAATTATTATAATTTTATAATTAACGGGCTCTCAGGCAAAGATATGAGAATAGGAATAATAGTTCTTTACTAGTATGTATAATAAAGCAAACAAACAACAACTACAGCATTAACAACAAACAGAACCACAAACCCAGTAAAAGCCTTCTTAGCCATAGGCACCTTCCCCTTTGGTGTAGTGATGGTCACAGCCAGCAGGGGCACTGGTGGCTCCCGGTGGGTAGGGCAGGTGTGATGATTCCCCTGCGGCTGCAGGGGGCATTGTGGCATGGGCTCAGGGAGCACGTGGTAATGGCATCTCGACTGAGACGGGAAGGGATAGAAGAGAGGCTTTGCTTTCCAAAACCCTGGGACAGTCGATTCTGGTGCCCCAGCAGGACTCTCGGGAGCACCAAACTGGAATGGCAAGAATGAGCAAAAATCCTGGGGTGGTGGGCAAGATGTATCAGAAGCTCTGCAACAGTAGCTGGAACTGCAGGACGTACCAGCAGGGCAGGGGGTGCGGGACTACAGCATAGAGAAACCCAGGGCAGTGTCGAAGAAGCGGCAAAAGGTGGTGCAGCGATGAGCTGGCTCCCAGCAGTGCAGGGGGAGGTGGGCTCAGGATCCCAGGCGCCTGAGCAGATGGTGATAGGTCCCCATTTTAGTGAGGTAGGTGTTAATAAGGTCCCAATTTGGTGGCTGCTCCAGTGAGCAGAGGCTCACCTAACAGCAGAAGAAGCGGCTCTGAGCTGGGTTATGGCGGTGGCAGCGAATTCCCTCCCCCAAGCAGCAACTTTGATTGTCCTCCTCTGAAGCTGAGAAAAGAGCACTAGCAGCTGCCCCAGCCCTTTACCTGCCCAATTCTCACAGTATCTCTCCCCTCAGAGAGAAACTCCTAGAGAAGTGCCACCAGATGCCTTCCTCTCCTGAGCTTGAACACTTCTTTTGATTCTTAAGTACTCAGTCGTTAGTGCTTCCTAGCAACTTATGGGAAGAAATTTTATAAGTAAAAAGGAACAAAAGGAAAGAAACCTAACCTCCAACAGGGGACATACTGCATTATTCCACTCCTGTGACTAGAGGCACTGATTTTATCTCATGGAGTGAAAGTGCAGCTATCTCTTGCCTCTATGCTATAAAAGCATCCACTTTCATATATGTGTACACCATCATTGAGTATTTTGATATACATTGTTTTCCCAAATTGTACTATTTCTTCAAAAGTTATTGTATTAATATTGATAAGAAACACCTGCTGTTGTTTCAGTTTATGTAACACATATAAGTGTAAGATATGGTATTAAATTCAGAGCTTTCACGGGACTTGAGTACAGTTCAATTAGTCATTTTTACTTGTGTTGTTATCAGTTGCTTAGGGTTAGGATCTTTCCTTTTGTTTCTTTTTCCTCACGGAATTTTGTCCCATGAGTTGCTAGGAAACAGTAACATTGAACAGTGAATTTCTTTGTTCAGCTTCACCTCCCCCCCCACTATTTTATCTGGTAGATCCATCTGTGAGTGGCTCCATTCTGTCTGATAGCATAGGTTCAATAAATTCCTCTCCTGGAGTTTTTTGCCATCTTCATCTGGATAAGATACTGATAACAGAGGTTCAATAAATTCCTTTCCTGAAGTTTTGGTCAGTAATCTTCATAGGATAATTCAGGAATGTGGGAGATTTTCTCCATCTTTTTGGTTTAGCCAGTTTAGATGTTACAAAAACAGTCTTTAATATCATGTTATAGCCTAAGAAATATATCTATATTCATCACACTACTTATTTCTAAGTTTCATTAATAGCAGAAGTAAAAAAATACAGCAAAACCTACCCATATTATACATATAGCATTTAATATTTGTGAAAAGCCAACTTTATAATATGTACCTATAACAATAACAGGGAAAAAATCACTTCAAAGGAAGCTGTAATGTTCCTTACAGGGAAAAAAAATCACTTTGAGGCTGATAGATTTTTCCCTTAACTAAAAACCAAGCTATGTCAAACTATGACACACCGCCACAGCCCAGCCTGGTCCTGCTTCTTTTGCCGTGGGGTGAGCCTCTGCTTGTGAGAGCAGCCAATGAACTGGGACCTTATTAGCACCGTACCTCACTAAAAAAAGGAATTCTCACCATCTGCTCGGAAGTCAGGCTACTGTGGCCCCGCCCCTGCCGTTCTTTTGCTACTTTGAGTTTTTCGCTACACTGTAGCCCCGCACCCCCTACCTGCTGAGACATCCCATGGTTCCCACTACAGCTGCGGAGCTTCTGATACATCTCGTCCACCACCCCAGGATTTTTGCTCGTTCCTACCATTCCAGCTTGCTGCTCCCGAGAGTCCTGCTGGGGCACCAGGATCCACTGCCCCTGGGGGTTTGTAAAGCAAGCCTTTCTTCCACCCCTTCCTGTCTTGGTCAAGTCCGCCATTACTGTGCGATTCCCGAGCTCGCACTGGAGGGCCCCCTGCAGCCGCCAGGGAACCATAGCACCTGTCCTGCCCACCGGGAGCCTGCCAGCACCCCTGCCGGCTGTGACCATCACTACACCAAAGGGGAGAATGCTGGCAGCCAAGAAGGCTGTTACTGGGTTTGTGGTTCTGTTTGTTGTTGCTGCCATTGTTGTTGTTTGCTTGCCTTGTTATACATACTAGTAAAGAACTGTTGTTCCTATTCTCATATCTCTGCCTGAAAGCTCCTTAATTTCAAAATTATAATAATTCAGAGGGAGGGGGTTTACATTTTCCATTCCAAAGGAGGCTCCTGCCACCTGTCTTTCAAACGAACACATCAGTCCATGTGGGATAAGTTGTTTCCCACTCCTTGAGTCTTAAGATCATAAGAGGATGAGATGCAAACCAGGAGCAAAGAGTTCTTCACTTGTAGCAATTGAAAGAGTTCAATGGATGGTCAGTTATTCTTTTAATTTCTATTTATGCTTTTTGGATTGGTTTTCTTCTTCAGTGAAGTTCAGTTTTGCTTCATGCATCAAGTGTTAGACAATTTTGCAATAATCTAAACAAATGCACATATGTTATATAATAGTTTGATTGTCTCAGGAATAGCAAAGGTGTAATGAAAATCAATTGGTTTTACCTACTTTGGATGTTATTCCAATTGGGAATTTATGTTTTATCTTGAAAACGTAGGAAGAGGTATGAAAATTCAAGTCATATTCAGGGTGAAATCTCTTTTACCCACTGTGACAATCAGAGTGAAGGCATAAATACTCAAAAGCAATACTTGTAAAACTGCAAATGATATACAAATATCAATCAAAATAACTAAAAATATCATATAATTTGGTACTTCAACAGTACTAAATAAGGTTTTAATGCTACGTGAACAAAGTTAAATTTATTCTCTTGAGATTTTTAGAGAAAATGGTTATCCCCATATTTACACATTTTGTTAGTTCCAATTTCGTAAATTTGCAATATAAATCATCTATCAATCATAAATGTTAGGATATGGTAATTATACCAATTAGTCTTCTCAAGGTTACATTTAAATTTGGAATTCATGAGATTATCCCATTGAATATATTTTCCTTGATTCTTTTGCATTTCATGAAAGATTCCCATGTTCCTTTGACTTAAGATCAGTCTGTATTTTCAGAGTGCATACACAGTAATTGCTGTTGATAATTATGGAAGCCAAAAGCAAATATAAAGCTATTTGATTTTGTTCAATTACCTTTGAAAGGTTGGTAAATTTTGTTTCAAGGTGCTGATTGTATCATTTATGGAGACTTGGGTTGTCTCTCCTTCCAGGAGGGGTATCACTTCAGCTGGAGTGAGATTTTAGAGAATATTTTTGGTGTGGAGTTCTCACCATTTGAATACTTTCATGAAATATATAGAGGACTGAGAACAAATCTAGCAATCACTGCAATTTGTTATCAGTCTTCCAAATTGCATTAGCTTTAGGTGTACGCTTGCTTTCCAAGGGTCAGGTAACATTTGCTGTGTGTGTTTAGGAAAGACAACATTGTTAGTTTTTGTTGGGATGGCTGATTAGCCATGCTGCATTATTGTAAATATTGACTTGTAAGCATAGAAATGTAGACCATACCATAATTAGCATTTCTGGTTACAGCAGATTCATTAGTTACTGTGCAGTCCAATATTGCTTCTCTGGGTCCAGAGCTGGTTTCATTTGCTTACAGGAGTCCAGGAATTTCATTAGTTTCCACAGTTGTGCAGGTAGTGAACAGTCCTTCTCACTGCTGCTTGAATGGCTTCTTGTCCCACATCTGGACACTCACCTAGCTTTTGTCTAGTGAGGGTATACGTAAACATTCAAGGTTATTAGAGAAACCAAAATAACAGAACTTAATAATAGATATGTTTCCCACAGAGAGCTATAGTAGCAGTTCCATCTCTGGCCTCTAGTTGCAAACACAGCGCTACGCTCTCTGTGGTCAGACGGGGCAGTGGAGGAGCAGTCTCACAAGGCTTCATTGGGAAACTTGTTCTGTTTCAGAACAGAGTCAAACTTGTACAGAGGCAAGAGTGTCACTCCCTAGAGTTTTAGGACGGGGGACTGGAAAATTAGTCACGGAGTCCTGAAATAGTAGGCTTTGCATCTGCATGCCTGCTTTTAGTGGTAATTGTTTTTCAATTGTTAAATAGTTTAGGGGTTGTGGTGGTTTTGCCAGGAAGTGACTTTTCTAGGAAGTTATAGCAAAACCCAATCAGTAACTTGATAAAATCTTCGCACATGGCCAGAATGGAAATAAGCTACGTGAAGATTTATCAAATCTCTGAGGGTGTCCAGCACCTTTCAGAATGGCTTAATAATAGCGAGATGGCTCTTCAGAGGTGTTTTGTAAAGTAAAAGGTTTTAATAATGACAAAAATAATAAACATCATAGAACAAAGAAAAAGCTGAATACAGGTGTCTGAGAAACCTCTGACGCCTTGCTAAAAACAGCCTAAAAAGCCCAGAGCACCTCTGTGCTCGTCCTTAAGTATTGAACAACCTAGGAGGGTTCTATTGGCAAACTGCCAATAGAAACAGTTATAGGATTTGAAGAACAGCTTGATGGTCCAACAGTGCTTCTGTCCTGGCACTGAGCCAATTGCCATGAGAAGGCTACAGAAAGTTCTAGTTTAAGTTCCTAATATGTCTAGAGGTAAAATGAAACTCTTTCCGTTATATAGAAAACACCTATATGCTTTCCTATAGTAACTAAGGTTGAATATTGATATCTGGTTAAACCAGTAGAAAGTAGACACGCCTCTGGGAATACACATGTTAAAATCAGAGAATACCGGGAAAAGTTCCTTTTTCTTCTCAACTGGTACTACGGATGAGAATGTGTTTACATATCTTCCTGGTCAATAGTCAGTTTCTGGTTTGTGTTGTAAAAATAAGGTTTCCAGTATGGCCTATTTTATAATGTAATCATTCACCAAATTGACATCCGTGTTGTTGGGGAAGATGAAACAGGAAAGCCTTATAAATACAACTGCTTAGATTTTGAGAATATGAAACTTATAAGTGAAATAGAGTTGAAAGCAAGTTTCAATGTCTAAGATGCCAAGCTTTAGTTACTGAACAACTGGAAAACAATAGTATGGCCAGCTGAAGGTAATCCCCTTTTGATTAAACAATGCCCTTCTCCTTACCAAGAGTCAGAGCAGACCCTACTAGCTTAGCAGGAGGGGTCCAAAGAGTAGTTTTTAGGGTTTAAAATATAACACAGTATGGTAATGTAATGATTCTTATAAGCTGTATGTAAATGCTATAGGATTTGTATCTTGTACTAGATTGGTTAGTGTAAATTAGAATATTCAGTATAGAAGATTTAATGTAATGGGAACTTCACTCTCTTTTTTCTCTTTTTCTTCCTCTTCTTCTTCTTCACCCTCTTCCTCTTCACTCTCTCAGACCTGCTCCGAGCTGCGGCTAGCAGCTCTTCGCAGGGCCCCTTCACCCACGCCCTATGCAATAAACTGCATGCTCCAAAACTAGGCTTGACTCCAGAGATCTCTCGTCTCCATTCATCTCATCACCATCCCATCTGACCTCATTCTCACACGTGTTGTGGATTAATTTTTTCTTTCTGATTTTTGTCAGCTAATCCACTTTGTTGTTACACTAGGTTTGTAACATCTGTTTTTTTGCATGAGTTTTAACTCAACCTATGTGGATTTATCAGGACTGAGCCTGTTAAAACAACTAATAAATCCTCCTTCTGTCAAACGTCTTTCCATTCACCTGTCAATTAATACTGTCAGGAAAATTAATCCACAAACACCAAAGGTTTATGTCCAAAAAGGAGACAGAGGAGTCCTGTAACTTTCTTCAAATAAAGGTACAGGCCATGGGCATTTTCTCTGGGGTCTCTCAAATTGTTAGAGGATGCACCCTCCTTTTAATCCTAATTTCCTGGCCGCATTTTCTGGCCTCTCTCTTTTCCCATTGGCTGAGGTACTTAAGAGGTACAGACTTCCCGAAATGCCTAATACCTAAGACCCCCTTCTAATGTATAACCCCCCCCTTTTCTTTTCCTTGTGTCAATCAGTGGAATTCCTATGGAATTTATGGTTCTTCCCATTGTTTCTTTCATCTCTCAGTATCTATTTATCAGCAGACCTACAGTTTGTAAAGACAAATCCCTCTCAGTCCTTTCAGTAATTTCACTGACACATTCATCATGTGGCACCAGCCCAGACTGTATAAGAATTAACATACACTGTCTTTGCTTCTTCCTTTACTGTCAATAACACAGCCTTTTAACTTTCTTACCTGTGCACTTTCCATTCTTTCTACTATTTATCCAATATAGGGTTAGATTTTGTAATAAGTTTGGAGTCAGTTATCTGTAACATTCATCTGATTTGTGACCCCTGAGTTATATGCATACCATTTGTAAACTGTATTCCCTCTGGGGAAGCGCCACTTTCCTTAATGCTGGCTAGTAAGCAAAAAGGTCTTTAGATTTTTACAGGTTGCTGCTGTTGAATTTTTTATTTGTTTAAGAATTCGAGTCAGAGATAATAATCGTTTTTCCAGTTCTTTTATCAGCATTTCCAAAGCCTGTTTGTGGCTGCCCAGCCATTTAAAATTTTTGAGATTTTTGGGTTTTTTTCTCATTAGTGTGTGTTTTCTCCCCACCTTGGAAGTTTTTTATAGTATTTTTAGCTTGCTGGTTTTCTTGAAACATAACCAATTCTGTTGCAGACTGAGATTATCACCAATATTGGCTTTGCCTTTGGTTTGTAAATTTTGTCTTTGTAAGCAGGCAGAGCTTGAGGGTTGAGAGGAAACCAGTCTAATCTCTCCTCCAGGCAAGAGTGTTAGCGTAGGAATAAAAAAACATATAGTCACAGCAGCATGGCTATATGCAGTGCTTTATTGGGCCCGAGAACCAAGGGGTCAACACCCAAATCTTGGTTCTGTCGAGATACATTCGGATTCACAATTTATACTTTTTAGTTACATAAGACATCAACGATTAATTTTAATATTTTCCATTCTTCTTATTGATTCTACTGAAACATAAGACTTTGAATTTCGAAAGAATATCACAGTTACAATTGTTCTCTATATTCTTACGTTATCCTTTGATTGGTCCTAATTACACTTAATAGCTACATTTACGCATGGTCATAGTCGGTTAACTTGTACAAATCAAGGCGAGTTACCTAGCTCATAACTATTATTTTCGCTAGCTTGCTAGTTTCCATCTACCCCCCCCGTAGTTTCTGCTTCCCTTTTGAAATCTTGATTCTAAGCGGCTAAGATTTTAGCCCTAATATTATCAAGAGGATTCTAGTATATTGTCCACTCTTTCCTTCAGCAGTGTTAATTTGATGCAAAAACTCCAGTTATACTTGATAGTACACACTAAAGCCCAACAGACACTCAAAAGTTAGGTTTTAATACTCTTCTAGTAATGAGTTTTATTCCACACAGGCAAATCACATGCACACATACATTAAAAAAAAAAAAAAAAAAATTCAATGCACCTGAGCAAACCCTGTTTTGTGGCCATTACAGAAAATCAAGGAACATGATTTTTCCAGTATTCTAAAGTATTTATGATTTTTTTTTAAAATTCCTTTTTAGTAGTGGGGAGTAGGTATGACATCTACTTTTGTAATTACAGCTTGATTCACTGGTTATTAGTTCTCAGGAGTTTCATCTTTTTAGAGGGAAAAAGCTAATGTGCAAACTATCACTTATTTATGTGTACATATATATGGACATTTGCAGTGAAAAGCTTAAACACTGGCTTCTGTCTGCCTTTTTTATTAGTCAAACATAAGAGTTGTAAGTAGAATGCATTCTAAACATAATGTTTTTGTTTTAAAATCTTAATTACATTAAAACAAATTTTAGCAGTGTAAGAGGTCACACTTTTCATTAGAGTCAGTTTAACCAATTCTAGTTTGTCTTTTTTCTAAAACCTAACTTTATGTGATAAATAGATTACAGTGTTGGCTTTTGCAATTGTTAGAGTGAATACTATGTGTTTTATAAAGTTCACTTATGTAAAAGAAATTTTGCTAAAGTTTAGAGTTCTTTTAATGGAAATGTTGTGTTGTGATGCTAACATTGGTTGGGAGCTGTTATAATGTTAACTTTAACCAGTGAAGGAATCGAGGCCTACTGAATGTATTGAAAAGTAGCAGATGACCATGATGAGGATTGTTACATATAGGTAAAACCTTATAAAAGAAAGGCCTTGTAAAATCAGGCCTTGTTATTTCGGCTAAACAAACAGCTAGCATGAGAAGTTCCTGTGAGAAAAGAATTATAATAATGAGAATCAGTTTGCATAACAACCTATTCTTGTGAGAAGATAACTCACACCTGTGGGGAGGAAAATTCTACTCGTATGAAACATTCACTTCCCAGAAGACAAAAATGTAAACATATCTACAAAGAAAAAAGTTTGATGGACATGTACACTAGCCATTACCAACCAATGAACTGAGTTTCAATGGATTGCTGACCAATTAGATTCAAACACGGTGCCTTCTGATATTCCTATAAATATGAGCTATGTGAATAAAGATTAAACCATTCTGCATGAAGAAACAAGTGTTTTGTCTGTATCTATTGCAACAGAGGATGACTGCACATGCTCTGAAGGGGAGGGACGGAGGAGGAACTATGTTAAAATGTTTGAATATGTATGATCATTTATGAATATGTATTTGGCTGATGCAATATCCTGGGTATATAAGGGGTGTTGCTGTGTTGGCTGGTGTGCCTCTGGCTGCGGCTAAGCACCCAGTGCTGTTACTTTTGCTTTATTGACTTTGTCCCCTATTGTTTGTTATTAAATTTTCTTTAAATTTGAACTGAGGAGTGGGCTTAGTTTCTCACAGTTTAGTTTTGGCTTTTGTAGGAGTACTTAAAAGAGATTTCAAGTTTTAGTGTTAACTGCCAATTTTCAAAGGTTTAGGGGTGATCAGAAGCCACTGAAATGCAGGAATGTGTCAGAGGAGCTGTCTCAATGGTTACTCAGCCCTTCTGGTTTGTTTTCTTTTCCTGCTGTAAAGGAGTGTTGGGTTTTTTTTGTTTTCTGTGACGAGTTCAAATTTCATCTTTCCCCCTCCCCCACTGCCTCCATACGTGAAAGCTAAGGCAGTTGTTACTCGTTTTTTGGGGGGTTCCTGTATTTCAGTACTTGTCTTTCTTTTGTGTTATTCCCAGTGAAACAGGGGTGGAAAGAACTCCACAACTAATAATAGTTGTTAGAGCAGTATGTATTTAATCGAAGCCAAGATGCGTGGAGAATAATTTCACCAAAGACACGCATACCCCCCTTATTATTCCCTGAGGTCTTACATATGGATAATATTGCACAATCCGCCTCATACATATTCATTCCCTGGCCCCGCCCATTCTCGCCTCGTATGGTAATTAACTCCATGCCCTTCTGGGCATGCTCAGTCCATTGTGGTGGTCTCTGGTGGTCTCTAAGGATGAAGGAAACGGAGTCTTCTACAATGAACTCTTCACCTTTATCTTTCTCGTGTGCTTTGGCCCTTTTGGCATCTTTTCAAGGGGATACTCAGTTTATGCTGGCTAAGAGTCTGCGTTCTTTTCTTTGTCTGCATTCTTAGCCTTGTTATCCTGGGGTGTTTAGGTTAGTTCTTCTCATTATCACCAAGGGGCCCCAGATGCTTTTAGTGCTCTAAAATATGCAAAAGGTTAACAGACACAGCGTTCGGTATTCACTAAATGCCTTCTAAAATATCATTTGCTTGAGTTTTACTATAAGAGATCAGCCAAAATTTTTAAATCTGTCTCCCCCAGTCCATTTTCCTTGTAGAGTTTACATTATATAGGAGGTTTTGCCATGTAGGGATCGATCTTCCTGGTGTTTGCGGACCGTGCAAAGCTTCACTTTATATTACTTTTCCCCAGACTTTGTCCGGTTTCCCCACTAAACAATCTCTTAGCACAGGTGGGGTTTCTCTCAGTAAAGGTCTTAATACATTAAGATTCATCTCTGCAGAGACTGGAATATTTGTATCTGCATGTTTGTGTTTTGTCTGCAAACAGTTGGCTTTTGTAGCAGCAGCAGAGATATTAGCTGGCTGTGCAGGGGGTTGTTATAAATACATATTATTGGCTTTTTGCAAATATTAAGATGAATGCTATATGTATAATGTTAAAATAACTTTGCTGTATGGATATAGGGTTTTTCTGCTATTAGCAAAACTTAGACATAGTAGTGATAGCTGATATAGTTATGCTTGAACTGTCTGCTTGGTTGGGATAACATCCAGTGAACATATGAGGACCCTGCTGCTGACATGACAATTATCAACACCTACTGTCTGTGGAAAGTATGGACCAAGGCCCAAACTGGAAGTGATATTGAAGCGAGACTAAAACCACAGCCAAGAAACATGCATGCTCTAAAAAGGTGGACCCAAGGAGGGGCCATGCTAAACAGTTCCTGGAATATGTAAACTGGTTTTTATGGAAAAGTTTGAATATGCATAATGGTTTATGAATATGCAACAGGCTGATGTAATAGAAAAGGTATTTAAGGAGTGTCTCCAAAGATAGTAGAGGTGCTCTTGGATGAATGCCAAGCACCCGACCATTAAGTCTTTGCTTTATTATCCCTGTCTCCTACTGTCTTTTATTAAACTTTTTAAATTTTACCAGGAAAGTGAACCTTGTTTATCACAGGTTGATGCAGGTTTCCCTTTTCTTATAATATTCATTCCTCCTTCCCAATGTGTAATTATTAAATCAGGAGGATCTGGTTCATGATATAACAGGACACTCACAGCCCAGAATACAAAACTTTCTATATTGAAACCTAAGTGGTATGTAACAAAAGGTTAACCACAAGTAATACTGTAACAAGATGTGCAGGGAAAGCAAACAAGATAGCAGAGCAAGCGAGATAACATGCACAAGCAAAAGCAAGCAAGATAACAAGTTTTAACAGAACTTGCAAACGGCAAAATTAAGTAAGTGGGTCACCTTGCCACAAAACTCACTCAATCTTCTTTAGCCTTCAGTTACATTTTAAAAGTCCTTCTGCACAATGTCATGATTACAACATGTCATTAGCATACTCATATTTGCACAAAGCTGTGTCATGGTTTTACAACAGTTTGTTGCTTTAGTGCATGCGTCAGTTCCTTCTGTGGTGGTCACCAGTCTTCTGGTGGTCTTTTGATGAAGACTTCTGTAGTCTTCCTCACATTTGAACTTTTTACCTCTGTCTTCAATGCATGCTCTGTGCTTCTTGTTTTTCAGTCTAACTTTTTTTTAGCTAATTTTGCCGTTTGCAAGTTCTGTTAAAACTTGTGTCCTAGGGTGACTTTATGATACTTGCATCCCCAATAATCTATTCTGTTTATGTTGAATATTATGTTCTGTACCTTTAAGACTGGTTCAGAGAGCGAAGTGGGGAGAAAGAGAAGCAGCGAGTTTGTTTTCAGAAGCTGCATTCACTCCTCCACATTCCGCTCCTGCACTGTGTTTGTTGTCTGCAGCATGGACAGACAGTGGGACAGAGATCTTTGCTTTTAGTTGTTTTAGCTAGCTGAGGCAGAGAAGTTCCCTGGACTGTTTTGTTTCTTTCCTTTTTCTTGGAACTGTTCGAACCTGCTCTGGACTGAAAACCCAGAAGAGCACCAGAAGCTCACACCTGTGACCCACCAGGGCCTGGGCCTTGACATTTTCCAGCGCTGGACGGACTGATAAGAGACTGGCCTAGCCAAGCTACACGCCATGACAGGGATTTTCTGAATTTGCGGTCTCTTAGAACAGCAAGAGGTTTTATTGTTTCATATTATTAATTTTTTTATGCTTGTGGATTCTTTGCTTGTTAAATAAATAGTTTTTTCCACTTTTCTCCAAGGACATCTTTTCCCGAACCAGTTGGGGGAGAGGCTGCTTGAGTTTGCTATTCTGGAGGGACTCCATTCAGAGATGTTGTCCCAAATTTGCCCTATACCAGGACAACTTGCTATCTTGCTCTTGATAGCGCTTGTTATCTCACTGGATTTGCTTTCTTGCTTGCTTTGCTATCTTGCTTGTTTTACTTGCACATCTTGTTACAATATTACTTGTGGTTAACCTTTTGTTACATACCACTTAGGATTCAATGCCTCCTTTCTTTTTACTTTTGTGAATTCTTTCACAAATGATCGTGTGCTTATTCTCCGGAAATATGTTCTTCTTTCTACTCTATGTCTCAATGTATATCTCTTCCTATCATCATAAGACGTGGTTTGCTGACTGCACCACAGAAAGCACTGGCTAAATATGCATGTACACAAAATGATTATTCCTAATAACAAGATTCCCATAAATAATTGTTTCAACCAATTTAGATTAGGGAGCCAAGATGCAAGTGTTTCTCATAAGTGAGTTGACCAAGATGTATCATCATTTGTTACTTCATGGTGTATCTTTGCATGTTGCCAAATTGTATGTATATCTGTTGTTATTTGCCCTGATTGATCTATGTAAGTACAACTGGTATTTTTCAAGGTATAGACTCCTCCCATTTGTGTTGTGATCATATCTAATACCATACGGTTTTGAAATACTACTTCTTTTAAAGAACTAGTTTCTGTTTGCAACTGTCCAATGGCATCTGCCGTTGAGTTTGCAATTTATTTCCATCTCTGCTGAGATGTTCAGTATTGCTTTTTCTAAGTGTACAATTCCTAAAGTTGGCAATAAAGCTCTGACAAAGCTGTGAAAGCCTGTATTATATCTAGTCAGAGGATTAGAAGGTATACTTCGATTAAATCGGTTTCTCCAAATTCCTCTAATGATTCCTGTAATTAAAGTAGTATGATTTCTAACTTGTATAGGTGGGACGAGATACCTCATAGTACACTGACTTGTCCAATTCCCAGGTAGTTGCTTAAGGGCTATTCCATTTCCACACAACCACCAAAAACTATCTGGCAAATCACAGCTAGTTGTGATGCTCATGTTGGAATTGTTAGTATGCCTTGCAAACAAATAGTCATGCCATTGAGCCAATTGAACTTAAAAATCTGGTGAGGTTGGTGGTGAATTTACATCTTATATGTTTTGTAGAATGGCGGTAATTCTGGTCCAATTGGTAGTATTATTAAACTGGACAAAGTTTGGTCCTGTAAAGTTTGACTCCACATAAATAACGGATTGATTGACAAATGATAACTGAAAAAGGGGTTTTCTGAAAGGTGAACCTATTTGTTTGCATTGTGTACTACTATTATATAAGGTATATGGGCTTAATTCAGTCCAATTACTAGAGGGTACCCCTAACAATGGTAAGTGTAATTGTTGCACTTTTCCACACAGCCAACAATCTCTTATGCAGTGATGGAAGGCATGGACCATGCTATGCAAGCAAAAACAAAGCCGGTTTATTACACTAATCACCAGTATTTACAGTTCTCTAACTTCCATGCAAAATTTTCCACTGGGACCCCTTTGCCCCTGTTCCCTTAGCAACACAATCTTCGGTTATCAAGCCCCTGTTACATTCTCTTGTGCCAGCAATGTCCTTGTTACATCTCTCGTCAGAGTAGTCAGAGTGGTTAGATGTGATGTCTTCATTTCTTGTTCTTGCCTTGAGTCTCCCACAACGTTCACTGTACCAGGGCCAGGAGGTCTGCAGCACTACCCAGCTCAGCTTCTGCAGCTGTCTGATCTTCCACATCTCCCCCTTTCTGTTCACCAATCATTATTTGCTTTTGTCTTGGTTTGAAAAGACAGGTATCTGCTAAAGAGGGGCAGGGCTTCTCTTGGAATGGATAATTCAAATCCCTTCCCTCTAAATTATTATAATTTAGAAAATTAAAGCAGCTTTCAGGCAGAGATATGGGGGATAGGAATAGCAGTTCTTTACTAATATGTATAACAAGGCAAACAAACAACAACTACAGCATTAATAGTGAACAGAACCAGGGACCTTGAGGGTGGCTTTGTTTCACAAAACCCGGGGCAGTGCAATCTCTTGGGACTCTGAAAAGTACTAAGCTGGAACAGTGGAAGATCTCAGGCTGGTGGATCGGATATATCAGGAGCTCCGTCGGTGATCACTGAAATGGCAGGGATGTCCCAGCAGGACGGGGCAGTGCGGGGCCACAGCGTAGCAGAAAAGCCTCAAAGCAGTGCCGAGAAAGCAGCAGCGGTGGGACAGGGCTGGCTCAGATCCAGTAGGGCAGCAGGAGGAGAGCTCAGGATTCCTGGGCACACGAGCAGCTTTCCTCAGGATCGGACCCAGTGGTGCCAGTGAAACTCCTCCCGCAGCAAGCAGCAGCCTGACCGTCCTCTCTCTGATGCCAAGAGCAAGAGAGTGAAGCTGCCCCCAGCCCCATCTTTTTCCTGCCCCAAAACCTCGTGTTATCTTCCCCCTCTGAGAGAATCTCCCGGAGACAAAAAGAAGTGTAGCCAGGTGCTATCACTCCATCCTTTTGTCCCACCTGAGTATCTATAAGCACCCAGTAGTTAGCTGCCTAGCAACTCTTGGGAAAAAATTCTATAGGTAAAAACAAAAGAAACAAACCTAACCCCCAACAGCTTTATCGATTTATTAATCAATCTCTGAATACACTGAATCAAGCAAGGCAGACATGTCACTGTGGAGTGCTCCCATTCTAAGGAGGTGGGAATTTGATGTTACCTCTCTTGTGTTAACTCCTCCCTTGACCCAAACCCTTAAGTCCACCCCTGCAATGCCCTATAAAAACCCCACGGTCCTGCCTGTCTTTCATCTGCATCCCCCTCCTCGTCCCTGGGGGTAACAAATGGATTCTCAAGCTTAACAAAACGGAGACCCATCTAGTCTGTTCCCCTGCTGGCACCAGCAGCTGTAACCTCCCTGGACATGATGAACCCTATAGCAACATGATGCTACATGTCACTGTAACTAATAGCATCTCCAATACAAACATTCCCATCTTAATTAAATTTTTGACCCATCCAGTGATCCCCCAGTTTCTAAAAGGGCTGTTAAACCAATCAGTTCTATCTTCTTTTTCTAATTTTGCTACATTATCTTGTAAAGCTTTAATACTTGCATGAATAGACTGTGAATGATCAGAAAGGTTCATACAACACATTCCATCAAAATCTTCACATCCATGTCCATGTGCTAAAAGCAAAAAATCAATAGTAGCTCGATTCTGCAATGAAGCATGTCTAATTGAATCAACATCGGTTAACAATCCTGTTAAAGCAAGCGAAGTAGCATTAGTTTGTCAAGCTAACTAGCAGCCTAGTCTGTTTAACAACCCTAGTGCCTTTCCTGCCGCTACTCCTGGAACAAAGAAGGAGGCAGCCCAATGCCATTGTAGTGACCAAAAGTTGAGGATATCATCGTAATCGGGGTAAGGACATGAATATGGCATTTCCCTCTCTGCGGAAATCTATGTTGTGAATTCATGGATATGTTGGGTTTTAACAGCAAGAGTCACCCTAAACTGCAGGGGCCTCCCTTAATATGTGATGGAAAAGCAGCCCAAGCTCTGTCTCCACAAATAAAACCACTCCTGCTGGTAACAATAATGGAGCATTAGTAGAGCAAGAAATTTTAGTGGAAGTGTGATTACATCAGGCACTTTCATTACTGAATATGGGTTGGCTCGAAGAAACATCCCATGCTTTAGATTGGTTGGCCCCAGAATAATTAAATCTACCACAAAGGTCCATTTTTACAGATCCCAAAAGTTCTAATTCCTGGGGCTCGAGGGTTGCGCAAGGGAGATGTGGGACCCATTGGTCCCAAGCATCGGCATGATTTTCAAAATGAAGGATGTGAGCCGAAGGGGGATGTGGCCATGTACCTAAAGGTAAACCAACAAGAAAAGTAGAAAATGGGTTTTCAGGAGACGTCGTAGCCAAGCATAAAGTATCTTGTCCTGTTAAATTGGCTGAAGTTATCCATACTTTTTTTTTTTGGCTGATTAACAGGCCAATTAAAAGTAACAGGAGGAAGCACTAATACTAAAAAAGCCTTTGCTAGTGTAAGCCGAATATTACTTTGAGGCAATGGCGATAAACGGCTCCCCATTGCTACTGCAGGAGGAGTTAGAACTAACACTACAAAACTTATTAACAATGGCAAGCCACTGCTCGCTTGATAATTCCTGATGTTCCGGCAAACCATATCAAAGCCCACACACCAGCTGTTTAATTTGTATATTATTCCAACTGCTCCTTAAAGGGTCACAATGCTGACAGTCAGCTCTTCTTTTATGAGATGCACAGCACCAAAGGCACCCACAACTTTGACACACACAGAGTCCACGCTTGATGATGTCCTGTGTGACAGGCCAAGCAGGGAAAGGAAGTTAACAGACCTGCTGAAAGCTGATGATCAAAAGAGATTACAAACTGGCCAGGGTCTGGGTATTGCCAGTCTAAAGCAAGAAAATGGTCATCCAAAGGAAAGGTAGCACAGTACCGACCACCTCTAGACGGATGATCGACTGATTCTCCAAGGACGGAAGATTTATCTTTTATTACTTTGATGTCTCTGGGAAACCCAAACCACTTCTTCAAGGTCATTAATCCTTTTCTGTATTTAGATCAGTTGGCTGTTCAATGGAGGGTCTGATGTTCTTGGCTGGAACCCAACAAGGACCGGTATCTCTGGAAACACAAGCATAACCCCTTCCCCATGTAATGAGGGAAAATGGGCCTAAGACTTTTCCACTTTCTGGGTCTTTTACAAGGACTCGTGCTTTTTGCCCTATGTCTAATGATGTTTCTTTAGAAGTAGAAAAGTGTTTTATTATAGGGGGAACTTTGCTACAGCATAACAATTTAAAAAATTGAAAACATAAAGTGCTTTTTGTAGCTGCTCCATTGGAGTACATTCATGCATTCCTGCTTTCTGTTGAGCTAAAAGACACTTAAGTGTTGAATGAGCACGTTCAATAATTGCTTGTCCTGTGGGGGAGTGAGGGATGCCAGTAATATGAGAGATTCCCCATAGGGCAAAAAAGGAGGAAAGTCGTTGAGAAGTATAAGCAGGACCATTATCAGTTTTCATCTGTTGAGGAATCCCTAAAGTTGCAAAAGCAGCCAAAAAATGGTGGCAAACATCTTCAGCAGTTTCACCTGTGTGACATGATGCAAATAATGCAAGTCTTATTGCAGATGGGTTCTCTGATAGTCCAGGCAAGGTGTTCAGTTGCTTAACACCCTCTCTCTCCACAGCAGCTATCCCAAACGCCCACCTGAGTCCCTCTGGCTTTTTGAAATACCCATTTCGGAGGAAGTCTATGCCCAAAATGCATGGGGTTTCTGGGTCAGTCACAATAGGATGTATTTTTCACTCATTTCTAGTCAGGTTTACCTCAGCTTCTAACAAAGTCAAATTTTGTGATCCCCCTGTCATGTCAGCAATAGTAATAGATTCTGACCCCACATGTTTTGATGGGATTAATGTGCACTGTGCACTAGTATCGATTAAGGTCTCATATTTTTGTGGTTCTGATGTGCCAGGCTAACAAATCTACACAGTCCAAAAGACACAGTTTTCTCTAGCCTCTACCTGGTTAGAGACAGGGCCTCTTTAAGTCTAGTTTTCTTTCTTGCCTTGGGCATATGTCTTAGAGGTTCTTTTAAGGGGATTGGACGTTATGATCATCATACCTGGCAGTTCAGCTATGGGCAACTAGAGTTGCTTCCTTTTTGGTGGAACTTCTCTGAGTCTTGCTCTCTTTTAATTCATGCACCCGTTGCATCAGAGCAGCAGTGGGTTTTCCATTTCACTTCTTCATGTTTTTCCCACCATGCAGGAAGAACTACAGCTCACCTCCTGGGATGTATCTGATTTGCTTCTTTGGGGGACGTCTGTGTTTGGTAACAACCTCTGATTTGTATTGCCAAGATTTGGAGAAGGCCCTTTTTAATTTCCTCCCTGAGTTTCTCGTGATTCTCCTCCATCTTATCTTTTATTTTATGTAGGTATGTTTTTACAGCTGTAATTTTTGTATGTGTTGGGCCATTCACAGCATCTGCATATGCTCGGAGCTTCTTCACCGTATCAAGCACAGTTTCTTCCCAGTCATCCCATTTTATTATTGTTAAAGCAGAAGTGTATTTTTGTGGCCCAAGTCATACAAGTTTTCGCCACATTACAGATGTACATGGTACTAAGTTTGGATTCTTAGTTGTTAGGTCATCTGAGAAGACAATCTCTGCAACCGTCATTTTTCTCAAGTGTTGAATCTCTTGTTCTATGGTCTTCCACTGGGTTTGATGTACATAGAGATCATCTGCACATTGATATTTTTGTCTCGCACTACCCAAGATCTGTGCCCAGAGACTGTGAGGGTTAGCGCCTCATCATTATTCTTTGGTCAATAACTGGATCATGTGACAGGGATCCCAAATGCCTTGCTTGAGTACCATCCAGAACTGTAGCCTCATCTGCAGCATCTCAAAGATGAACTAACCAACTAATTAGATTCATCAACTTGTTCAGTGTAATCCTTTCTTAGGCCACGAAGGTCCTTCAGGGAAAAGGATTCAATAGTGACTTCTGATTTTGAGTCAGTTGTTGGAGTTGACTTTGAGGGTCTTTCCCCTGCAACATCATTATCATCTACTGGTCAATTGGTTTTGGTTGTGTTTCCCACCTCTCATGGTAGGAGTAACAGCCATTGGTTGAGGCTCACTGACTGGTTTAGCTATTACCTGAGTGACTGGAGTGTTGGCTGCAGCCTGAGTGACTGGGGTAGCTGCTGGTTTATTTCCCCGCCCCCCTGCCTTTATCTGCTGCCCTACAGTATTTAGCAGTGTGCAATAAGCATATGCCAAGGCCCAGCTCATTGCAGTGAGCTTTTTTTCATTAGAATTATCATTACACTTCTTTTCCAGATATTTTTCCACCTCATCTGGGTTTTAAATTTGTTCATATGAAAATTCCCAGGCTAGGGGATCAGAAAATTTTTTCGGGGTTCAGCCCATTTTCTCCCATTCTCCACACTACTCAGGATTTTCCACACCTGGGTCTATTCTTGGGTCAGGGGGTCTCATCAGCTCTTCTGGACATACCAGCCCTCACTCTAGACATGCTGCAGACTATATAGAGGAAGCTTACCAGATAAAATACCAGGGAAGTGGTCTCTAACATTCAGGGGAAACTGAACATTTTCAAAGAGTGATGTAACAGATTCAAAGGAGAAGAAGAAAAGGAAAAGCTGAAAAAACTCATCTCCTGCTCTTCCTTACACAAACTGGGTGCAATTACTAATAAACCCCCAAAACATGCTACTGTAACTAGGATGCAGGGTAGGACAAAGAAACAATAAACTACATATATTTTAATAAACCTTAGTACCTTTTTTAACTCTCTATAAATTATTATTATTACCCCCAGCACAATAGCAATCCGAATCTGTGCCTCTCTACTGTAAATGTTAGGTGTTAGGGATAATACTGGAGCTATCTCCAGATAAGGAAATAAGCCTAGGAACCAGAAAGGTATTAAAACTTCAAACAGGCCTAGGGACCAGAGAAACATAAAATTCAACCCAGAGAGACAGTATAAATTCAAGCATCATGGCTACTGACTGCTTTATCCCAATACAGAGTAAGTGAAACCAAAATGCAATCAGTACAGTTTTTTCCACTTTCTCAAACCCTGCACTGGATGCCAAAAAGTATTTGTCCTATTTTAGGGCAAATTTTGGGAGGAAACTTCCAAAGTGGTCTCCACTAGAAAGCAGATTTCAGCATCCCCTCCTCCAGCCGGTTCAGGAGAATAATCTCCTTGGAGGAAAGTGGAAAAAACTGTTTATTTAACAAGCAAAGTATTCACAAACATGAGAAAATGAATAATATCAAACAATGCAACCTCTTGTTGTTCTGAAGAGATGGCAAAATTCAGTGTCTTTTTCATGGGGTGTAGCTCAGCTTGCTCAGTCTCTTATCAGTCCCTCCTGCACTGGAAAATGCCGTGTCCCAGACCCCGGTGGGCCACAGACATGAGCTCCTGGTGTTTTTCTGGGTTTTTGGTCCAAAGCAGGGCTGAACAGTTCCAAGAAGAAAAGCCACAGTCTGGGGAACTTCTCTGTCTCAACTAACTAAAAAAACTAAATAAAAGCAAAAGAGAGGTCTTTCCTGCTCTCCGTGCTGCAGACAACACAGTCTGTGAGAAAAAGCTGAAGCTCTTATCTCTATGTTTTTGAATACAGCCGCAAAAAAAATCCACCACTTTTCCTTCTCCCAGCCTTGGCTCTCAGATCTAGTTTTAAAGGTGCAGAATTATTTCTTGGCTAAACAGATGAATGGGGATACAATTCAGCATCATAAAGTGACCCCAGGACAACCTGAAAAGGTGTCAATAGATGAGTGAAACTTATTTGAGACGACCAAATTCAGGGTAGTGGGAAACATCAGTTTGCCATATTTGGAGGCTTTGTAGGCCATGTGGGTTAATTCCCGGTGAGTCACAAAATTATGATGTTGACAATCAGGGCAAGCAGCAATAATGTCCTTTGCTTGTAGGCGCTTTAAAGCAAACATGCGACGAGCTGCAGCATTTTGGTGAAAAAAGGAATGGCTAAGTTTGGCCTGTGCAAAACAATCAGGGAGTACCTGGACAGGTAAAGTAAGTAAATCAGTCTGTCGGTTTCCTTCTGCTATAAAGCCAGGTACCGCTGTGTGAGAGTGAACATGCATAACAAAATAAGGGTGTTGTCTGGCATCTAAAAGGAAAATTAATTGTTGTAACCACTGGAAAAGATTTGCATTAGAAATTTCTCTTAAAACAGCAGCTTCAGCTCTTTCAACAATACCTGCAACATAAACAGAATCTGTTATTAAATTAAAAGGTGTAGGCCATTTTTAGAAAGCACGAACAACTGCAGCTAATTCCACAATTTGGGGGGACCCAGAAACTACAGTTACAGCAGAGGCCCATGTACCAGTATCATTATCTCTCCAAAGTAAAATAGACTTATGGGATCGTCTGGAGCCATTGGTCAATACTGTGCGAGTTTTTAAAGGAGTTTAACTATGCTTGGGCTTTAACACAGTAATAAAGTTAGTAGTTAACAATTTATGAGGCAATGAATGGAGAGTAATCTGACCTGAAAAATCAGCTAATGCAATCTGAAAAGGTCCTGATGTTTGCAAAAGCCATTGCAGGTAGACAGTAGTTATAGGTATACAAATTTGCTCAAAATCACAGCCTGCCAATGTTTCTAATTTCTGTTGTGCCTTAATAATGAGCTGTGTAAACATTTCATGCTGAGTAACAATTGTCTTTGTCATTTGATGAGGCAAAAAAATCCATTCAATGATAAGTAAAGGGTCGGCTATATTGGGATCCCATTGGAACAGCAAGGCATGTAGTTGTCATGAAGGATTTAAAAGGATTAGTAAAAATGGAAGTTCAGGCGCCCATTGTGAGGCTTGCCTATGGGCAATAGCATCTGCCACCTTTTGCCAGGCCAGTTGTGCTTCATGATTCAAATGTCTTGGGGAAGACAAATCTGACTCTCCTTTTAACAATGCAAAAAGAGGAGTTAAATCTGAATTTGTGATTCCCAGTAAGGGTCTCACCCAATTAATGGTCCCTAGCAGCTTTTGTGCTTCATGTAATGTAGAAATTTTGTTTTGAATTTGCAGTTGCTGTGGCTGTACTGTTTGGGATCTAATACACCAACCTAAATACTGCCCTGGAGGCATTTATTGAATCTTGTCCTGAGCTATTTGCAATCCTGCGCATTTTACAGATTCTGTGGTGAGGGCTAAGGTTTCCTTCATGTCATCTTGTTTTTCAGCTGCAATGAGAATATCATCCATACAGTGGTATAGTAGTGCATGAGGCTTTGCCTGTCGTATTGGGCTAAGGGCTCGTGTGACAAACCACTGGCAAATTGTGGGACTGTTTTTATCCCCTGGGGTAAAACTACCCAGTGTAATCTTTGTAAAAGTTCTTGCATATTTAAACTGGGCACTGAAAAGGCAAATTTTGGTGCAAAGGGATTGTCCTCAAATTCCAAGTCCCCATCAGAAGTGGTGAATTTGATTTCAGGGGCCCATATTGGGATATTAGAAACTAGTACTTTTGCAGAAGGCAGGAGTGTTAAAGACTCGTCTACAGAGCCCTGACAAGGGATCGATGTCACTGAGAGGGCAGCAGGAGATGATCCTTTCCTGGCACCTTCCTGGGCTTTAAGAGTTTCTTAGCTCACCACAGAGGTAAGAAACCAGCTACAATTTTTTCACCTCTAGTCACCCGGTCCCAGAGTTTCACCCCCACTTCATCCCATAACTTTGCTGTAAAAGCAGTGCTGACATTTAACCCTTTGACGTGTGATTCCACCTAGGGTTAAATCAGCTTAAGAGAGTGAAAAGTAACCTGTTTGTTGTGCTTCTCTAAAAGTTTAGGCATAAGTCTGGAAAAATGTTTTTCATCTGAGGATGTATTACTGCCCATGTTCCCCACAGCTCAGCTTCAAAACCTGAAGGGGTTCCTTTCAGCAGCACTTCCAGTTCCGTGGGGCTCACCGCCAGATGCCAGCTAGGCGAATTGTTGCTCCTCACACAGAGACACCATTTGCAGTGATTGAAGGCATGGACTATGCTATGCAAGCAAAAGCAAAGCCAGTTTATTACACCAATCACCAGTATTTATAGTTCTCTAACTTCCATGCAAAATTTTCCACTGGGACCTCTTTGCTCCTGTTCCCTTAGCAACACAATCTTTTCAGTTATCAAGCCCCTGTTATATTCTCTTGTGCCAGCAATGTTCTTGTTACATCTTGTCTCATCAGAGTAGTCAGAGTGGTTAGATGTGATGTCTTCATTTCTTGTTCTTGCCTTGAGTTTCTCTCTTCCATGGCTTTCACTGTACCAGGGCCAGAAGGTCTGCAGCATTACCCAGCTTGTTAGCATCAGAAACACATAGTCACGGAATCATGGCTATATGCAGATGCTTTTATTGGAGAGCTCGGGAGTTTGGGGTGAGACCCTAATCAGAACTCCGACCTTACACTTGATTTCAGCATGTTATATCCCCTTTTTGGTTACATAAATGTATTAATTATTAAACTAGTATTGTTCTATTGATTCTACCCAAGCATGGATTCCTAGACTCTAAAAACATACTTTCTCATGATTCTTGCTGCTGTTACATTTTTTCTCATGATTCTCTTTATGTTTACACAATAATTATATTTAATTATATTTAACAATCACCCAGGTGCAGTAACACATGATTTACCAAAGACAAAGCTAACTCCCCCCTCGTTCCCAGGGCCTACCCAGTTCCAGTTCTCCTTTCCAGGCCCAATCTTTCTACCCCCCCTCCCAATTTATTCTCATGATTTTTAAAAGCATTCTTCCTCATGCAACTAAGATTTAACCCTATACTATCAAGCTCAGCATCTGTAGCTGTCTGATCTTCCATACTCTTATTCGAGTATGATTGACTATTGACTCAAGTAAAGCTACATACTTAGTTATATCAAAAGTTACTACAATCTGCCAAAAAGCAACTGTTGGGGGTTGGATTTCTTCCTTTTTTACTTAGAAAATTTTTTCCTATAAGTTGCTAGGAAACTACTAGTTACTTATGGGTACTTAAGCAAAACAAAAGAAGTGGTCAAAGTCAAGAGAGGAGGGTAGCATCTGGCTACACTTTTGTCTCTGGGAGTTTCTCTCTGAAGGGGGAGATACGGCAAGATTTTTGGGGACAGGAAAAAAGGACAGGGCAGCTGCTTTAGCGCTTGGCATTGGAAGGAGGAGGGTCAAGCTGTTGTTTACTACAGAGAGAATTCACTGTCATGACTAGAGTCCAGTCCTAGGGACCTACCACCATCTGCTTGTGTGTCCAGGAATTCTGAGCTCATTTTTCTTTCTTGCCCTGCTGGGAGCTGGGCTGCCGCTGTACCGCCCCCACCGCTTCTTGGGCACTGCTCTGGGTCTTTTGCTACTCTGTAGCCCCGCACCCCTTGCTGTACCAGGACGTCCTGCAGTTCTAGCTACCACCATGGAGCTTCTGATACATCTCATCCACCAGCCCGGGATTTCTGCTCATTCCTGCTGTTCCAGCTTGGTGCTCCTCAGAGTCCTGCAGAGGCACCGGGATCAGACTGTCCCAGGATTTTGTGAAGCAAAACCTCTCCTCCATCCCTTCCCATCTTGGCTGAGAAGGCCGTCATGAGGTTCCTGGTTTCTGTTTTGTTGTTACTGCCATAGTTGTTGTTGTTTGTTTGCCTTGTTACACATACTAGTAAAGAACTGTTATTCCTACCCCTCATATCCTTGCCTGAGAGCCCCTTAATTTCAAAATTATAATCATTTGGAGGGAGGAGGTTTACATTCTCCATTCCAAGGGAGGCTTTTGTCCTCCCTAGCAGACACCTGTCTTTCAAACTAAGACAGCAACAAAGCATAGCAAAGTATTCATGATTTATGGCTGAGTTTCAGCTTCAGTTAATTTTTGTCAGTAGTTGTTACTGTCCAAGGTGCAACAAGAGACTTCACTCGGGTATAGTGAATCCAGGTAGGGTTTTTTCTCACATGAATTGCAGTGAAGGTTGTCAGGAGGACTTGGAATGGTCCGTCCCACTTCTCCTGTAAAGGATCACCTGAAAAATTCTTAACATACATCTGATGCCTTAAGAGGCTATCTGGAACAGAGGCTGGACAGAGTTAAAGGAATAAAGTAGGTATTTATTAAAAGGCCTGTAAAGGATACACCGTGGGCAGCACAAGAGCTTGGACTTGGCTCCACCCAAGATGGACCCAAGATGAACACAAGACGGATGACTGGTCATGAGTTTTCACACTTTTATAAGTTTTGGTCCATTTACATATAGGGGTTTAATTGTCCAATCATAGCTTCAGGTTATGAAGTCCCATCCTCCCAGATTGTTCTCCTCAATTCACCGTTGTTTATACTTTTTTGGGCCTGAAGCTGCAATGGTGTCCTTGGTTGTCAGGCTGGAAAAGGATTGTTTTGTCTAAGTACCCTGTGGAGAGAACTTGCTAGCACTTTATATGAAGTTTGGAGTCACACACTAAGGCAGTACAGAATCTGGAAATTATGAAAGCTAAAACCTAAGGCATCACATCCAGTCACCAGGATCAATGGTGTGCAATTTATGATCTGGTTGCTTAGGTTGATTTTCAAATACAGTATTATACTTCTGATGCAACTGAGCGTTAATGGTTTTTAAGTATTCATAAATACATTGATTACCAACCTGGGTCAGGTTTTCATCATGAGTGGCATTTAACCCATAAGGTCTGCCATACAAAATGTCAAAGGGGCTAATCTTTTCTTTTGACCTTGGCTTTACCCTAATTCTGATAAGGGCAATGGGTAAAGCCTGGTACCAGTACAAATTTGTCTTTTGACAGATCTTAGATATTTGTTGTTTTAGCATGAAGTTCATTTTCTCTACTTGACCACTAGCTTGTGACCTGTAAGGAGTATGGAGTTGCCACACAATTCCCAAGGCCTTGCTGACAGCTTGTACAATTTGTGCACAAAAATGTGATCCTCCATCAGAGGATATTTCCCTAGGTACACCAAATCTAGGTATGATCTCATTCAACAGTACTTTTATTATTTCTCTAGCTTTATTTGTCCTACAAGAGAATGCTTCCGGCCACCCAGAGAAAGTATCAATAAGTATCAGTATTGAAAACCCCCCTTTCTTGGAAGTTCAGAAAAGCCACAAGTCTCCAGGAAAAGCTCCTCTGCTAATAAGCCTTTGTTCTAGCCTAACTGTTGCATTTGGATTATTATTTAAGCAAGTCACACATTGTGAAGTTATTTCTTTAACAATGTCTTGCAAGCCTGGACTTGCAATTCATTCCCTTAGGTATTGATGTAAAGGGTTCTGCTCCCCAGTGAGGCTTATATTCAGATTTTACATGATGTCTTGCGCTGCATGACCAAACCACTTAGTCCATACCTGTGTGGTAGTTTTGCATTGATTGACATTTAGTGAGCAGGGAAGAAGCCACCCATAGAAATTATTTTTCTAAGAGAAGCTGCTAACAGCTTCCTCCATGCATGAAAAAACCAATCAGTGACTAGTTTTGAATACTGACACCTTGTTGAAACACTAGGAAGCTGAACACACCTCTGTGAACACACATGTTAAAAATCAAACAAACCCTGGGAAAGCTCTCTTCTTCTTCCAGCCTGGGAACAGGTAACAGGCCATCTTGGCCCCCTCAGTGCGGCCGGGCTGGGTCGGGCCAGGTCCCTGTCCACCATGTCCTGCACAGCCTGGCGGGGCTGGGTTGGGCCCCAGTGGCTGCCAGGCAGGGGAAGGAGAGGCCATCAGCTGTGCAGCATGCTGCTGCTGAGATCCTAGCCACTTCCCCCCCCCCCCCCCCCCTTAGCATGGCCTCCAAAGGATCCTCCACTGCAAACAGCTCTGGCTGCTGCTACTGAGTCATCTTGCCGAGGGGCTGTCCTGGTGCTACGAGAGATCATGTAGCTGAGACCAGGGGCGGCTCTGCAGCCTGTGCAGAGAGTGGCCCCGCAGCTGGAATTGAACGTAGCAGGGGCTGGAGACCAGGGGCCCTGAGATCCTGGCACAGCCCTAGCCCTAGCCCTGCCTGAATCCAATACCATGACTGCTTCAGCCACTGCCCAGTAGAAACCATTATGATCTCTGCAGACCCTGGGCAAAATATTAACTCTTTTATTGCACAGATGAAACTTGCAAAGCACTGATCCTCTCTCACTTGAGAGAAAAGGACAGAGTGAAGACACATAGAGAAACAACATGAAGACACCAAGGTCAGTGAAGGAGTCAAGTCCTAGATGGGAGGAGAATGAGGAGATGCTTTAGTCTTAGGCTGAAATTCTTTTGCAAGACCATGGTAATGGACTGTGATACACCAGAATATCCCTTCAATTCATGGAAACAGTATGGGGAGATGAAGTGTTCAAATTGCAGACATGAGCAAAGGCATTTGTGCTGAAGGAAGTAAATGTTGAAGTAGCTTTGATCTCATGAGAAGCTTGAACAGAGAAAAAGAGATGAAAGTGATAAAGACCTTCTACCCACAGGGAAAGAAGAAGAAGATCTCTGTTCCTAGAGATGAAGATGATCTCAGAGACAGATGAAGAGAACCTTTGCTATTGAACAGCTCATCCTTAAAATAGTACCCCATGAGTTTGACCTGGCCCATAAATGCAGCTGTGGGAAGGCTACATGAGATAGGAGGGACTTCACGAATGCAGATTTCCGGGCGGCTGCTACTCGTGAGAATTAAAGCCACCAGAGAACTGTTTCTTGTGGACAAGTCTCCATGACATGGCCAAAGAGACTCCTTTCCCTAAGAGAACTAATGAAAGACTATTTTAGAGGTGGTCAACTGACCTAAGTCCTAAGGTTTTGTCTTTGTACGTTGTCAGTGGGAAAGAAAAGAAGGTTGTGGGGGGAGAAGTGTTCTGAAGGTTTTATTCTGATTCTTATTTTTTTATTATTATTTTTCTTGTAGTTTTATTAATAAAGCTTTCTTTATACCCTTTTAAGTTTGAGCCTGCTTTGCTTTTCTCCTTGTCCTAGGTTACAATGTAAAATTGTGCCCAAAGTTTGTATTCTATCCCCATGAGCCGTTGGAGCCAGGGTGGGGCAGTGTTTTCCTTATCTTCTGTTAACGAGCCTAACAATGCCTTGCCACATGACTCATAGATAACTTCCTCCGGGAGTTATCTCTGTTTAATGGGCCATCAAGGACCCACTGCATGACTCATAGAATGAGATGATCCCCATTGTGAGATGCTCTGCCCAGGGGGAGGAGCCAAGCATTCCCACCTGGATAAATCCAGGGTTTGGGACAGCACAAGCAGCTTTTATCCACTGGACTTCCAGAGGAGACAAGAGCTACCAGACCTTTCTACAGGATCACTGCTTCGACCAGACCATCTCATCTGGACTGCCACTACCACTCTAACAGGGTGTCAGGTTGTATTCTGTCTCTGTCAGTGGGGGGGGTTTTTTTGTACTATTACTTTTATTTTTGCTTTCATTTATTTCTTTTCTTTTCCTCTTCTTAAATTGTGTTTCTGACTTGGAGTCTTTCACTGGTTTTGCTTTCAAACCAGCACATATTTTTTGGCGCCCAACGTGGGGCATGAAGTACTGAGAAAAGTCAGAATTACAACTTTGTATTGGGGAAAAAGACACCTTTTCGCTATGATGCTCAGCATGCTTACATGTGTCTTGTACCTTGCTCTCTATATCTTTCCGCACATGGGGCACTATCTGCAGATCTTAATACTCTGGTGTAAACCAGGGTATGGCACTAAAATTGCTCTATTGGTCTATTATGTCTATTGCATTATAACCTGCGAGGCAATGAGCATAATTCGGAATATGTACTCAATTTGGTTGTCTTGTCCCGGTCTAGGATGTTTTGTTTGGGGCCTCAACAATCTCACCCAGCCACAGTGGGGAGGGGTAAAGAATAATTTTTTCCAGTCTTTCAGGCCTGATACAGCAGTTTTTGAAAATATTGAGTTGTTTCTGGATACCAAGGACAGCATAATGTTGTTGTTAGTGCTGCTTTCTCTTCTCTGCACAGCCTGCACCATGCTTAGAAACAAAACACTCCATGATGTAGTGCAGCATCTTCTTGAGGCAGAAGAGAAAAGAAGGCAACAGTGTCCGAGTCTACGCAGACTGGCACAGAGGAAACAGAAGCAAAAAAAAACAGGCAACAGTGTCCGAGTCTACGCAGACTGTCACAGAGGAAACAGGAACCGAAATCAAGGCAACAGTGTCCGCATCTACGCAGACTGCCACAAAAGAGAAAGAAGCACCAAGCAAAGCCACAACATCTGTGTCTGTGCAGGTTGTCACAGAGGAGAAAGAAGCCAAAAATGCCAGCATTTCCACACAAACCATCACTGAACTGAAACAGCCTAAACCGGTAGCAGTTGCCCCTGTTCAGAAGAAGAAAGCAAAGAGCAAATCAGTCCGTATAGTGACTGACGAGGATGCAGCAGGACCTTCGAACCAAGCAGAAGAGACAGAGCCAGAGATCATCACTTGCTCTCTGTCCCTGGGTGAGCTACGTGACCTGCGGAGGGAATTCACCCGCCAGACAAATGAATCCGTCCTGACCTGGCTGCTCCGTATCTGGGACGCTGCAGCCAATGACACCATTCTGGATGGAAGTGAGGCCAGGCAACTGGGATCGCTGTCACGGGATGTGGTCATTGACCAGGGGATTGGGAGAACCCAAGAAACTCTCAGCCTCTGGCGACGACTGCTAACAAGTGTGAAGGACAGATACCTTTGTAAAGAAGATCTCCAGGTGCACCAAGGAAAGTGGAATACAATGGAACAAGGTATCCGATGCCTGAGGGAATTGGCCGTGCTGGAGATCATTTTCTCAGAGGACGAGAGATTTCCTAAAAGCCCAGATGAAGTCCAGTGCACATCGCAGATGTGGTTGAGATTCGCACGGCTTGGACCAGAGATGTACTCCCGTTACCTGGCAACGCTGCAATGGAGGGCAGGCGAGGACAGGGTGGGTGTCTTGGTCAGTAAACTAAGAATTTATGAGGACACTGTCACTGCCCCATTTCGTACCCATGTCTCATCCGTGGAAACAAGGCTGGCTGAGCAAGTCCGAAGCTTGATCGAAGGGGGCCATCAGAAACTGAAAAAAGAACTTAAGGAAGAAATTTACCACGTCTCGCCAGAACCAACAAGAGTCTCTGCCATTAGGAGCAGGCGTCCCCCAGCCAGGGCGAGAACATACACTCCACGAGGTAACCTCTGGTCTTTTCTTCGGGAGCATGGAGAAGACATGAGGAAGTGGGATGGAAAACCCACCTCCTCCTTAGCAGCCCGGGTACGTGAACTGAAAAGAGAGACCCCTACCACAAAAGGTTCATCTAGAGTCAATGCTGCTCCAGTCTCGAGCACAAAACTCCAGACGGGATAGGAATGATGATATGACTGATCCTCTCCAAGAAACCTCAGGAACATATTTACAGGAAGAGAGTAGCATGTACCATGACCAGGAAGAGGGGGGCCCTGCCTCTAGCCAGGTAGAGGAAAGGGACAATCGGATCTATTGGACTGTGTGGATCCGATGGCCTGGCACATCTGACCCACAAGAGTATACGGCTTTGATTGACACTGGCTCTCAATGTACCCTGATGCCATCAAGGTATGTAGGGACAGAATCTGTTTCTATTTCTGGAGTGACAGGAGGGTCCCAGCAGCTGACTGTAGTGGAGGCCGAAGTGAGTTTAACTGGGAACGGGTGGCAAAAACACCCCATTGTGACTGGCCCAGAGGCCCCATGCATCCTTGGCATAGACTATCTCAGAAATGGATATTTCAAAGACCCAAAAGGATATCGTTGGGCTTTTTGGATAGCTGCTGTAGAGACAGAAGGCATCAGACAACTGAATACCTTGCCTGGTCTCTCAGATGACCCCTCTGCTGTGGGACTGCTGAGAGTTGAAGAGCAACAGGTACCAATCGCCACAGCAACAGTGCACCGTCGGCAATACCGCACCGACAGAGACTCTGTGATTCCTATCCATGAGATGATTCGTAAACTGGAGAGCCAAGGGGTGGTCAGCAAGGCTCGTTCCCCTTTCAACAGCCCTATATGGCCAGTGCATAAGTCCAGTGGAGAATGGAGACTGACTGTGGATTACCGTGGTCTGAATGAGGTCACTCCACCACTGAGTGCTGCTGTGCCAGACATGCTGGAGCTTCAGTACGAGCTAGAGTCTAAGGCAGCAAAGTGGTACGCGACCATCGACATTGCCAATGCCTTCTTCTCCATTCCTTTGGCAGCAGAGTGCAGGCCTCAATTTGCTTTCACCTGGAGGGGTGTGCAGTATACCTGGAACCCACTGCCCCAGGGGTGGAAGCACAGTCCCACAATCTGCCATGGACTGATCCAGACTGCATTGGAAAAAGGCGAGGCTCCTGAACATCTCCAGTATATTGATGACATTATTGTGTGGGGGAACACAGAAGGGGAAGTCTTCAAGAAAGGAGAAAAGATTGTCCAGATTCTACTAAAAGCTGGTTTTGCCATTAAGCGAAGTAAGGTTAAGGGGCCGGCTCGAGAAATCCAGTTCCTGGGAGTCAAGTGGCAAGATGGTCGTCGCCAGATACCCACAGAAGTAATCAACAAGATCACCGCGATGTCTCCACCAACCAGCAAGAAGGAAACACAAGCTTTCCTAGGTGCTATAGGCTTTTGGAGAATGCACATTCCTGAGTATAGCCAGATTGTGAGTCCTCTCTACCTGGTTACTCGCAAGAAGAACGATTTCCACTGGGGCCCTGAACAGCAGCAAGCCTTTGCCCAGATCAAGCAGGAGATCGCTCATGCGGTAGCCCTTGGCCCAGTGAGGACAGGACCAGATGTGAAGAATGTGCTCTCCTCAGCAGCCGGGAACAATGGCCTGTCCTGGAGCCTATGGCAGAAGGTGCCGGGTGAGACTCGGGGTCGACCACTGGGATTCTGGAGTCGAAGCTACAGAGGGTCCGAAGCCAACTACACTCCCACGGAGAAGGAAATCTTGGCCGCCTATGAGGGAGTTCAAGCTGCCTCGGAAGTAATTGGCACTGAAGCACAGCTGCTTCTGGCACCCCGACTGCCGATGCTGGGGTGGATGTTCAAGGGAAAGGTTCCTTCCACGCATCATGCAACCGACACTACTTGGAGCAAATGGATTGCCCTCATTACACAGCACGCCCGTATTGGAAACCCAAATCTCCCTGGGATTCTGGAAGTTATAACGAACTGGCCTGAAGGTGAGACTTTTGGATTATCCTCTGAAGAAGAAGAGGAGCAAGTGACACGAGCTGAGGAGGCCCTACCATATAACGAACTACCAGAGACTGAAAGACGATATGCCCTCTTCACTGATGGTTCCTGCCGAATTATAGGCGCTGACCGGAAATGGAAAGCTGCAGTATGGAGCCCCACACGACGAGTTGCACAAGCTACCGAGGGACAAGGTGGATCGAGTCAGATGGCAGAGCTTAAAGCTGTCCAGCTGGCTTTGGATATTGCTGAACGAGAGAAGTGGCCGTGGCTCTATCTCTACACCGACTCATGGATGGTAGCTAATGCCCTGTGGGGATGGCTGAATCGCTGGAAAAAGGCCAACTGGCAGCGCAGAGGGAAACCCATCTGGGCTGCTGAGATTTGGCAGGACATTGCCACCCGAGTAGAGAAGCTAACCGTGAAGGTTCGACACGTGGATGCACACATACCCAAGAGTCGGGCTAATGAGGAGCATCGCAACAATGAGCAGGTAGACAAAGCTGCCAAGGTGGAAGTATCACAGGTGGATCTAGACTGGCAGCACAAGGGAGAATTATTCCTAGCTCGTTGGGCCCTTGATGCCTCTGGTCATCAGGGAAGAGATGCAACATACCGATGGGCCCGTGACCGAGGGGTGGACCTTACTATGGACAGCATCTCACAAAGTCATCCATGACTGTGAGACCTGCGCTGCAATCAAACAGGCCAAGCGGGTGAAGCCTCTGTGGTACGGTGGACAATGGTTGAAGTACAGGTATGGGGAAGCCTGGCAAATTGACTACATCACCCTTCCCCAGACCCGCCAAGGCAAGCACTATGTGCTGACCATGGTAGAAGCAACCACAGGATGGCTGGAGACCTATCCTGTGCCTCATGCTACTGCCCGGAATACCATCCTGGGCCTCGAAAAGCAAGTCCTGTGGAGACACGGCACCCCGGAGAGAATCGAGTCAGATAATGGAACACATTTTAAGAACAGCCTTATAAACATCTGGGCCAAAGAACATGGTATTGAATGGATATATCACATCCCTTATCATGCACCAGCTGCCAGGAAAGTTGAACGGTGCAATGGACTATTAAAGACTACCCTGAAGGCACTTGGCGGAGGGACCTTCAAGAATTGGGACATAAACTTAGCCAAAGCCACCTCGATGGTCAACACCCGAGGCTCCATCAATCGAGCTGGTCCTGCCCAGTCTGAACCCTTGCACACAGTGGATGGAGATAAAGTCCCTGTGGTACACATGAAAGGGATTTTAGGAAAGACTGTTTGGATTAATCCCACCTCAGGCAAAGGCAGACCCATCCGTGGGATTGTTTTTGCTCAAGGACCTGGTTATACTTGGTGGGTAATGCAAAAAGATGGAGAAACCCGTTGTGTACAACAAGGAGACCTAATTTTAAGTGAGAACAAAAATTAGTGTGTAAGGTTTCATTCTGTGTATATATGTATGTATCTGTGAGGGTGTATGATGTAGATGGTGATAGAATAAGGGGTGGATTATGTCCTAGGTTACAATGTAAAATTGTGCCCAAAGTTTGTATTCTATCCCCATGAGCCGTTGGAGCCAGGGTGGGGCAGTGTTTTCCTTATCTTCTGTTAACGAGCCTAACAATGCCTTGCCACATGACTCATAGATAACTTCCTCCGGGAGTTATCTCTGTTTAATGGGCCATCAAGGACCCATTGCATGACTCATAGAATGAGATGATCCCCATTGTGAGATGCTCCGCCCAGGGGGAGGAGCCAAGCATTCCCACCTGGATAAATGCAGGGTTTGGGACAGCACAAGCAGCTTTTATCCACTGGACTTCCAGAGGAGACAAGAGCTACCAGACCTTTCTACAGGAATCACTGCTTCGACCAGACCATCTCATCTGGACTGCCACTACCACCCTAACAGGGTGTCAGGTTGTATTCTGTCTCTGTCAGTGGGGGGGGGGGGTTTGTACTATTACTTTTATTTTTGCTTTCATTTATTTCTTTTCTTTTCCTCTTATTAAATTGTGTTTCTGACTTGGAGTCTTTCACTGGTTTTGCTTTCAAACCAGCACACTCCTAATCCTATCTCGCAGCAGAAAAGGAGTAAATAATTCTAGTGGGTGCATTGGCATTTGGCCAGTGCTCAACCCACCACGTCTCATAAACTTTTCCAGTATTATTAGTTGACCTGTTTCTAATTGTCCCCAAACATTCTCTAAAAGTCTTCCTTTTTTTTTTCATTAATACATTTATAATCAGATGGTTGGTATTTTACAGGCTGCTTAGTTGATACTACAGTATGTATTAGACCTGCCACAACTGGTTCATTTCTTTCAGCAAAAATTTTACTTTCATGATGTGCAAATTTGTTACCTGCTTCCGGGACAGTGTTGCCTTTAGAGTGCCCTCAGCAATGTATAATTGCCACTTGCAATGGGAATTTTACTGCCTAGAGGAGTCTGAGGATGTCAGTTCCATATTTGATGATCTTTTGTGCAGTCAGGAGTCCTTTTTCTCTCTCTATGGCTCCGTGGGCATGAACAATTCCATAAGCATATTTGAAATCTGTCCAAATAATAATTTTCTTTCCTTTTGCCAGTACTAGTGCTCGAGCGAGGGCTATCAGCTCAGCCTTTTGTGCTGAGATTCCTGCTGGTAATGGATTTGACTTGATTACTTCCAAGATGGTAATCACCATGTACCCTGCCATTAGCATTCCCTGTTTCACAAAACTGCTACCATCAGTGACACCTGCCATTCATGACATCTGGGAGTAGCTCTTCTTCTAGATCTGGGTGACTGGAGTGCACAGCTTCAATGGTCTCTAGGCAATTGTGGTTCAGCTTTGGACTTTCCTTGCAGAAAAGAGGCAGGATTAGCAATATTGGTCACTTGAATTTCAATATCATCCAATTCAGCCAGGAGTGCTTGGTATTTTAGGAATCTTGAAGGAGACAGCCAATGGTTCCCTTTCTGTTCTAAAACAGCTGACACCGTGTGCAACACTAAGACAGTCATCTTTTGTCCTAATGTAAACTTCCTTGCTTTTTCAATGTTCATGATTACTGCTGTTACTGCCCTAAGGCCTTTACTCACAGTACTGAGTTGTTTAGAAAAATAAGCTACTGCCCTTTTGTAAGGACCCAGGTGTTGTGCCAGAACCCCTAAGGCTATTCCTTGTCTCTCATGTAAGAATAACCAAAATGGTTTACTCACGTCAGGAAGTCTCAAGGCCAGGACTGTCATGAACTCACACTTTAATTCTTCAAAGGCATGATTTGTTTCAGGGGTCCACACCACAATATTCTTAGAAACTTTCACTAGCTCATATAAAGGTTTCACAATCAGTCTGTAGCTGTATATCGACAACTGGCACCAACCTGTCATTCCAAGAAAAGCACAGAGTTCTCTTACAGTTTGTGGGTTAGGTGTTTGTCTGATTGCCTCCTTTTGTGCAGTTCCCAGGGATCGTTGTCCTCCAGAGACTTCATATTTGAGACAGGTCACCTGTTGTTGCACCAGCTAAGCTTTTTGTTGAGACACTTGATAACCATTTAGTCCAAGAAAATCCAACAGGCTTATTGTCCATACAAGGCACTCTTCAAGAGTTTTTGTAGCAATTAGTAGATCATCTACATATTGTGATACCTTGGGAAGGCTGACCTGAAATAGAGACTGGACAGAGCTAGAGAATCAAGTAGGTATTTATTGAAAGGCCTCCAGGATCCACCTTGGGCAGGACAGGAGCCTGACCAGGGCTACACCCAAGGTGGACTAAGAATGGTCACAAAATGGCTAACTGGTCATGAGATCTTACATTTTAATAAGTTTTGGTGCATTTGCATATTGGGGTTTAATTGTCCAATTACAGCTTCAGGTTGTGAGGTCTCATCCTTCTTGTTTTCTCTCTTCAGTCCACCGTTGTTTATGCTGAAAGTTGTCCTTGGTCCTCAGCAGGAAAAGGATTTGTTTTGTCTACCTACTCTGTGAAGAGAGCTTACTAGCTCTTAATGAGGCTCAGAACTACACCTAAGCAGCACAGAATCTGAAAACATGAAAGCTAAAACTTATGGCATCATTTCCCCCCTTTAGAGGCTTGACAAGGCCTTTTCCTTGTCGAGTCTCTATTCTAAATATCTACTAATAATAGGTATTCAATAACAAATAAGTATCTAACAATAGTAAACAGCTAACAATAATAAAAATCTAACCATAGATAAATTTCTAGTAACAGAAAATATTTTACCTAATAACAGTAAACATCTAACAATAGTAAATATCTGATAATAGATAAATATCTCGCAACAATAAAAATAATAAACAACAGTAATAAACATCTAACAGTAGTAATGTCTTGTACAATTAGGTATCATGCAAAGGAGAATAATGATTATTGTGTGCAGTTCTATAAGTACAGAGGAGAAATCATTTAAAGCATGTTTTGGTCTGTATCAGTCTGTATTTACAGTTGTTTCAGGAGCAGAAGCTTTCTTTACTCTGGAATAGTGAATCCAGGGTCCTTTGCCAGCAATTTTGACTGCGGTGAGGGTGGTCAGCAGAACTTGGAATGGTCCTCTCTACCTGGCTTGTAAAGGATCATTGTCCCACCACTTAACATAGACCCAGTCTCCAGGTTGGAAGAGATGTGCAGGTGTGTCCAGTCCTACGGGTCTGGATAGCACGATGTAAGTCTGGAGCTTCTGCAAAGTAGAACCTAAAGCCATTAGATATCTCTGTAAATCAAGTTTCCCCTTCATGTGAATTTCACCTGGAATATGTGGGATCTGATATGGTCTGCCATATAGTATTTCATAGGGACTGATGTTATCTCTCCTTGCGTAATAACTACTTGTTTGTAATCTCCAGGAAGATCCCCTGCTTTTGTTACTCCTAGTACAACTCTTTTTATTGTGTCAGGGTTGTTTTTGCTGCAGATTTCACATTTGCTCACCAGTGATTGTATAATGTCAGTCATCCCTTTTGTATTACTACCTTTTGAGATGTTTCAGAAGGTTTTCAACCCCGAAATGTGTGTTTTCATGTTCTCTTTGAGCTAGCTCTCGCAGGATCAGGGGTGGGAGTACAACCTGATTTGCTGGTGTAATGGCCCACCCAATTTCTATGATCTCGGCTTTAAGAAACTTGATTAGCTTGTGGTCTGCCTGGTCATACTTTGGGGTGAACCCCGAGAAATCAATCTCCTTTTGTGGAACTACTGTGAAAATACTTTTTTCTGCAACCCCTCTTGCTGCTTCATCAGCAAGGCAGTTTCCCAATTCCGGAGTGGTTTTCCCTTTCTGGTGACCTCTACAATGCATGATAGCTACTTCTGTAGGTTTTTTAATGCTCTCTAAGAGGGCAAGTATTCGTTCAGCATGTTTGATTTGATTACCTTGAGCGTTCAGAAGTCCTCTCTCTTTCCAGATGGCTCCATGGGCGTAGACAACACTAAATGCATACTTAGAGTCAGTCCATATATTTACCTTTTTCTCTTTGCTCAGGTCTAGGGCTTTCGTTAGTGCAATCAGTTCGGCTTTCTGGGATTGCACATCTACTGGCAGGGCTTCTGCCTTGATCACCTTATCTTGCGTGGTTACTGCATACCCTGTCATCTTTTTGCCACTTTTCATAAAGCTGCTCTCCTCTGTAAAAAGCTTCCAATCTGGATTTTCTGGCAGCATGTCTTTCAGGTCAGGTCAGCTGGAATAGACCTCTTCAATTGCCTATAAACCGTTATGCTCAGGCTCATTGTCAATCAAGGTGGAAGACAGAAACATGGCAGGGTTAAAAACAAAAATTGTTTTCAGGGTAACATCATCTTGTTCTAATAAGAGTGCTTGATATTTAAGCATTCGGTTACTAGATAGCCAATGCCCCCCCTTTTGTTCTAGTACAGCTGCCAGGGCATGGGGTAAATATACTACGATGTGCTGCCCAAGGGTGAGTTTTTGAGCTTCTTGGGTTAGGAAGACAGTGGCTGCCACAGCCTTCAGGCATCTTGGCCAGCCCTGGGCAACATTGTCAAGCTGTGTGGAAAAGTAGGCCACAGCCCTCCGTTGGTTCCAGACGCACTGTGCTAGTACCCCCAACGCCATATTCTGTCTCTCATATGTAAAAAGTTCAAAAGGCTTAGTTAAGTCTGGTAGCCCCAGTGCCGGGGCTGACATTAGGGAGTGTTTCAGCTGTTTAAATGCTGCTCTAGTGTTTTCAGTCCATATGATAATTCCTTTTTCAGCTGCTTTTAATGCCCCATACAGGGGTTTTACTAGCAGTCCATAATTGCTATCCACAAATGACACCAACCTACCATTCCCAGGAAAGCTTGCATCTCTCTCACAGTATGGGGCTCAGGGAGTCAGCAGATGATGGCTTCCTTCCATTCTTTGCTGGGCTATTGGTGTCTACGGAAGATCTCAATCCCCAAGTAAACTACTGCTTCTTTAGCAATCTGTACTTTGTCTTTAGAAACTCTGTACTCACTCAGTCCCAAGAAGTTTAATAAAGTTACAGTAGGTCATATGCAACTATCCTTAATTTTGGTTGCAATCAGGATGTCATCTACATATTGAAGAATAACTCCTTCTGGCTCAGGCTCTTGTCTTTTCCAGTCCTCTAATTCCTTTGCTAGCTGGTTTCCAAATATTGTGGGACTATGCTTGTAACTGACCATGTGAGCTGAGTTTTCTTTCCTGCTTTGGGATTTTCCCACTCAAAAGCAGAGCTCTTGGCTGGGCTGTTTTTATGCACGGGAATACAGAAAAAAGGCATCTTTCAGGTCTACAACAGTAAACCATCCTAATTCGTCTGTCAGTGTGGTCAAAAGGGTGTAGGGATTAGCTACCACTGGGTGTATGTCCTCAGTAATTTTAATTGCTCTTAAATCTTGTACTAATCGATAACTCTTACTGTCTGCTTTCCTAACAGCTAAGATTGAGGTGTTGAATTTGGACTCACATTGCACTAATAAACTACGTTGTAGGGATTTTTCAATTACAGGTGCCAATCCTTTACGGTTCTCTAGTTTCAAGGGGTATTGTTTTTGCCTTACTGATATGGCTCCTGGTTTGAGTGTAATACTCACTGGTTCCGTTCATTTGGATCTTCTTGGAATATCACTGGCCCATACTATTGGATTTACCACACTTTCAACTTCAGTAGGGATTTCATCACATTTCTCCTTTTTAAATTTAATTTCTGCTTCCAATTTCTCTAGGAAGTCCTTCCCCATTAATGGTTATGGGGAGTTAGGCATATAAAGGAATTGATGGGTTACCCCATGCTTCCCTAGCTTAAATTTTAAAGGTTGAAATAAAGGCTGTGTTTTGGTTACCCTGGTAGCCCTAACAACCTGTACAGTATCGTGACTCAGTTTCCCTTTTAAAGCATTCAACACAGAATAAGCAGCTCCCTGGCATTCAGGGTTGCTATGGAAACTCAAAGGACTGGGAGCAGAGGAAGAATCACTCCTCTCATGGGAGGTTGTTTCTCCGCCCTCTTTACAGAAGGCCTTTCCCCCCGGCTCCTCCTCCAGGGGCAGTGCCGTGGGCTGCGCATGCTGGCTGTCTTCTCCTTTCCCCTCCTCCTTCACTGGCTGGGAGCCCACCAGGGGCCTGTCTCCCCCCGCCCCCCCTTTCTCAGATGGTGGTGGGAGCAACTTGGCCTGGTATAGGGGTGGGGGCAGCCCAACTGGGAGCAGCAGCAGCAGTGGCCCAGCTGCTGTGACTGAGGGCTGTGACGGGGACGGGGGCCCCATCCACATCAGAGGCGGCAGCCGTGGCAGCTAGAACTCATTCCCCCCACCTGCTGTGATGTTGGCGGTGACAGTGCCGGCATGGGCAGGACCGAGGGTGGCGGAGCCGGCACCATCATCAGCAGAGGCGGGAGCAGGGGTGGAGAGGCCCTGCCCGGACCCAGGCTCAGGCTGGGATCCCTTGGGGTGTTATCATTGCAACACTCACAGGAAAGTGCACACCCCATACCTTAGCAGCTATGACTGAAAAAGTAATTAGGGGGAGAGAGAGAAAAACAGCAAGCGAGGACGGGATTCGAACTCCCGCCCTTCGAAACCACAGGGTAGGAACTGTCACCCCCTCCCTGCTCTACTGCTGGCATCACGCCAACAGCAATCCAACCTGAGTGGGGAACCCCCTCCCTGCTTTACTGCTGGCGTCATGCCAACAGCACTGCAATCTAGCCCCATTTTTTCAGAAAGTGTGTTCTCACTACCAGCAGGAGACAGAGAGCACTCCGCCTGACTCAGGTGCTAAACAGAACACCTTTTTATTCAATTACCCATACACCTCTGTCAGGTCCCCAGAGCTTTGGATTCTTGAGCTCTGATGCCTCCTGGGCCACAGCTGGGACTGCCCCCCTCTCAGAGTACCTCTGGGTGTTCCCCTGGTCCAGGGGGGTTTTTCAGATGCCTCACTGTCCTGGCGGAGTTGCCAGAAACTGATGCCTTGGGAAGGCTGACCTGAAACAGAGGCTAGACAGAGCTAGAGAAAAAAGTAGGTATTTATTAAAAGGTCTCCGGGATCCCCCCTGGGCATTACAGGAGCCTGAGCAAGGCTGCACCCAGGGTGGGCTGAGAATGGTCACAAAAATGGCTGACAGGTCACAAGATTTTACAATTTTATAAGTTTTGGTGCATTTGCATATTGGGGTCCAATTATCCAATTACAGCTTCTGGTTGTGAGGTCCCATCCTTCTTGTTCCTCCCTTCAGTCCACTGTTGTTTATGCTTTTGGGCTGAAAGTTGTCCTTGATCCTCAGCAGGAAAAGGATTTGTTTTGTCTACCTACTCTGTGAAGAGAGCTTACTGGCACTTAATATGAAGCTTAGAACTACATCCCTAGGCAGCACAGAATCTGAAAATATGAAAGCTAAGACATCACTGTGGGGCAGGGTCAGGCTGCGGGGCAGCATCTCTGTTTTCGGGGGCAGTGTCCTTAGTCTCTGAGGTAGGTGTCTGTGTGGTTGTCTGAGTGAACTTCACTTTGAATGCTAAATAGACTAGGCTTATTAGCAACACTTGGTTAGTATCTACAAGAAATTTAAACCCTTCAAAAGCTGGTAGAATAGGCACAAAGAACTGGTTTAAGGGTTGGGAGAAAACTTCCTCCGCTGTTATTTCTTCACAGTAGGTACTATTCTTAAAGTAACCTCAAAAACATACACTTAGTCTGTCAGAGCCGTGTATCTATGTGTCTGCCTTCTAGAGGAAGTTAAAAATCTATAAATTCTTCACCCTATTAACCCATAAAGCAAACTGGATAACAGCTACAGTAGCTTTAGTTATAGGACTTATGGTAAGATAAGGGTCTGCAAATATAGCCATGATCACATGCTATCCGAACCAGGGTAAGCTAGACCACATGGTGTCACCTAACGAGGTTTCTATATCTAGCACACAAAAAAATTAGGTTACTCAAGAACCGTTATTTCTTTTTTCACCCTTCTTCTCTTAATGCAGTTGAGTCCCACATTGGGCACCAAAATCTGTCTTAGTTTGAACAACAGGTGTCTGGTAGGGAAGGCAGGAGCTTCCCTTAAAATAGAGAATATAAACTCTTTCCCACTGAATTATTATAGTTTTGAAATTAAGGGGCTCTCAGGCAAAGATATGGGGATAGGAATAACCATTCTTTACTAGTATATATAACAAGGCAAACAAAACTGTAGCAGTGTACAGCTGGTCTATAGCTGGACAAAATAAATCTGATCATAATGAATCCAATTCGGCTTACCTGTGAAAGGGGGGTGGAAAGAACTCCACAACTAATAATAATTATTAGAGCGGTATGTATTTAATCGATGCCGAGATGCATGGGGAATAATTTCACCAAAGACATGCATACCCACCCAACGGTCTTTCCCCTTATTATTCCCCAGGGTCTTACATATGCATAACATTGCACAATCTGCCTCATACATATTTATTCCCTGGGCCCATTACTGGGCTATTTCCCTCCTTATCTTCCTTCCTTAAGGGGTACTGCTCAATCTTGACTGGTTGTTTTCCTTCCTTAAGCCTAATTTGTATAGGAGTAGCATTCTTCGCCTTTCCTGGCACATCAGAGGCTCATACTCTAGGAAATATCTGATTTAGTATTTCTTCATCAATTTTCACTTTGGCCTCAATTGTTATCAGTATTAGACTTAACACCTCCACGTATTGCTCATTGTTTACCTCCAGAACAATTTCCCCTTCCTAAATTTACTACTTGTAGTAGTTCCAGCAAATCCCTTTCTAGAAGGGGCTTTGGGGAGTTTGGTAAATACAGGAATCTATGAATGCCCCACCGTTTCCCAAATTTGTATTTTATTGGTTTGCAAAAATATGCCTTTTCAGATTGGCCAGTCGCCCCTACTATCGTAGCATAATTATTTCCTACAGGTACTAAAGCCTTATTCAAAGCAGAATACATTGCTCCAGTGTCAACCAAAAATTTTACTTCTTTCCCCTCCTCCCCCAGCTCCATTTTTATAACCAGTGGGTCTGCTGGGGTAGACACCCCTGGTCCCCACTCAGTCCTTTTGTATATGTGCTACTACCCCCTCTTTTCTTTGTCTTTTGTGCCCACTTTGTCTTTGTTCCAGACACTCATTTTTCCAGTGGCAAAATTTACACTGGGCTCTGCCCAGCTGAGGCTGTCTTCATATGGGTGGTCCCTGCCCCACGCCTGAGTTTTCCTTTCCCTGCCTCCTGTACCATAAGCCTTCTCATTCCTTGTTTGTAAAAATCCTCCATGCTTCCCCCAACAGGACTTCTAAGTTTCTCCTATCTGGCTCCCTGAGTTTTGGAGTTTGCGTACCAATTTATACTCTTGGATATGGCCTTCTCCACTCCCCTCACTATCCACTCCTGGTATAAATTTGTTCTTGCTCTTGGGTTGTTGCCTGATAAACCTTACTCACTTTGATGTATCTTTGGCCAATGTTACAGCCGAACAGCACCGTTCAAGCTTCTCCATGGCCAATAATAAGGGATCAGAGGGGGCTCTATTTTCTTTTCACGTCTTCCACTGAGACAGAGATTTGAGAATTCTAGCTGATCCTTTATAGTAAACTTAAAACATGTACTGTATGTTAGAATGTATTTCAAATAGTGCTTCTGTGTCTATTAACCTTTTGCATACTTTAAAGCAATAAAAGCATCTGGGGCCTCTCGGTGATAATGAGAAGAACTAACCTAAACACCCCAGGATAACAAAGTTAAGAATGCAGATAAAGAAAAGAACACAGACTCTTAGCCAGCATAAAGTGAGTATCCCCTTGAAAAGATGCCAAAAAGGGCCAGAAGCCACACAGGAGAGATAAAGGTGAAGAGTTCATTGAAGAAGACTCCACTTCCTTCATCCTTTGAGATCCCCAAAAGACCACTGCAACAAACTGAGCATGCCCAGAAGGGCGTGGAGTTAATTACCATATGAGGCGAGGATGGGCGAGCCCAGGGAATGAATATGTATGAGGTAGATTGTGCAATGTTATGCATATGTAAGACCCTGGGGAATAAGGGGGAAAGACCGTCGGGTGGGTATGCATGTCTTTGGTGAAATTATTCCCCATGCATCTCGGCATTGATTAAATACATACCACTCTAATAACTATTATTAGTTGTGGAGTTCTTTCTGCCCCCGTTTCATCCACCATTGCAAGCAATTTGTTTTCTGTGCCCCCAGTGCCCACAATATCTTTCCAGTGTGCTAAGATACATGCCAACAGGCTGGCTCTGGGTATTTCTTTGCTCTGTCCTTATCCTATTATTTCCTTCTCCTTGCCTTGTTTCGCTTCTAGCCCAACCCTCTTTTCAAACTCTTGCACAGGCTTTTCTCAATCCTCCTCTCTTACACTCCAGATTTCTGGGATCAAGTATGATTTTCTACACAAAAATTCTAAAATCTCTGGCTCAGGAACTCTTTGGCCAAGTGGCAGGCACCGGGAACACACTCTTTCCTTTCTGCCCGAGGAACAATACCAATGCTCCCCCCACAAGTCTCACACTACCAATACCCACACTAAATGCTGCCCCTTCCTACAAAAGCAGGGTATTCCACCTCTCCTTTTCTGGATATCTAAGTCCTTTGGGCTAGATTGCTCCTAGTGAATAGTCATGATTCTTCTAGCAGAAGTCTCATACAATCCCTCTAAATAGATTTATTAGTTCCCTCTTTCTGTCCAGTTCTTCACTGGATTAGCAAATTCCCAGGGTTCAAATCCGAACCACTGGGAGAGAGGGATTCTTTTTACCTGTCTCGCCATGGTTAGGTCCCAGAGGTAGGCAAGAGATCACTCAACTCCTTCTCTCTAGTTAGCCTACTGTTATAAGTGAAATAGCTGAATTGTTTTATATGAAGAAATTTATTAATAACAATTTGGTTACAAAGAAATAAAAAATCTACTACTAAAATAAAAATAAAAAAAGATGCCGAGCCCGGGGGTTGGCACCGGTGAACAGGGTCGGTTCAGCGGTCTATCTGGCAAACAGCTCTCCCCTAGTTCACGAGAAATTGTTGCTGGAGCCTGGGTTTTATACAGTTTTTATGCCCTCAGGCTGGACCTAGTGATGTAAATCTATTCAACTGTCCGGTATTGGTGTTTTCTATTCTTCTCTGCTCGCGTTGAATAGTCTTTCCTGGACTTATTGGAAGCCCTTTGTGTTTCTATCTTGGGTCTGGTGATGTTGTCTAGATGGCATCGTTATCTTGTCGGGGGTGATGATCGTTCTTATCTGCATCGTTGAGGCGTTGCCTCACTCCTAAAAGGTGTTACTTCGCCCTGTGTCCTCAAATGCAAATGAAGTCTCCCTCGAAGTTTGAGCTTCGCCCTGTGTCTTCAAATGCTAATGAAGCTTTCCCTGAGTTTGGGTTTTACAATCTGAGTTTTACAAAAGCAAGGAGTGCCTAGTATATTCACTATGTTTAACTTTCAGCGTTTTATATAACATATCAACACAGGCATGAATTAATTCTTAGCTTTCTTCATAACACTATGGAAGGAGAGGCAGCCGTAAGACAGTAAAAGAAAAAGGGAAAAGGCTACGCCTGTGTAATTAGTACAGTGTTGCAATGATACACTTCATATACAGCGTACCCAGTCCCTGCAGCCCTGGCTGTACCAGGCACCTGCAGCCAGCAGCACTGGAGTTAGGAGGGAAGCACGCGGCACAGCGGGTGATGGGATAGAGCACAAGCGGCTGGGGGGGCTTAGCAATGCCGGGGGGTGGAAGCAAGCGGTGAGAGCGATGAGCGGCTCCAGCAGCAGCACCGGGGGGGGGGGGGGGCAAGCGGGCGGCGAGCGCCAGCACCAGTGAATGGCGCAGGGGGCATGGTGAACTCACTGGGAAGTGGCTTAACCCCTAACGCACCCACAGGGAAAGGAGTAAAGGAGCCCCTCACCCTTCCCATGTTGCTAGTCTCGCATGACTCCTCAGTCCCGCTGATACGAAAAAATCAATCTGCCTGCCAGCCCTCTGCAGCTCCCCGTATTCCATTCGCACTCTGCCCCTGGAAGCGAGGTGCTTCCTTCAATTCCTTTCAGCTCTTCCTTCCCAGCCAACCTGGGACAGGCTGAGAGGAATCCTAGAAATCACACAACACATCTTTCTCTGCAATAAACAGTCTGAATATACATTACTAAACACACAAACACACACACAACACTTGCTCCGAGTCTCAAACAAAGGCTGTCTCCGACACACGATACCTACACACACAACCAGAACGAATACATCTGAACACCACACCCATCCCCAAATTAACAACTCTTAAGATGAAGCTCACTCAAATTCTCTTAAGACGGTTTGGGAGCGACAGTCCTGGTTCCCCTCCTCCTTTCTCAGTATTACACTTCCCAGCGTGCTTTGCTCACACCATTCATGGTGTTTTCCCCGGCGTTTTAAACATACACATATCAACAAAGTCCAGACTTTACAAACACACAACCATGATATCACGGTTCACCAACACAGGGGTTCCCTAGACCTACCCCCAAGGTCTCTAGCAGGTCGCCTCTCAACCAGGGAATCCCCTATATGGGCCCCTTGCCGGCACCCCTTACCGCTTGCAAGCTAACCCCTAGGGCACCATCACTCCGTGCGCATGGGCGTCTTACCAGAGCCCTGTCCCAGCGTACGTATGTTTCCCTTCAAGTTTAATACATACCTTTGTCCACCGTGCCCCCAGCAGGTCCTTCTGTCCCCGCAGGTGAGCCAGGAGTCCCCTCTGGGGAAAACTCCCGTTGGCATCCAGGGAGTCCCACCCTGCCCACTCCCCGTAGCTGGACAGAGGGAATTCCTCCTGCCTGGCTCGCCAACTGAAGTCCCTAGGGGAACAAAGACCTCAGCCAATCCCATCCAAGCCCTGGATGCAGACACATCACTGGCCAGAGATCTGGACGGTGCAGAGATTCCCAACCAATTGGCTTACCAAGCCCGGGAAATTCAAACTCGCTAAAAAAGGAAGCTTGGGACAATAAATCATGCTGTTTGCTGAGGACTCTCGAGGTTTACTGTGTTGTGCATCTGTCTCCAACCCACGACCAACACGTAACATGTGGTGACCCCACGTGAGGAAAACAGCAATCTCTGCGTAATAGCAGGGGAGATGAAAAAGCAGTGTGGGAGGTGGAAAAGCCAAAAAATACAAAAAACAGTGGCAGTGTTGTTTCGCGGTGGAAAACCGCTCAAATTCAGAATTCTTCTGCACCTACCCTTGAAAACAAGAAAACAACCATTGGAGCCATAGGAGGATGGATGTCCGTACAGGAACATCCAACTTTGAAGGTATGGTCCTCTCTTTTAGAAGAATGGGAGGTGGATTATAATCCAGAGGCATTGCTAGCCCTGCTTAGCCTACATGGGCTAAGGACCATGGATTCAATACAACTAAGGAGGCTGCCCTTGATTTGAATACTTAGCTGCTAACTTGGCAGTTCATAATTAAAGCAGCCTCTAGAGGAGACCAAAAAGCAATTAAAATTATAAAGCCCTGGAAACTTATTTTAGACCTGATGAGACTGTTAAAAACTGGGGTGCAGGGCAAAAACTGGGCACTGGAAGAGATAGCAGAAGGGTTAGGCATGCTTCTGAGCCTGCAGAGGAGGTGGCCGGAAGAAATGGCTGCCCCACGCAGCCATGCCTCCCTAAATGCACCCTCCGTGCCGAATCCTTTACCTGGAGAGCCGTTTTTCAGCCCCCCCCACATGGCGGGGCCCCAGCAGGCAGACAAATCACGGCGGGTGACAACGAGCCAGATTACACAATCAGCCTATGTAGCCAGGCCCCACAGGATGGAAGGAGGTGGCGGGACCACAGCAAGGGGCAAAGCATGCTGGGCAGAGCCGGAATACACCGTGGCTGCCCCATGGGGGTGTTGTGCAGTGCCAAGAAGTCTCGTCCCTGCGCTGCAAAGAGAGGCCTCTAGCCCCAGCTAGACCTCTACCAGCTTGAGTCAGGGGCCAATGACTTGGCCATGCTGAGAAAGTTGTAACAGTACATTCAGCATGCCAGCAAATTGTAGCTTCTTGTTTTGATGCCAAAGAGCATATTGAAAAGTGGGTCTATGACTGGAAAATTATTATGCCCAGGAGATCTGGGACTGCTTAGTGAAATCAAAACTTCTGTTACCTCTAACTCATAGAAAACTACCAGGGGGATTAACATGGAAATGAACAAGTTGAGCAATTCGTGACCTTTTAGAAATTTGACTGGGGGTACAGGGATCCAAACTATTATCTGAATCTTCTCAGTAAAATCTCCGTCTATGAGTCTAGGCAGAACAAAAAAACCTGCTTTGTGGTCGGTGCTCGACCAATCACACATGCACTGCATCCCCAGCACAGTAGTCCTCAGACATCTGAAGGCAAACAGTGCACATTGCTGTCCTGAAGAGTTACGGTGATGGCGGAGGCCAGGTCCATGGCAGTGCCACCTGCTGCCTGGGCTCACAAGGCGTTTGTGGGGATGAGTGCAGCAGGGCTTGATTTACTATCCACCTGTGGCTCCCCCTGTGCTCTGCTGGCAGTTTCCCGGAGGGCCCATAGATGTAGCTAGGAGCAGCCCCCCCTTCTTTATTAAATCTAGACTGGCATTGTTTCCACTGGTGCTGTCCCTTCTGGCAACATGAGCATATGCCTGAGTCCCCAGAACCTCTTTTGTTCCAGCAGCATTCACACCTCATGTGACCTGGCTTCCAGCACGAAAAACAAACACTCAATCCGGAACAAATGCTCATAGGCGAGAGCCTCTGGAAGCAAAGTCATGTTATGGCCAGTAGTGCCAATTCCCTGACAAGTCTTAAGCATTTCTACGACAGTGGGGGCTTGCAGGGGCCGTAAAACCTTTTGACAATCGGAGTTTGTGTTCTCCACTGCTAACTGCTTCAGTAATAGTACTTGCATGGTGATGTTGTCTATTTGCTTATCTAGGGCTGCTTTTAACTTATCTAGAAAATTAATAGAGGGTTCATCAGCTCCCTGTCTTAGGTTAACAAATGAGGTTGTAGTGAGACCACCATCTGGCACTTAACGAAAAGCCCACAGAGCAAGCTCCTTTGACTGTAAAAGAGCTTCTGCAGGCAGTCGAGCCTGTACCATGGTCGGCACATATGGACCCTCCCCCATAAGAGCTTCGGCACCGATAGATTGCAAAACATGCCCCAGGGGTTGCCGTAAATTGTCCATAGCTTGAACAGTGCAGAGCTCTCTCCACTCTGACATCCAGACAGAGAATTGTATACTTGTCAGCATAAGCTGTGCTATTTGCTTAAGTTGTGCGGTGCCAAGGTATACAAGTTCACCACAGTTTCCAAGAGGCTAGTAGTAAATGGGGCACTGATGCCATTGTCTGTGGTGGAGCGGCACAGCTCTTTTACAACACCATAAGGCAAATTTTCCCATCTAGGTAGTTGGTAAAGAACTGGGAAAGCGCACAATAAATCCGTATCTCCTTCCGCGGCAGTCTGTTTTCTCACCACTGCCCACCAACTGGGGGGGGGGGGGTGGGGGGGGGGGGGGGGAATATCAGGCTCCCTTCCCAGTGCAAATGGATCAGAGTACCAGGAGGCACCCTCCAGATTTCTCCTCACAGCCCCGAGAAACTCACGGTCAAAATCTTGCATCTTGTGCTGATGCCTTAGCTTTTATATTTTCAGATTCTGTGCTACCTAAGGATGTAGCCATATTAAGCTCCCCCTACAGAGCTGTTAGATAAAACAAATCCATTTCTGCTGGAAGACCAAGGACAACTTTCAGCCCAAGAACACAAACAATGATGGACTGAGGGGTGGAACAAGAAGGATGGGACCTAGCGGCCTGGGGCTGTAATTGGACAATTGGACTCCAATATGCAAATAGACCTAAACTTATAAAATGGTAAAATCTCGTGACCGGGTAGCCATTTTGTTACCCCTTTCAGCCCACCCTGGGTGCAGCCTTGCATAGGCTTCTGTAATGCCCAGGGTGGATCCTGGAGACCTCTTAATAAATCCTGACTTTATTCTCTAGTTTTGCCTAGCCTCTGTTTCAGGTTAGCCTTCCCAAGGCAACAGTGCTGCGGCAGCATGGCAGGAACAGGAGCGAGCAGAGCAGGAGTGGGTACCAAAGGAGTGGGTGTGACAGGAGCTGGCGCTGAAGGAGCAGGCGCCTGAAGAGTTGGCTTTCTTTTTCCAGTCTCTGTTGCATGCACCATGGGGGCACACAGTTTGCCTCGAACACAAAAGCTCCACCAGCGCTCTGCCGCTTCACCTAACATGGTCTCACAAAGCGTCTCCAAAGCATCCCATGTCCGAGGGTCAAAAACATTGGTACTATCAAAACTTGGATCATAGTCTTTTGCCCAACTGTTTAAATCTGTAGACTCAACTTTCCTGCCATGTTTCGGCAAAATCTGTTTCAATGTCTCTACGACGTTCTTTTGTTCCTGGGAAACACTACTCCCCATGGTTCTTGGCTGCTAACCTCTGTCCTGCAGAAAGGTCGATTGGCACCATGAGCTTCTTTTCAGCTCCCGAGCTTCTTTTCAGCTCCTGGGCTTTTTTTGAGCTCCCGGGCTTTGTTTCAGTCCCTCTGTAAGTTCAGCTGAGTCGTCCTCACCAGAGCAACTGCTAGTTGTCTTTCAGTCCCTGTTCAGGTGCCATTTGTAGCAATGGAGGAACAAAGACATGGACCTCATTGTGCATTTGAAGGAAATCACTTTATTGTAGAAGTTACCCCGCTTTTATACCTTTAGTCTCAACCAGACAAAACCCAAACTTAACAGAAGAAGAGCACCCATTGGCTGGCTCAGCTGCAGTTTTCTGTCCATCAATCATAACTATCTCTCACCCCCTAGCTGTTCTAATTCTCCAACCTGCAGCTGTGCCTTCCTACAGGGCTTTCTGGTAAGCATAAGCTTTAATAACTTTAACAATTACAACCCCATATCCTACAGGTCTCTATGTGTACACAGAGGGCAGCATCACCTCCTTGTCTCTCCTTTCTGTCCTTCCTAAGGAGCCTATATCCCTCCATTCCAACACTCCAGTCATAGGAGCCATCCCACTGTGTCTCTCTGATGCCAATAAGATCATAGCCTTGCAAGCATGCATGTCTCCAACTCCTCTTGTTTTTTCTCCATGCTGCCTGCACTGGCATAGAGGCATTTATGTTTGGACCTGGATGAAGCTGAATTACTGTCTGGAGTGGCTATAATTCCTTTTTGCTGCCCACAGGTGCTCTCCTGCTGACCTGCAATCCCTCTCCAGGCTCTGGGCATCTCTTGCTGGCAGTGGTATCAAATTGGTATGAGTGGGATGAACTGAGATTCCCCTCCCCTGGCAACTTTAAAGCCTTCTTCAGCTGGCTGGCAAGCTGATCTGAAGATTCTCCTCCCCTTCTCTGACAGATGGACCCCATTTGCCTCCAATAGACCAGGTTTCTCAAATCAAGTTTCACAGTCTAAGAATCCATACCCCTGGCTGTGGCACCAGTCCTGCAACTATTTTTTGATTTGTCACATTTGACTGGCCCTTTCAAACCTCTTCTTTTTGACTGGCAGGACTGATGAAAAAACTACCTGCAATCCAGGGTCCTTTTAACATTGCTCTCAGGACTTTGGAATCCTTCTTGATACTGTTCAGACTGCTCCTGGCTATATCATCAGTGCCCACATAAAACAACAGCAAAGGGTAGCAGTTAGTGGACTTTTACAAGGCCTGGTGGTCTCTTGGTGACATCCATGATACAAGTTCCCAGTAAGTAGGTGTTGTGGTATAGCTCCAGCCAGCAACTGAGCCCCATGCAGCCGCTTGCTCAGTCCCCCCACCAGGGGGATCAGGGAGACAATCAAAAGGGTAAAAGCTAGAAAGCTCATGGGTTGAGATTAAGACAATTTAATAGGGAAAGCAAAAGCTATGCACACAAGCAAAGCAAAGCAAGGAATTCATTCACTGCTTTCCATGGACAAGCCATCTCCAGGAGAGCAGGGCCCCATCATGTATAAAGGTTACTTCGGAAGACAAATGCCATCACTCCAAATGTGCCCTTCTTCCTCCTTCTTCCCCCCCACTTTATATACTGAGTGTGATGTCATATGGTCTGGAATATCCCTTTGGTCAGTTTGGGTCACCTGTCCTGGCTGTCTCCTCCCAACCTCCCATGCAATCCTAACCTTGCCAGCATGGCAGTACAAAAAGTAGAAAAGGCCTTGACTCTGTGTAAGCCCTGCTCAGCAATAGCAAAAACATCTCTCTATTATCAATCCTGTGTTCAGCAGAAATCCAAAACACAGCCCATACCAGCCTCTGGGAAGAAAATTACTCTCGGATCCCAGGCTGGTAGCCATCCGAGAATTGCGGGTAAAGTCCTTTTCTCCAAGCCCCATGTTAGAAGAAGGAGTCAGGATGCGTCGATTTCTTTATCAAAGTTGTTTATTCATTCGTGTTCCTAAATATTTTCTCTTCGGCCGGCGTAGGTGTCACCTACACCGCTGCCGAAGGCTATCTGTCCCGCTCATGGGCGGTCGTAATCTTTTATACTAATTGTTACGTCCTAATTGTTTTTACTATTGTACCAATATCCACTACCTTTATTAAACTGTGCACCTTTACACTAAACCAATCAGAAAATGCCACCACCTCACCCCAAGATGGAGGACAAGAAGAAGAAGAAGAAAGACAAGGGACACACCCAAATCCCTCCATCTTGTCTCCTTGAGCCTCCTTTGTGAACCCCCAAAATCCACATTAATACACAAAAATAAGTTACCTAATATCTTAATCACACACTCGTGACTTGTAATTCTTCATATAACGTTGGCAATCGCTCCCAAGGGCTAAAATCAAGGGCACTGGTGTTTTTATCACTGTACCAGAGTCTCCGGACCCCCTCCTGGGGTCTCGGACTGCCCGGGACATCTAAAGGGATGTCCTGGGTTCTGACAAATTACCTCTACCCCGATGTGTGGAAATCAAACACAAACTTTTCCAGACAATGTTAGAATGATAATATAAAAGCAAACCTTTACTTGAAAGCCTTTAGGTATACAATATGGCAAAAAAGTGCCCCAAATGTAGATTAGTACAATTTTATAAGGTCAGGAAATTAGAATATCTAGTAAATATTGTCTAATTATAGGAACAGTTGGTTAAGTAATTTCCCCCCTGGGTTCTGCCCTATTGGAGCTCTCCTCCCAATCTCCTATCCTACCTTTATTATGTCTATGATTACATGGTGCAAAATAAAAAGTCCTTGGTGAACTAACAGGCAAGACTAAACAAAATTTTAAGAATGCATCAATAAGTGTTTGTTCACTGTGGGAAATGAAGCTGGAAAAGTACTAGAAGTGATATCTAGGCATTTAACAGTCCACAAAGTTACAAATACATGAAGAATAGATAAAAAGCTAAAAATCTTTAGTCATTACCCCAGCCAAAACCAGCACAGCAGCATGCCTCACTAGAGAGCACATCAGGTCAGCAAATGGGTGCCTCCATATTACTCAGAAGAGTGTCTCCTACTACAATCACCAGTCTCCTTTTCTTAGTTGTGCTGGTTGTTATTTGGGGAGTTGATCAGGCTCCCTTACTGGTTGTTAAACAGGAAGCAGGTGGGGCTGCCTCACTCAGCTCCAGTGTCTCTTGTGATGTGATGGGTCTTTCCTCTTCAGACTGAAGAGCAGCAAAGCAATTTTACAAGGACACCACTGGTTTTAGGGAAAGTCTTTTCCTACTGCAGATCCTTGGCATTGTCAGTTTCCATTCTTCCTCATTGGCCTCCTTCCCTTCTATGTGTCATCAGGGGAACTTCAGACTGTTTGGATGTGGGTCCACTTCAGACTGCATTCGGAAACAGAAGCTGTCCAAATTCTCGGCTTCCCTGAGGCGTCAGTCTTCTCACCATATCCTGCAGCTCAGCCACTTGCTGCAGAAGGTACTGTACCTGGCCCCACACTATTGCAGGCAGATTTGCTGCCTGTCCCTGTGACAGGAAAAAGTTCTAAGTGCTTCATACAGCCTAAAGTTTGCACTAGAGCCTCTCCATTCAGCAGCTCCATCTGGGTTGAGGCATTAGCCACTGACAGGGTAGATGGTGCAGACTACCAGGTGCAGTCTTTGCTCTCAGAAGAATACCCACAATTCTGTCTTGAGAGTCAGGTAGGTCTCTCCACTCGGCTAGTAGTGTTGCAAAATTTCTTAGAGGGCACAATCCACTTTGGGATTAGGCCTGAGCTATCCTGGGTAAGGCCTCAGATTTGGGCCTGAGCTAGGCCTCAGATTTGGACCTGAGTAGTAGTGAGCAAGCCTGTGGCACAGCAGTAAATTCCATTAAGGTGTGTTTAGTATTAATTAGTATAGTTATAGCAATTTTACCGTGGTGACCTTAAAGCTAAGATTGTTTACATTCCTTTCTAATCTAGTACCAATTAAAAAGCACCTGTTAGTGTAAACTATGTACTCCTGTATATAACCCACCATTTTGTAGCAATAAACCAGAATGCATGCATTAATCATACTGGTCGTATCATGCATTGCTCAACTTCAGCCTCCCATGGACTCCCTGGCTTCATTCTGGCGCCCGAACCCAGGGACATTGTCTTGCTTTACTGCGGTTGCTAAAATGCAGAATTTACGCATGCGGAATTTTGTACTTAAATGTGAAAAAAGTTTTTAATGCTTAAAAGCTGAGTCGTCCAAATACGACTTTCTTTTTGTTTAAATACGTTTTTGATTTCACTTTAATGTGGCGAGACCTTGAAAAAGAGCTTGGAAGTCTCTGAGCTTGTCTCCGAGCCCGCTGGAGTTTTCGGGGCCGAGCGGCCCCCCCCCAGACCGCGGCTGAGCGGGATTTTCCGGAGACGAATAAACTCGGAGCTGGGAGGCTGAAGGCGTGGTTCACTCCGTTTCACCCAGGGTGAAACAGCGACACGCAGTGGAGGACGAAGGTAAGTGGCCCGCAGGAAGAGAAAGAGAAAGAAAAAAGAGATGGAGGCGGAGCTGCTAGCGGCCACGCGCCGTCTCACTAATATGATCTCAAAGACAGGCGAAAAACTGAAAGAAAGTGAAGTAGAGCAGTTGGCCCTGTGGGCCAGGAAGAAAGGAAAGTTAAGCAAATCTTCACTCGTTTTCCGTGAAATCGAGTGGAGAGAAATTGGGGATTTATTGTGGTGTTCCGCCATCGCTGGAGGTAAAGAAGGGAAGATAGCTCAAGAGCATGGCGCTGTTTGGCAAAAAATTTTAACCACTTTAGAGGCTTTGGCTGCCGAGCGGAAAGCGGCTGAAGCTGCGATTCAGGCGTTAGAAGCAGGCTCGCCGGCAGAGTTGAGAGAAATAAAAAAATCCTCTAAAGCAGCGAGATTTTTTGGCATCAATTCAGCCCGCCCGGTGAGGGGAAACGCAGCGCTCGTCTGTTCTTGCCTCCAAGATGTGGTAAACTCTGTCGAAAACCATGCAGATAGCACGCAGGAAGTGTCCTTGTCAGTGTCTGAACGAAATGGATGAAACCAGGAAGCACGGCAGTCGCCAGAGTCTGGGGGCGTGGTGAAAGATGAGACAGCAGGCGGGACCGAGGGCGGAGCGGGGCTGGCTCAGGAGACAACACCGGGGGGCGGTGACAAAGGCAGCGACAAGGGCGGTGATGAAACCAGAACCACGCGGCTCCCCCCTGTGAGAGTCGGCCCGAAGACCCTCAATTTTGTCTCACGTTTTTCGTCGTGGAGACTTTGGGGAGGACGAGAGGGAAACCAAGAGCTGATGTAACTGCTACCAGAATTGCCATTCCTGCCCAGGTGTGTTTGCTTGGGAACAGAGTTCCCGGACATACATCCTGCTGAAACAATGGTAGTCGCAGCACGCTACACTGCTCCTGCATTCTGTACCACCTGTACCTGAGGTGTAGCAGGACAGCTTGCCCTGTTCTCCCCCTCCCTCGCATTGTGCATGGGCCTGGACTCCATCACGGGACTTCTCCCCCACTCTGGAGAACTATATATTCTGCCTCAGAAGAGACCCCTTTTGAGGACCTCCCCACGGAAAACGAAGATCTATCAGCTCCACGAGGGTTCTGCGAAGACAAATCTATTAGCGGCACGCTACGAGGATTTGCGAAGGCGGACCTATTGGATTGCTGCGAGGACTTCGTCTCTCTCTGTGGTAATTATATCCTATCTGTCCTATCTCTCTCTTTTCTTTTGCTTTTATCTATATAGTTCTCTCTCTCTCTCATTTCTTTCTCTTGTTATTGCATACCATTTTGGTGGGTACATTGAATAAAAGCATATCAGTTTTAGTGAGTATATTGATATTGAATAAAGCATACTGATTTTGGTTAAACTGCATTCTCTTGGCCTCCTTTGTACTCTAAGAACTAAATACGAACTTAGTTCACTTTGAACGGGTCGTAACATAATTGGCGTCACGGACACGGACTCTGATTAGACAGAGAGGTTGCAAGGGTTTTTTGTGTAGTCTGTAACAGGGGAAGGATCTTCACTCCAGCCGCACCTAGCACGCCTCGCTTGAGGTAGTTGCTAGAAAGCAAGGGGGGTGCTGAGATTTCCCGCAAACTGCACAAACCCTGAAGGAAAGCGACCTCATGCTCTATTGAGTCTTCTGTCTTCAGAGATTCACTAAAAGGTTCTCTGAGTGCAAAAGAGTTTGTTTTGTTGTTGTTGTTGTTGTTACTGTTGTTGTTGTTGTTACTGTTGTTGTTGTTATTTTGTATGTGTGTAAACTGTTTTGTAATATCCCTGTATAGTCAGGTATTACCTTCCCTAGTAGTAGTTTGACTTCCCTTTAGCCCCCCCCCCCCCCAAACAACAAGAAAAGTAAAATGGATAAAAGTAAAAAAAATGCACTATATAGCTTGTTAGCAAAATTCAATGCCAAACCCTCACCTGTAGGAGATGTTTGGGCTCAAAACAATTGGTTTAATCCAGAAAATGTTATTGATAGAATTTGCTCATTACAACAAGAATCTAAATTTAGACTTGGCAAAGACAAAGCTATAATTTGTTCTGTTCTTGGAGCTTGTCTAAATGCCGCGATCGAGAGCCGCCTTAAGTGGTACGGAGATGAAAAAGTTATTACTGATTCTCTCCAAGATCTCGTAAAGATTTTACAAAAACAACTTGAAGAAGAAAGGAAAGAAAATCAGTTATTGAGAGATGCCTTAAGAACTGAGTATCTCAATTCAATAAATTCTGACTCCCCTAAGGAGACAGAAGAAAAAGAAATTCTCCACACCAAAATTTATCCACATAAAGAGTTAGAATCTGCTAAAAATTGTGGAGAATTCTGTTGTCCTCATTTAAGACCTTTAATTAAAACAGAATACAATTACATCAACAATGAGGACTTAGAACCACAAATTACAACCAGAGAAATCCCTTACTCTGCAACAGAGTTAGTTAAGCTAAAGAAAGAATACAGCAGGCTTCCACAAGAAACTGAAACTGAATATGTATTTCGCTTATCTCTCACAGGAGGTGATCAAATTAAATTAACAGAATCAGAAGCTTCGGGATATTGGGGGCACGGAGTCTTCTTGACAACTGGAGATAAACGTGATACGTGGTCCATAACCCAGCGAGCAGCCTTCTGGGCTGGTGGGATTAACCCATTAGAAAGGGGAGATCCTGTAATCATACCCACCTCCCCTGACCAAATACTAGAAAGTGTCCAAAAGACAGCCTGCTTGCAAATGATACATGAAAGAAAACTTATCCCTGGATTTGAATCTCCCATGCAACTTCCTGTGAAAGCTGAACTTATGACTCCTTTAATTCGTGGGCTCCCAGAATTTCTTAAACCAACAGCAATTGCTTTGCAAAAAACCATAGCTACTTTAGGCCCTGTAGAAAGGCCTGATAGATCCCTCCGGAATCCAACAGACCGAACTGTCTCTACTGACCCTAGTTCCACCCCTCACTCCAGCCCCTCTCAGCCTCCAGCTATTCATGCTAACACATCTAGCAGTGACCACAAGATCTGGGTGTGGGGTGACATTGCAGTAGAATTAATTACCTATTGTAGGCAATATAGTCCTATAAACACAACAGATGACAAATCACAGAGAACAAAAGGTATCAGGTATGTTGAAAACCCCAGCAATGAAAAGACAGAAAAACACATCACCCAACGCCAACGCTGGTGGTTATTAGGTATTAAAAAAGGTATCCCAAAGGATATCATGGATGGGTTACCTCTTGATAAACTTCAGATGATAATTTCTAACTGGCATTGTAAGAGAAATACGCCAACACAAGCCCCCACAAATAAAACACTACCTGACACACACCCGCCCTCCCAAACTCCTGGCATTAAGCCCAGAAGTAACTTAACAACTGAACCCAGCGCACCTCGCCCCTCCCAGCATTCGGGCAGTAAGCCCATGAAAAGTACCTCCTCTCATGACTTAATTGATCTTACTAGTGAAGCAGAACAAGTCCATCAGAACCAAAAAAACTAATTAAACCGCCTCTCGTAAGTGGGCTGAAAGGCGGTATCTATATACAAATGCTCACTAAAAATACTAGAGGAGATGTATTGATCACAGCAATTACAGGACCCAAGAAAGCACCTGTAACTTATCTTGTAGACACAGGTGCTCAAACCTCTGCGTTAACTAACAAAGAAGCAGAGAGGTGTGGAATTGTTCCAACAACAAAAAACCAATGTGTCATTAATGCACTTGGTATTAAACAGCTAATGAAAACAGCCCTAGTAAAAATTCTTCTACCCGGAGAAGAAAACAAACTAACTATCAACATGGTTATCGGAAACATTCCATGTAGCTTGCTTGGCCTAGATGCTCTTGCTGGCAAACAATTTTTAGACTCTGAAGGGTTTGTTTGGTCTTTTGGTGCGCCAAGTCTTGATATTAGATTGCTTCAAATAGCACCTCCATTGCCACACAGCAATGTCACAAATGTGAAACAATACCCCTTGCCTCTTGGAGCAAAAGAGGGCATCAAACCAGTAATACAAGAATTGAGAGAACAAGGTGTAATAATTAACACACATTCACCTTTCAATGCTCCTGTATGGCCAGTCCGCAAACCTAATGGTAAATGGAGACTGACCATAGACTTCCGGAGATTGAATGCTAACACACAACCCCTCACTGCAGCTGTTCCCAATTTAGCTGAATTAATTACTCTGATTCAAGAAAAAGCTCGTCCTATCATGGCAACCATAGATGTTAAAGATATGTTTTTCATGATTCCTTTAAGACCAGAAGACAGAGACCGTTTTGCATTTACATGGGAAGGGCAACAGTACACTTTCACTAGATTGCCACAAGGGTACAGACATTCACCCACCCTAGCCCACCATGCTTTAGCTCACGAACTAGAAAGAATACCTCTAGATGACAATGTTACTGTTTATCAGTACATTGATGACATTTTGGTGGGAGGGGAAAAAACAGAGGAGGTGGGAGATGCTCAGCAGAAAATAATCTCTCACCTAGAAAGCCTTGATTTAAAAATCCCCCCTGAAAAAATTCAAAAACCTTCTCATGAGGTAAAATTTCTGGGTATCTGGTGGAAAGGAGGCATGACATGTATTCCTCCTGACACTATAACTTCCTTAGAACAAATTAAGATGCCTGATTCCAAGAAAGAGCTTCAGCATGTTTTAGGACTACTGGTCTTTTGGAGGAAACACATCCCAGATTTCTCTATCATTGCCAGACCCCTTTACAATTTGCTGAGAAAAGGAGTTAAATGGGAATGGGAGAATTCTCAAGAAGAAGCATTAAAATTATTGATTTTTGAAGCCACAGCATACCAGGCATTAGGCCCTATTCACCCCACAGATCCTTTCCAAGTTGAATGGGGCTTTGCCATTTCAGGTTTGTCAGTACATATATGGCAACGGGGCCCTGACGGCCCTACTAGACCCGTCGGTTTCTATTCTCGTGGTTTCAAAGATGCTGAAAAAAGGTATACCATCTGGGAGAAAGGGCTTTTTGTTGTCTGTTTAGCCTTAGTGGAAGTAGAGAAAATCACTCGACAGCAACTCATTGTCCTTAGAGGCCCTTTTAAAGTCATTAAAACAGTCACTGCAGGAACTCCCCCCCCTGACGGGGTGGCACAGCGGGCCTCAGTTAGAAAATGGTATGCCCAAATAGAACATTACTGTAACACATTTTCTGTCAGTGAAGGTACCATAAAACACCTAGCAATACAAGAGACAGAAAACTTGAACAGCAGCCAGGAAAAACCAGTTTCAGTAATCAAAGTTGCCCCTCCTTTTTCTCCAGAATCAGTAAATTCTTGGTTTACAGACGCTTCAGCTAAAAGAGAGGGAAAAACATGGAAATTCAAAGCTGTTGCGCTGCAGATTTCCTCAGGTGAAAAAATCATTAACGAAGGAGAAGGCAGTGCACAAGTTGGCGAGCTGACGGCTGTTTGGAGTGTTTTTAAAAAAGAAGCAAGCAATTCTTCTCCTGTCCGTATTTATACTGATTCCTATGCTGTGTTCAAAGGTTGTACAGAATGGCTGCCCTTTTGGCAACAGAATGACTGGCAGGTCAATAGAGTCCCTGTGTGGCAAAAAGAAAAGTGGCAAGAAATTTTACAAATTGCTAGTCAAGGAGATTTTTCAGTAGGCTGGGTTGCTTCCCACCAAACAGATAATAATCCAGCAGCAGAATGGAATAACAAGGTAGATGAACTAGCCAGGCTGAGTCCCCTGAAAAAGGAAGAAATTGCAGAAGATTGGGAACGCCTGTTAGAGTGGCTACATGTAAAAAGACATCACACAGGTGCAAAAGATTTATACAGAGAAGCTGTTGCTCGTGGTTGGCCTGTTACCAGAGAAAAGTGTAGAACATGCATATCAGCTTGCGAGCAGTGTCGCAAGCGATTAGAAAGACATCCCTTAGAAGATGACCCCCTACATTTGAGAAAGGGCAAAGGCCTATGGGATGCATGGCAAATAGATTACATCGGCCCTTTCAGAAAATCAGCAGGTAAACAGTATGTGCTAGTAGGGGTAGAAATAATTTCTGGATTAGTTCAAGCTTCTGCTTTTAAAAGAGCCACAGGAGAAAATACTGTTAGAGGACTCCAGGAATGGTTTGGAATTTTTCCAAAACCACAAGAAATACAGTCCGACAATGGGTCTCACTTTACTGCTAAAATAGTACAAGATTGGGCAAAAGGTGAAGGGATCAAATGGACGTTTCACACTCCTTATTACCCTCAGGCTAATGGAATAGTAGAGAGAACAAATGGTCTCTTGAAAAGACTTCTTAAACCACATGAGGGGAACTGGGATCTTCGATTATGGGAAGCTGTGAAAAATGTGAATGACAGATGGGGAGTGAACGGCTGTCCCAAAATCACTGCTTTTTGCCCGACACCTCCAAGCATAATCCCTGTCTTACAGGGACCTGATGATTCAAAGAACCCAAATCACTATCCAGGACAACCTGTTCTTGTTGACCTACCTTTAGTAGGAGAAGTACCACTTGTCCTGAAAACCCCTCTGAACAAATATTCATGGGTAGCATCTGATGCTCTGGGAAAGGAACACCGAATCAGCACACGCTGGATAGTTCCTTCATTTTAATTCTCTGCCCCTCCGTGGCAGATCTTTGTTGTGTTTGCTCTTTTCACAGATGACCTCCGTTGGATCATGATAAGGCTTATAATCTTTTCCTGTACCCTACTGCAACTCCATGGCCAGAAGCCAGCTGACTGGCCATGGTCCAAAGCTACCGTCCGTCATACTATTGTTATGGGATCCTATCCCAACTCCAAAGAACGCCGCCCGACCTTAGCGACAGTAGTATTGCATAATTCTGAGCCATATCACCCTAGTGAATGGAAATGGGATAACGACGCTCATATGTACACCTTGAGTGGAATTGCAGGTGAAGTGATTCAGGTGACATGCAGAAAGGTAGAAGGATCTCTTTTTACTAAAGTTTCTACTATCATAATTGCTGGGAATTTTCCAAACCTAGATAGAGAAGATACCTTACATCCCAAGTTTACAGCAGAATTTTGTTCTTCAACGAAATGGAATTGTATTAAACATGCCTCTTTTAGATCATGTTGTCGTCACACTCAGGATATCAAATCCCATAATGCTGTTGTTTCTAAAGAATGTAAAAATGAACCCTATGACTGCTGGCATAATTTTACTTTAACCAGACCCACTGAAGTGACCTGCAACTGGCAAAATAGCTCAGCAAACCAGTCAGGTCTGAGAGGCTTAGCTTATAAATTCAAAATAAATACTATAAGAAAACCAATAACAAGCACAGCAGTCACCCCACAAATGTTAAAAGAGGCAAAGAACACTCCCATTTATCTGATCACATCTCATTACTTCACCACACACCAAAATGTAGAAGAGATTAGAAATACCTCTAGTCATTTTACCACACCTCAACTTGAAGAGACTAAGAGTGTCTCTAACCTTTCTATCACTTCTCGGAAGATTGATATTACCCCTAGTTTATACAAAATTGAATGGCCTTGGTCCCAAGCTTTTATTCACTTTACTGGATCTATGGGAAATGTGTATGGTTTGAATTTGTTAACCGTAGTGATGCATGATAATCAGTTATACTCAAAGCGAGAATGGGTGTACAGAGATGAAATTTGGCAATTGCAAGGAATAGTAGGAGAAAAAATTGACATAGGATGTCGAATGGTTAATGGAACTACCTATGAAAAGGTAGTATCAATCAGAGCAAATGAATATAAAAAAGTATGTACACCCCCTAGCGTGCAAGATTGCTGGCACAATTTTACATTATTACAAACTACAGAAATAACTTGTCTTTGGGCCAAAGGTAATGAAGGACTCACATTTAAATTCAGAGTAAATGCCCTAGTTTTACCTGTTACCAGCATTCCAACTCAACCACCAACAATACTAAGCCCGAGAATCTTTGAAATTGGACCATATATAATTAGGAAAACTGGTCAACAGCAAATAATATTTAACCCTACATGGTCTTTGAAAAAAGTTAAATTGTTGATGCAAACTGATGTTTCAGAAATTCAACCTGCTTGCTCACCTTTTCTGCAAACTTCTTTTGAAGGTTGGACTACATGGCTGCGAAAACGTAGTCCTCCTAAGAAACGCGTGCCAAGAGACATTGCAGGTGCTATTGGTACTGGATTAGGTATCCTAAACAGTATCGATTCAGAGGTATTGATGAACAAACTAGCTGCTTCAGCTAGAGATTTGACCAAATTACAGTATCCTTTACAGTCGTCCTTATCGGCCTTGGGAACGACTCAGTGGCTATTATCAAACATAGTACCAAATTGGCAAAAGATACATGTGAATGATCACAGATTAATAATTGATGCAATTAATACTACACAAAGCAATGTCTCTTTGGCTCTCAGTTGCATTCAGGCCCAGTTGTGGATACAGTCCATTGCTGCCGCGATCATAAGAGAAGGCGAAGAAGGAACCTTCCCTACCGAGATTCGGAAAATAATTTTGGACAATGCAAATGATTTTGAAAAGGAACTTCAAGCATGGTGGAACTTAGTAAATTTCACTTACAACTCTGTTACAAACACAGCCACGGTCTTTGTGTTAATCATTAGCAATGCTTCAGTATATTCAATTTTTCCTATCATTGCATTAGGACTGAACCACAACAGAGCAACGTTCTATCCCTCTGAGCACCGAGAATGGGCCCGTCAAGTTGGTGATAAATGGCAAACTGTTGATTTAGAATCTTGCGTAGTTCGGGAACAACAAGGGTTTATCTGTGAAAGTAACGCAGTTGTAGCTCAAGATATTTGTTTAGACACTGAACAGAACATTTGTCATTTTGAAATACGCCCGAATGAAGCCTTAAGACAGTGCTAGTATATGTAGGAAATGGATGTGCATGTTTTAGGACTATTTGTGAAGAAATAGTTATAGAAAATGTAACATTACATACCAAAAATCATTCAAATTTTTGTGTTTGTAATTTTACCAAAATTATTGGTTGTGATTTTTCTTACTCAGCTCCAGTTACTTCGTATCAACTTTTGCAATCCAATTATACACTGATCCATAGGTTATGGCCTACAACAATAGGTATGAACCTTACTCTGGTAAAGCAATTGTTGCTCCACCAGGATTTGATGAAAATTTTAGAAAAGATAAAAAAGAGCGGACAGAAAACTTTAGTAACTGTCCATCACAATGTAAAACAAATTCATCGTGTTTTGGAGAGGGTAAAGACAGACACTGAACACAGATGGTGGGACACACTTTTTGGATGGTCCCCTACTGCCACCAGTGTTTTGAATAAATTGTGTCACCCTATCATTGTTCTTTTGATTTTAGTTTTGATTGGCTTTGTTTTATCGGCAGTTTTATTTTTTATGAATTGGAAAATGATGAAACAAATAAGACGATTGACTTCAGTCATGAATGCACACAATTTAGTTTATGTACCCCCTCCTATAGATGTACTTAGAGAAGTTGACACAAGACATACCCGTATGTAAGCCATAACCACAATTATAAAGTAAATCTTAGTTAAAATAAGAGATTTTGATTTTGATTAGTATTCTGATTTTGTTTTAACTTGTTAAAATTTTGTTTTTAATTGTTAGAATTTGATTTGATATTATTTGTTTTAATTATTTGTTTTAATTTAGTTTAAAATTGAATTTTTTGATTTAATTTTGATGTTATTTGTTTTATTTGTTTTAACTTAGTTTTTTGATTTAATTTTAACGAACTAATATAATTATTATAGTATTGATTTTAATCAATTTAATTAATATGTTGTTTGTTTATATTAATTGAGTTTAAATAGTGAGAATTTTAAATTAATACAATTGTTATAATTGTGATGATATTTGTTTTAATTAATAGAGTTTAAAATTTTGTTTTAAATTGTGAAAATTTTGAATTAATATAATTGTTATAATTATGAGATTAATTGATATTGAATGATTAGTGCCCACCTTTTGTTTCTTTTTCCTGCTATTTCTTTTTTTTTCCTACTATCCTGTCTTCTACTTTTCCTGAGATATATTACCAATGAGAGATGATAGAGTCCTGAAGATGAATCCTGCTGCCAGACGTCAATCGTGAGCCACGGGGTGGTGTGAGAGTCGGCCCGAAGACCCTCAATTTTGTCTCACGTTTTTCGTCGTGGAGACTTTGGGGGGGACGAGAGGGAAACCAAGAGCTGATGTAACTGCTACCAGAATTGCCATTCCTGCCCAGGTGTGTTTGCTTGGGAACAGAGTTCCCGGACATACATCCTGCTGAAACAATGGTAGTCGCAGCACGCTACACTGCTCCTGCATTCTGTACCACCTGTACCTGAGGTGTAGCAGGACAGCTTGCCCTGTTCTCCCCCTCCCTCGCATTGTGCATGGGCCTGGACTCCATCACGGGACTTCTCCCCCACTCTGGAGAACTATATATTCTGCCTCAGAAGAGACCCCTTTTGAGGACCTCCCCACGGAAAACGAAGATCTATCAGCTCCACGAGGGTTCTGCGAAGACAAATCTATTAGCGGCACGCTACGAGGATTTGCGAAGGCGGACCTATTGGATTGCTGCGAGGACTTCGTCTCTCTCTGTGGTAATTATATCCTATCTGTCCTATCTCTCTCTTTTCTTTTGCTTTTATCTATATAGTTCTCTCTCTCTCTCATTTCTTTCTCTTGTTATTGCATACCATTTTGGTGGGTACATTGAATAAAAGCATATCAGTTTTAGTGAGTATATTGATATTGAATAAAGCATACTGATTTTGGTTAAACTGCATTCTCTTGGCCTCCTTTGTACTCTAAGAACTAAATACGAACTTAGTTCACTTTGAACGGGTCGTAACACCCCCTCCACCGAAAGACAAGGCGGTGACGCAGGCGCAGGCAGTTCACGTGACCAAAACAAACATGGCGCCGCCCATGCCCGCTTCCGTTGCGGCATCCTCAGCCACCGCCGCCGATTCCGCGACAATGGCGCGGCTTGCTAAAAAGACACATCGACCTGTGGCAGCCCAGTGCCCACTGCCCTCTGATTCTGACCCGGATTCTGACTCAGACCATGACAGTTCCAGCCCTGATCTTTGCAGCGCATCGCAGCGAAAGAAAAAACCACAGTACGCACACGAACTGCAACAGACAGTTGAGAGGCTTGCAAAACTATCTACCCGACTGAGTTCCAAAGAGAATCGCATGGCATTGTCAGTTACCCAACAGAATCCAATTACAAATTGATGGTCAAAAGCATTGAAAGATGCCATGAGGGATGGTGACTTTGATATAGCAAATTCTATTGCCTGCCCAGTTATTATAGAAAATGCCCAAGCTCGATGGGAACCTCACGAATGGAAGGTGTTAAGCCAAGCAAAGCAAACAGTTACCACCTATGGAATTAAATCAGAAGCAGCCAAAAACATAATACAATACATCTTCACTGCAGATGTCCTTTGCCCTGCTGACTGCACAAACATTGCGTCTTTGCTCTTAACCCCTTCACAATTTCTCATTTTTGAAAGAGAATGGAAACATTTAGCACTTGAAGAAGCAAACAAACATCAAACAGTAGGAGATCCTTTGTATGCAATCCAGCCTGACATGCTAACAGGGCAAGGACCATATGTTAAAACAAATGTTCAGCTGACTTTTCCTGTTGAAATTCATCAAATTGCTCAAACATTAGCTCACAAAGCCTTGCTTTTGGTTCCAGACAAGAGGAAGCCTGTTCCATTTGCTAACATAAAGCAAGGAGCCACAAAACCTTATGGACAATTTATTGATAGACTGTCTACTGCCATAAAGGATGCACAAGATTTGCCTCCAGAATTGCAAGAGCATTTATTTCGCTCTTTTGCCTTTGAAAATGCCAACTCACACACCAGAGCCATTTTAGCTTCTCTCCCCCAGGGCTGTGCAGTCGATGAAATGCTTGTACATGCCACCAGAGCTGAACAACACGACCAGACAGCAGAGTTCACAACAGCTATGCAAAATGCAATGCTACAACAAGGACACATCATCGCAGCTGCTCTGTCAAGACGCAACGTTAACCATCCCCGCAACAGCAAAAGACCACCACCGGACATTTCTTGTTTTCAGTGTGACGAGACAGCCCATTTCAACAGTGATGACGACAGTGACAACAGTGACCTGCCTGAAGCACCATGGAACAACCCTGAAACTGTTGAAGATCGATTTTATAGAGTGTAAAAAAATAGTTATATAGCTATAATTGTTAAGATTAAGTTGTTAAGTTGTTAAGTTTAGTTGTTAAGTTGTTAAATTGCTAAGATTAAGTTTTAGTATTAAGTTTTAGTTGCTAAGTTGATTTTTAAGATTAAATTTTAGTTGTTAGGTTGTTGATTTGTTAAATTGTTAAGATTAGGTTTTAATATTAAGTTTTAGTAGTTAAGTTGATTTTAAGATTAAGTTTTAGTTGTTAAGAATAAGTTTAGTGATAAGTTGTTTTTAGTACTTAAAGTTAAGTAATAACCAATTACTGTTTTTGTTATATTTAGTATTTAGAGTTAAATAAAAACCAGTTTTTATTTTTGTTAAAGTAAAAATTAAAAGAGACAGCCAAAAAGATGAGCAGAATGTTAGAATGTTTATTTTAATCAGTGTTTTATCTCAAGTGTTAGAAAAGCTGCAACGTGGTTGGACTGCTCGTAGTGTTGAACATCTTTAGCTGTCATTTTTTTTTCTTTCAGCACCAATGCCTGCTCACCTGCCATTGCTTTTCAATGGCAAAAGAAAAAAGGGGAATTGTTGCAAAATTTCTTAGAGGGCACAATCCCCTTTGGGATTAGGCCTGAGCTATCCTGAGTAAGGCCTCAGATTTGGGCCTGAGTAGTAGTGAGCAAGCCTGTGGCACAGCAGTAAATTCCATTAAGGTGTGTTTAGTATTAATTAGTATAGTTATAGCAATTTTACCGTGGTGACCTTAAAGCTAAGATTGTTTACATTCCTTTCTAATCTAGTACCAATTAAAAAGCACCTGTTAGTGTAAACTATGTACTCCTGTATATAACCCACCATTTTGTAGCAATAAACCAGAATGCATGCATTAACCATACTGGTCGTATCATGCATTGCTCAACTTCAGCCTCCCATGGACCCCCTGGCTTCATAGTAGAATGCCCCACCTTCAAGAAGTCACCTTCTTCACACAAATCGCCAACCTATACTCTAACCACTCATCCTCCCTAGGGCTCCCTCATGTGTGAGTGGGAGTGGCTGCCCTTATTCCTGTCCCTGCCTGTTGCTGGTAGGTCTTGGCACTCTCCTGTGGTACCCTGGCTCAGGAAAGTCCCCTTGTATGCCGTGATCCCCTGCTCTGCTGTAGGATTATTCACTTCTGTAGTGAAGTTGAATCTGGGAAAGGGGGAGAAAAGGTGTTCTGCTTTGATTTAATATTTGCTGTCTTTGTTTTCCCAATACTTGAATCAGTAATTAAATGTTTAGATTAATGTAATGTATTGCTAATTAACATAAATTCACCAAGTTGAGCCAGTTTTGCCTGGGACAGTAACTAATAATAAATTTGGTTTTATTTTATTTATTTTTACCCATCTTTATTTTGCCTTTTCAGTTTTCTTACTCTCATTCTTTCTATTTTGTCTCCTGCCTTCCTGATGGCAGAGGGTTGGGGTGTTTATGGGGGATGAGCAAGCAGCTGTGTGGGGTCTTGTCTGCTAGCTGGTGCCAACCCATCATAGTTACTGGTGGATTTACATTGGAAAATTATAAACACCTTATGATAAACACTCTTCTCATTTAAGTTTTTCAATAAACTTTGACTTGCAGTTTGAGGCATAAAGTGGGGGAAAGAAAAAAGATTAAAAGACTTATTTTTGCCATTTTTTGTTTTGCTAGAAGATCAGGCAAGCAGTAATTTTAGATTTGCTTCTAATGCCTCTCCCTCTTTCTGTTAATTGGACTGCTTAATGGGTGACAATAGTTTTAAATAATTCATCACAGTATTTACAATTTCTTGTGCTGACTTTATGAGAAGTTTGGAAATCAAATATTAGTATTGAATTTGAGCATAGTTGGTGGACTATAAATGATAATTGACTTCCTTTGTGTTGTGTTAAAATTGCAATCCTATGAAGCTAATTTCAGCCAGACAGAAAATGAAAAAAAGTGGTGATTGTTTTTTTCTTTGCTACTATGTGAATTTTGGGGTTTTATTCATTAGCTTTTCCAATGAGTTAATATTCCTTTGAGTTGAGTTCTATTTGTAGTAGTTTATCAAACTCATCAAAATCACTGGTAAATTTATAGTGTTATAAACATGAAACGTTTTTAAACTCTGTATTCAAGAGTATCACTTTTTAATTTTCTTCTAAAATAACTGATGTGGCTTGTTAAGATTCAGTGGGTGCTCCCTTATTTCATAACACTACCAGATCCTATGTACTGGGGTTGGTTTTATGCATGTATTAATACTTTAGTAGGTGTTTATGTGTTCATGAGTAATTTAGTGTTTCTCCTAGGGTAAATATAGACCATATTTTTTCTTCAAGGGTTTCTCTGAAACTCTGAACAGGTCTCTCATGAGGAAGTTTAAAACAACACTTTAGGTGTCAATCGTTTGTATTGGGTCTGGCTGAGATGGAGATAATATTCGTCATAGTGCTGTGCTTTGTATTGGTAGCTAATAAGGCACTGATAACAAACCAGTGTTCTAGCTCCACGGCATCAAGGCTCTCTCCAATATTCTGCCCTCCCCACCTCAGTAAGCTGGGGTGGGTAAAATCTAGGGAGAATGTCTTAGGTTACAATGTAAGATGCAACCAAAAAGTATGTATTCTATCACCATCTTCATAAGCTGTTAGAACAGGTTAGGCAGTGTTCTTTATCTCCTCCATGACTCATCCCCGATAACCCTCTCCAGGGACTATCTTTGCTAATGGGCCATAAAGGTCTCCCATCATGACTGTCTAGGTTTGGAAAAGACAGGTATCTGCTAGGGAAAGCTGGAGCTCCCCTTGGAATGGAGAATGTAAACCCCCTCCCTCCAAATTATTATAATTTTGCAATTAGGGGCTTTCAGGCAAAGATATGGGAATAGGAATAACAGTTCTTTACTAGGAATATTAAAAATACAAATATAGTAGTACAAAAAACAAGCAAACAAACAAAAATCCTAGAAACTCTGACAGTCAGAAATATGACCTGACACCCTGTTGGTCAGGGTGTTGGAAGCAGTGCAAATAAATCCTCCTGGAGTAACAGATGTGGTTCTGTGGAGTAGAGATGATGCTGTAGAAAGGGTCCAGCGGTGGCAAGATGGGTCCGGTCTTCCTCTGGAATCCAGTGGAAAACAGGCTGCCTGGTGTTCCTGAGTCTCAGTTTTTATCTAGGTAGGAACGGTTGGCTCCCCTCACTGGGTGGAGCATCTCACAATGGGATGATGTAATGTTTTCAGTCATGTGGTGAGCCTAATGGCCCATTAACAGAAGATATCCCCCAGAGGGAAGATGGGTCATTGAAGAGATAAGGAACATTGCTCCACCTGGTTTTAACAGCTGGCCCATTAGCAGAAGGCACCCGCCCCCTCCCCCCTGGAGTTATGAGGAATGGGTTACACAAGAGATAAAGAAAACACCTCCCCAAACCGGTTTCAACAGATGGAAAATAGAATAAACATTTTTGGTTACATATTGTGACCTAAGACAATGACTCATAAAATTACATCATCCCATTGTGAAATGCTCAGCCCAGGGGGAGGAACCAAGCATTCCTACCTGGATATAATCTGAGGACTGGAACACCAGAGCAGCCCTACCTACTGGATTCCCAGAGGAAAAGAGCTTGACATCCACCACTGGAGAAGGACCAGATCTTTCTACAGGATCAACTCTTTGACAGAACCACATCCATCACTCCAACAAGGACTGTAGACACCATTTAATTGGACTTCTACCACCACCCTGACCACCAGGGTGTCAGGTTGTATTCTGACTCTGTCAGTGTTTCTGTACTATTGCACTTATTTTCATTTTCCTATTAAATTGTATTTCTGACTTGGAACGTCTCACTGGTTTGCTTTCAAACTAGTACAGAGGGGACATACCCAGGAGAGCTGACCTAAACTGACTAAAGGGATATTTCATATCATATGATGTCGGCTCAGATATAAAAGCTTAGAGAAAGGAGAAGAAAGGGGGGCACTCATTACTTACAACATTTGTCTTCTGGATCAACCACTATGTGTGCTGAAGCCCTCCTTTCCAGGAAGTGGAGAATAAAGTCTTCTGGTTTTTGCTTGCACATACATGACCTTTCACTTTTGCTTTAGTAAGCTGCATTTATCTCAACCCATGAGGTTTTCTTTCATCTTATTTTCTTCCCCCATCCTGTTGAGTAGGGAAGTGATAAAGTGGTTTGGTGGGCACCTGGCATCCAGCCAAGGTTAACCCACCACATAGTCTTAAGCTTTTACTAGCTAATTTAAACTTTTGGTGTCTACTGTGTATTTCTCATAGGGAAAATATAAACACTAACTTTGAAAGGTACTGCAATGCATGCACATAATTCACGAGAAGGTTATTTGTTGTAATAATTCCCAAGTATGTAAAGGTGAAAAATGCCTCTGGGCCTAGATAATTTCTCCTTAACTGTTTTAGACCAAAACTTGTTTTCAGAACATAGCTCAGTTAGGTGTTTGAGCACAATTACTTTTTTCCATTAGAAAACTTTTGATATGGCTTAAAACTAATGACTTGGATAAATCATCTTTATACTGGAAGAAAATGTTTAGTGCTAGTTAGGCTATCACTTAAGACTATTCACAAGAAAGCTATAGCTTATTGTGGCTCAGCCATTTGAGAAAGAAAAGCAGTTCTGTTTATCAAGACAAATGATGACAAATAAAGCTGCTCTTGCTGATAATATAGCTCTTAATATGATGACGGAAAAAAATGCATTTTTATAGGAATATTTTTTGCTTTGGAGTTATTTATGATAGAACACTATCTTTTTTATGTCATACACCTGTATAAAACAAATGAACAGTAGGTATCCTCTTGAAACAAAGCAAATCTGAAATTGTACCCTGTGACAGACCAAAACGCAACCAAGTAAAAAACTTGCCAGACAGGGGTTAAGATAAGCAGAGAGGATGTGACAGACCAAACTTTGTTCAGACAAACTGGTTGAGCCCTTCGACCTATTGTATCCCTGATAACCTGTGACTGATGTCTTAAGCTGTTTTCTGGCCAGATGAGACAAAAGGCCAATAAGAAGCAGATCCTGCATAGGTAGGGGGGATGGCTTCTATCATGCTAATTTCCTCTGATAAGGCACAGATGCCTCAATTACACAGGTGAAAGAAGCAGGGTCAAACAGTAGTCATGCCATTTGAAGGAGCCATAAACCACCAAAGACCCCTAAAGCATGCCCGACTCATTTCTGTGGCTTCCCACCAGAGGACTGTACATGATCCACAGTGTTGCATCAAACAGGATAAAACTCTCCCCTAGGGGAGGTACCTGAGTGTTCCTGTGTAAGCCTGAATGTGTATTAACCTGTTGAATTCTTTGTTTCAAGGTCCCTCACCCCCAATGGATCAAGACTGACCATCACTTCCACCACAGACACCAAAATTGCAGCGATCAAGTCTCATCACTGGATCCACAGGTGGTGATCTTTCCTCTCCACTATCTACTCTTGTCTTTTCTTTTTCTTCCTTTCCTTATACATTTTCTTAAATGGTAATTTTATACTTTTTTATAGATAATACCCAAAATGGCTACATTCCTTCTTTCCACTGCAATTAAAGTGTTTTAGAATAAACCTGCTTCATATATATCATATATATACACATACACACTGGTCATTCAGTGTCATTTCACTCTAATGGAGCTATTAACACGAACCTCAGTTATCCTGCTTCAGGGGAGGGTCAAACATTCCTGGAGATGTATATTCTTCAGTTCTGAAAAAATGGGCCTCTGTCCTGGGGTAATCCATAATGTTATTGTATTCCATATCTATCTGTGCCCAAAAATTGTTACTGTCTCTTAAGACCCTGCAGCCAAGAACCTGGGGGGAGGGTTGCTGCTATTGTGGGTGCTTTTAAAATCACCCCTCACAGGCAGCTTTGGCCTTTTTGCAGCAGGGAATTTGCTTCACTGGCTGTTTGGTCTTTGCTTAAGCAGAGGTTTTGCTTTCTTTTCCCTTTTTGGGTTCTCTTTTTATTTTTTTTTTTCATCTCAAAGACACTTCACTTAGTGTTTCTGAGCTGCCTTAGGGCGAATTTTGCAGCTACCTGTCTGTAGCTGGGGACATCGCGCCGACAGTAGCAGAGCTGTCCCACTCTGGTCCAAGTCCACATCAGCAGCACCCAGCCAAGAAGAGAAGACACCAAGTGGCCTCAGCCCAGCTGCTTTGCCTTGCTGTGCCTGCTTTCCTGTCCCCTGCTGTGAGGAGGGTGCTGACTTCGAATGGGCCTGTCAGCTCTTTGTCTGCCACTAGAACTGCTCTGTAAAGCTCCTGCCTTCCCCGGAGGGATCTGATGCCATCATGTCCCTGTGTCCTTCAAGCCATGGTGCTATCCCTGCTGGGCACCATCTCAGGAAGTATATTTCTGGCATTTCGGGTCTCTGTTCCTGTGGGGGGTCATAAGTTTTTAGCAGTTTGGTATCTAGCAGTTAACTTTTTTTTCTTGCCTGTTGGCATTCTGTTTGTTAGTAAACTGTTATTTTTTTCACTTATATCTACTCATATCTCATTCCTTATTGGTGGAAAGGGATTGGTTGGAATCAAGGGGGAGGTTACTAATTTCAGAGTGCCTATCTCTTTAAACTGTCTCAAACATAGCCTCTCAACATATTTCATGCAGTGATGAGTGAAAATTTTAGTATACCTTCCCTCAAGGCTGTATTAAAAGTAACAAAACAGATATGTGGTACACAGAAAGCTTTTTCATAGAATACTTCTCATATGTGCTTACAATAATTTTGGGGGTTTTTACATCCAAAACTGTTTTTTTGAGAACTGGTGTTTGTTACATAAGAGTTACTTTGGTCTTCACATGTAAAACCTGAATAACTGCTGCTTGCTCATTTCTTCAGCTTATATTTAGGGCTCCAATTATTCTGGTTTCAGCTGAGATAGGGTTAATTTTCTTCTTACTAGGAAGAAAATTAACTCTATCCCAACCTAAACTAGGATACTGCTCAAACACTTTCATATGCTGCTAATATTTAATTTTCTGTTAGAGTGCAGTGTGCTTTGGATCCTCTATAACTCCATCTTTAAAACCCCCAGAGGTCAGTCTTAAGTCTTTCCAGGCACTTTCTGCCAGAAGCTCCTGGTGGGGCCATGGTCCCTGGCTATGGTGTAAAGCATATTTCTCATATCTTCTCCTGTCTACATTGACCCAAGGGCTACCACACAAAGTATCTTCCATTTAATTTGTTCAAAGGCTTGCTGTTGCTCAGGCTTCTGTTTGAAATAATTTTCTTCTGAGTCATATGATAAGGAGGGCTTGCAATCAGACTAACATGGAATACACTTTCTCCAAAAGTCCACAACACCTAAGAAAGCTTGTGTATCTTTTTTTGTGAGTTAGTGGAGATATAGATGTTATTTTATTGATCACATCCATTGGGATCTGATGACATCCACCTTGCCATTTTATCCCTAAAAATTGAATCTCCTGTTCAGGTCCCTTTACTTTTGTTTTATGGCAAAACTAGCTTTCAGAAGAATTCGGATTATTCTTTCCCCTTTCTCACACACTTCCTCTGCTCTGTTGCCCCACATGATTATGTAATCAATGAATTTCAGGTGTTCCAAAGCTTCACCCTGTTCCAGTACAGTCTGGATCAATTCATGGCAGATGGTAGGGCTGTGTTTCCATCCCTGGGGCAGTTGATTTCAGGTACACAAGATGCCCCTCCAAGTGAAAGTGAACTGTGGCCTTCACTCTGCTGCCAAAGAAAAATGGATTAGCAATTTAAATTGTGGCACCAATTTGCTGCCTTGGACTCCATACTGAAGTTCTGGAATGTCTGGTCACTCAGTGATGGTGTGACTTCATTCCGGCCATGATAGTCCACTGTTAGCCTCCATTCTCTGTTAGATTTTTGCACTGACCATATGGACTATTAAAGCATGAGTGAGTCTTGCTGATCATTCCTTGTCTCTCCAGTTGCCAAATCAGCTTATGGATGGCAATGAAGGAGTTTTTATTGGTACAGTATTGTCAGTAAATCACCATTGTAGCAATTGGAACTTGCTGTTCTTAAATCAGCAGCAACCCCACAACAGAAGGATTCTCTGAGAGACCGGGCAAAGCAGACAGCTGTTTAATCTTTTTTCTACCTAAGGCAGCTATACCAAAAGGCCATTGGTACATTTTTGGGTTCTTGTAGTGCCCTTTCATCTGGGTCTTTGAATGCCTGGTTGTTGTCCAGGTTGCTGGAGATCACTTCTACTCTCAACTAATTCCCTCAGGTACTGGATACTCCCATCAATGGTAGTCCACTTGCTTTAAGAATTTGCAACATCTTCCTTGAGGGGATATCTGTCCTTCACACTCAACAGGAGCTACCTCCAGAGGCTGAGAACTGGCTGCCCCTTTTCCAGCACCTTTGTCAATGGCTTTATCCCTATGAATGGATCCCAGCTGCTGGGATTCCTTACCCTCTAATTCCTGACTAATGGTGCCAGTATTCCCGAATTAGAGCAATCAGCTGATAAGTTGCTAACTGAATTCTTTTCACATGTGGGGGCTCACTCAGGGATAGGGATCAGGTAATTTCTGACTTGTTTATTATTTCAGTCACTTCTCCCTCCTGTTCTTGTGATTTCTCTGCTGCAGAACAGGTTGTGTCTTCTGATTATCCCTCCTGCTTGTGGCAGTGATATGTGGAAAGACTCTAAAACTCAAAGGCAAAGTGAGTTTTAAAGTAGATATGTATTTTATTCAGCAGCTGGACACACGGAGGATATCTCCATCAAAGTCGTGTGTGCCGACCCATTTGTTTGCATTCTCTTTTACCCTCTAAAAGTTACATACGCATCAAGTTTCACAATACCCCCACGCATATTCATTCCCTGGCTCTACCCCCATCCTGCTCGGTATGCTAATTATCTTATCGGTCCTTTGCACCTGTGCATTCATTTCTGGTGGTCATCCGGTGGTCAGTGGTCACAAGGGAGGAAGTAAAAGATCTTCCTCAGAGAATAAACTTTTGACCCCATCTGCTGGTGCATGCTCGCTGGTCCCTTGATCACAGTCCAAGCCAGATGGTCAGTCTAATCTCAGTCCCAGAAACTTACTGTCTTGTTATCTTAGTATCCTTGAGGTTTAGGATACTTGCGTCCTGTTCTGGTGGTCGTCCTTCCCCTTCTCATCCATCCTTGCATTCCTTCATGTTGTTCTCATGCATCCTGCTTTTCTTTCCCAGACAGTGAATATAGTGAAATGCAGCAAATATTAAGCAATATGCATCATCTAAATGTCTATTTCCTAATCAATACCCTTCTAATTTCTTACCCCATGTCTCAGCAGGACATTCCCCCTACCACAGAAGAGCTTATCTGTTCTATCAGCTGGTTAGACAGCTCTGGACCTTCTCCCCCCTCACATGAATTGGTGAGATAACCCAAGCCTGTCTGGTAAGGAGTTATCTCTGACAGCAGAGACACAATAAACATACCCACTATCAAGGAACAGCTTGCCTTGAGAACAAGATGTGGGGAGATAAGCTGGAATTTCTGACTCACAGACACTTCACTTTACCAACTATAAAAGCTACACAAATTTTCATGGAGGTAAAAGCCTCCTATACACACCCTGGAAACATGTAGGGCTTCTCCCCAGAGTTTGGATGCAAATTCCACAGTTACTTTTCTGGAAATTGAGGGAAAAGACTCTATGTGTATTCCATTATACATTCAATGGTAAGTTACATTGACTCCTAATCTATACTATTTCTTCACTACCTGTAATATAGGTACCTTTTATTGCGCAGGTTTTTTTATCTGCTAGTAGTCCTTTTTTGTTTTATCTCGTGTAGTAAGTAGTCCATTAAAGTCTTCTGTCTGTTAATCTTGTGTCTATTCAATAAATAATTCATTTTCTAATAGACATAATTGACCATTATTAAGAACTTGGGAGCGAGAACCATTTGGGGTGCAGGCTGCCTCAGACAGAGCTACTGCCAGAAATCTGAGTCAAAGGCAGGACACGTCTAAGCTCTTGTCTCCATCTGTAACACTGCTCCCTCTTACAAGAGGCTTCTTCCTCTCTGACTGAGTTGACTTCCATTGTCTCTTCTTGATTACAGGGGCAACTGATATAGTAAAGGACTGGGTCTATGGTTTAGCCAGTGTCTGTTTGTATGTGTGCTGGATTCAGCTGGGGTAGAGCATGCAGCTATGTTTTTGATGTCTGCTGAACACAGTGATGATGATAGAGATGTTTTTGTTATTGCTGAGCAGAACTTGCACAGAACCAAGGCCTTTTCTGCTTTTCATTCATACTGCCATGCTGGTGAGGAGATTGAGGGTGCATGGAAGGTTGGAAGGTGACAATGCCAGGACAGGTGACCAAAACTGACCAAAGGGATATTCTGTGCCATATGATGTCATGCTCATATATAGAGTGAGAAGAAAAAGGAGGAAGGAGGGGACATTTGGAGTGATGGCATTTGCCTTCCCAAGTAACTATTATGCATGATGGGGCCCTGCTCTCCAGGAGATGGCTAAACACCTGCCTGTCCATGGGAGACAGAGAATGAATTCTTTGTTTTGCTTTGCTTTGCTTTGCTTGTCTGTGTGGCTTTTGCTTTCCCTATTAAGCTGTCTTTATCTCAACCCACAAGCTTTTAAGCTTCCAATTGTCTCCCTGATCCTGCTGGGGGGGGGGGGGGGGGGGGGGGGAGAGAGTGGCTGCCTGGTTGTTGGGGGTTAGGCTTGTTTCTTGTTTTTTTTGTCACCCATAGAATTTTTTCCCAAGGGTTGAGAGGCAACTAACAACCGAATACTTATCGGTGCTCAGGTGAAACAAAAGGATGGAGCCTGGCACTTAGCTACACTCTTTGTCTCCGGGAGTTTCTCTTGGGGGGGGGGGGGAGGGGGGCAGGAAGAAAGACGGGGCTGGGGGGCAGCTTCAATTTTGGTGTGCTCTGCATTGGGAAAGGACGGGGCTGCTGTTGCTGTGTGGGTTTTTCCACTGGCACCACCCGGATCTTATCCTGAAGAGAGCTACCATCATCTGCTCGTGTGCCCAGGAAATCCTGATCTCTCCTTTTGCTGCCCTGCTGGAGCTAGCCCAGCCCTGTCCCACTGCCTCGGCACTGCTTCGAGGCTGCTCTGCACCGCGGCCCTGCAGTGCCCTCCCTGCCGGACATCCCTGCCCTCCAGTGACCACCGACGGAGCTCCGGATTTTACCCGATCCACCAGCCTGGGATCCCTCACTGTTCTAGCTTAGTAACTTTTTTTTCGGAGTCCCGGGAGACCGGACTGCCCTGGGTTTTGTGAAACCAAGCCCCGTCAAGGTCCCTGGTTCTGTTTCGCTATTAATTGCTGTAGTTGTTGTTTGTTTGCCTTGTTATTCCTATTAGTAAAGAACTGTTATTCCTATCCCCATATCTCTGCCTGAAAGCCGTTTTAATTTTTCTAAATTATAATAATTTGAGGGGAGAGGATTTGAATTATCCATTCCAAGAGAGGCCCTGCCCCTCTTTAGCAGATACCTGTCTTCTTTCAAAACCAAGACAGATTTTGGTGCCCAAGTGTGGGGCTTGAGGGCATTGAGAGAAAAAAGGAATAACAGTTCTTAAGTGACCTAATTTCTTGTGCACTGGATATAGAAACCTTGATAGGTAATGCCATGTGGTCTAACTTATCCTGGTTTGGGTGGCATGTGGTTGTGGCTATATTTTGCCCATTTGCAGGCCCTTACCTAAACATGGGCCCTATAATGAAAGCTACTGTGGCTGTTATCCAATTTGTTTTATGGGCTGATAAGGTGAGGAATTCACTGATTTTTAACTTGCTCTGGAAAGCAGGCACGTGGATACGTGGCTATCACACACTAAGTGGGTGTATTTGGAGTTACTTTAAGAATGGTACTTTCTGTGAGGAAATGACAGTGAGGGAAGTTTTCCAGACCTTTAACCAGTTCCTTGTGCCTACTCCACCAGCTTTTGAAGAGTTTAAATTTCCTCTAGATACTAACCAAATGTTGCTGATGATCCTAGCTTATTTAGCTTTCAGAGATTAGGTGAGGTCAATTTGGAGCACGGCACAGACTAAGGATATTGCTGTGGGGCCTGACACTGCCCCAGAGACTAGAGGTACTGCTGTGGGGACTGATACTGCCCCAGAGACTGAGAATGCTGCCATGGAGCCTGATACTGCCCCACAGACTGGGGATGCTGGCCCATTGCCTGACCCTGCCCTGCAGCCCACCCCAGAAATGAACCACACCAATTGGGTGGGGGTTCTAGTGAAAGAGATACGTGAGATGGGCCAGGTGCTGAAAGAATACACTTCCCCAGCTGGTGGGAAGCCCTCCCCTTGCCCTGAAAAGGGAGAATCTGATGGTGCAGCAGTGGAACCCAGAGACGTTACAACCGTCCAGGTTCCAGCTGAACCACAGGAGCAGTCACAACCAGCCGCAGTTGTCCCTGTGGAAACAAAGAAGTCTAAGATGAAATCAGAGCACCCAGGTAATAAGGATAAGAAAGGAGGGCCCTCACAGCCCACAGGGGAACCAGAGGTTGCGATTATCACAGAGTTCCTGACATATGAAAGTCTACGTAATCTGCAAAAAGATATTGCACAACAGGGACATGAGGCTTATACAACTTGGTTACTTCGGGTTTGGGACCTTATAGGTACAGGCGTGCAACTGGATGGTGGTGAGGCAAGGAATTTGGGACCCTTGACCCAGGACTCAGGGGTGAATCAAGTATTTGTAAGGGAGCAAGGGCCCCTTCCCCTCTGGGAACGACTTTTAATGAGTGTAAGGGAGAGGTTTGTCCACAGAGACAGAATGCAGGAGCACCATCATAGAAGTCACTGGAAGACCCTTGAAGAAGGGATCCAACAGCTGAGGGAAGTGGCAATATTAGAGGTACTCTTTGGGAGGGGTGGACAGCATGACAATGACCCTGACAAGGTCAGGTGCACAGGGCAGATATTGTGGAACCTGGTGTCCTAGGTTACAATGTAAAATTGTGCCCAAAGTTTGTATTTTATCCCCATGAGCCGTTGGAGCCAGGGTGGGGCAGTGTTTTCCTTATCTTCTGTTAACGAGCCTAACAATGCCTTGCCACATGACTCATAGATAACTTCCTCCGGGAGTTATCTCTGTTTAATGGGCCATCAAGGACCCACTGCATGACTCATAGAATGAGATGATCCCCATTGTGAGATGCTCTGCCCAGGGGGAGGAGCCAAGCATTCCCACCTGGATAAATCCAGGGTTTGGGACAGCACAAGCAGCTTTTATCCACTGGACTTCCAGAGGAGACAAGAGCTACCAGACCTTTCTACAGGAATCACTGCTTCGACCAGACCATCTCATCTGGACTGCCACTACCACTCTAACAGGGTGTAGGTTGTATTCTGTCTCTGTCAGTGGGGGTTTTTTTTTGTACTATTACTTTTATTTTTGCTTTCATTTATTTCTTTTCTTTTCCTCTTATTAAATTGTGTTTCTGACTTGGAGTCTTTCACTGGTTTTGCTTTCAAACCAGCACACCTGGCAAGTAAAGGGCCATCTCAATACACCACCTTCATTGCAATGATCAATCCTGATAGCAACCGAGAGACAGTGGGTTCTGTTGCCAACAGGCTCAGAAATTATGAGAGCATGATCAGTGGCCCACTGCAGGCTCAGGTCTCTGCCGTAGTTAAGGAACTCAAAGAGGAGGTAATAAGGGAGGTGGGGGAGGAGGTGAGGGAGGAGATGAGGAGGAACAGTTCCCATGTGGCACCGGTGTGAGTCACAGGCCCCAGAGCCAGAGCCCAACGCCCTCCAGCTAGAGAGAGAGGGTACACCCCAAGGGCTGACCTGTGGTTTTTCTTGCGTGACCATGGGGAAGACATGGGAAGGTGGGATGGAAAACCCACTTCCGTCCTGGCAGCACGGGTGCGTGAGCTCAAGGAGAGAAACACTAACCGAGGGGGTCCCACTAAAATGAAGGTAGCCTCAACCTCCTATGACCTAGCCACCAGGTATTATAGAAGTGAAGATGATATGTCAGATCCCCTTGAAGGAACCTCTACTGCGTATGCCCAAGAAGGGAATAATAACCAGTGCTAGAGGGGCCCTGCCTCTAGCCAGGAAGAGGCACGGGAAAACTGAGTCTTTTGGAGTGTGTGGATTTGATGGCCTGGCACATCAGAGCCACAGAAATATGAAGCTTTGGTAGATACTGGTGCACAGTGTACCCTGATGCCATCAGGACATGTGGGGGCAGAACCTATTTCCATTGCTGGAGTGACAGGGGGATCACAGCAACTGACTCTGGTGGAAGCCGAGGTGAGCCTGACCAGGAAAGAGTGGCAGAAACATCTGATTGCAACCGGCCAAAAGGCCCCATGTATTCTGGGCATTGACTTCCTCAGGAATGGGTATTACAAAGATCCTAAGGGACTCAGATGGGCTTTTGAAATAGCTGCTGTGGAGGCAGAGGGCATCAAGAAATTGAACACCTTGCCTGGACTGTCAGAGAACCCATCTGCAGTAGGACACCTGAAGGTAGAAGAGCAATGAGTACCAGTTGCCACCTCGACGGTGCACCGCCGGCAGTATCGGACCAATCGAGATGCCGTGATCCCCATCCACAAGATGATCTGGGAGCTGGAGAGCCAAGGTGTGGTCAGCAAAACACACTCACCCTTAAACAGCCCCATCTGGCCTGTGCGCAAGTCTGATGGAGAATGGAGACTGACTGTGGACTACCGTGCCTTGAATGAGGTGACTCCACCGCTGAGCGCTGCTGTGCCAGACATGCTGGAACTCCAGTACAAGCTGGAGTCCAAGGCAGCGAGGTGGTACGCCACTATTGACATTGCTAATGCATTTTTCTCCATTCCTCTGGCTGCAGAATGCAGGCCTCAGTTTGCGTTCACATGGAGAGGCGTGCAGTACACCTGGAACCGACTGCCCCAGGGGTGGAAGCACAGTCCCACCATCTGCCATGGACTGATCCAGGCTGCACTGGGAAAGGGTGAGGCTCCAGAACATCTGCAGTATATTGATGACATCATTGTGTGGGGAAACACGGCAATGGAAGTGTTTGAGAAAGGGGAGAAGATCATCCAGATTCTCCTGGAAGCCGGCTTTGCCATCAAGAAGAGCAAGGTCAAGGGACCTGCCCGAGAGATCCAGTTCTTAGGGGTAAAGTGGCAAGATGGATGTCGCCAGATACCCACAGAGGTCATCAAAGAGATCACCGCAATGTCTCCACCGACCAGCAAGAAGGAAACACAAGCTTTCCTAGGTGCCATAGGCTTCTGGAGAATGTACATTCCCGAGTACAGCCAGATTGTGAGTCCTCTCTACCTGGTTACCCACAAGAAGAATGATTTCCACTGGGGCCCTGAGCAGCAACATGCTTTTGCCCAGATCAAGCAGGAGATGGCTCATGCAGTGGCCCTTGGCCCAGTCAAGACGGGACCAGATGTGAAGAACGTGCTCTCCTCAGCAGCCGGGAACAATGGCCTGTCCTGGAGCCTATGGCAGAAGGTGCCGGGTGAGACTCGAGGCCGACCACTGGGATTCTGGAGCCAAAGCTACAGAGGGTCTGAAGCCAACTACACTCCCACGGAGAAGGAAATCTTGGCCGCCTATGAAGGAGTTCAAGCTGCCTCAGAGGTGATTAGCACAGAAGCACAACTCCTCCTGGCACCCCGACTGCCTGTGCTGGGGTGGATGTTTAAAAGAAAGGTTCCCTCTACCCACCATGCCACCGACTCCACATGGAGCAAATGGATTGCCCTCATCACACAGCGCACCCATATTGGAAACCCAAACCGCCCTGGGATTTTGGAAGTTATTACCAACTGGCCGGAAGGTGAAAGCTTTGGTCTCATGGACGAAGAGGAGCAGGAACAAGTGACACGGGCTGAAGAAGCACCATCGTACAACCAACTGCCAGTGGAAGAGACACAGTACGCTCTTTTCACTGATGGTTCCTGTCGCATTGTAAGCATGAACCGGAAGTGGAAGGCAGCTGTATGGAGCTCCACACGACAGGTTGCACAAGCCACTGAAGGAGAAGGTGGATCGAGTCAACTTGCTGAACTGAAAGCCATTCAGTTAGCCCTGGACATTGCTGAAAGAGAGAAGTGGCCAAAGCTCTACCTCTACACTGATTCGTGGATGGTGGCCAATGCTCTGTGGGGTTGGCTGGAAAGGTGGAAAAAGGCCAACTGGCAGCATTGGGCAAAACCAATCTGAGCTGCTGATGAGTGGAAGGACATTGCCACTCGGGTAGAGAAGCTACCTGTGAAAGTCCGCCATGTAGATGCCCATGTCCCCAAGAGCAGAGCTAATGAGGAGCACCTAAACAACGAGCAAGTAGATCAGGCTGCCAAGATAGAAGTATCAAAGATAGACTTAGACTGGCAGCACAAGGGAGAGCTGTTCCTAGCTCGATGGGCCCATGATGCTTCAGGACATCAAGGCAGAGATGCCACCTATAAGTGGGCACGAGACCGAGGGGTGGACCTAACCATGGACAGTATTTCCCAGGTGTGCTGGTTTCAAACAGATTTGGGAGAAACCCTCCCACGGGGTCCCCCTTCCCTCCCCCAACCAGTTCGGGAAAAAGACTTCCTGAGAGAGAAGTGGAAAAGACCTGTTTATTACACAGGCAAAACACTCTCCAGCACAATACCCGATGACAAGAGCTTCGTGCCGCTTACGGAGGGATAACAAACTTGGAAAAGACCAGGTCTCCTCTTGAAGATGTTCACTGTGTTACGTTGCCCGTCTCTGCTGGTGCTGGGAGGAAAGGGAGTTGTTATGAAGGGCTGGTCTTGATGGGGTGGGTCCCCTGTGGAGGCCTCCAGCGCTTTCCCAGGTCTCCAGTCCAGAGAGATTGGTACAGTTCCAAGGAGAGGGAGAAAAAAGGAAAAAAAAAAGGAAAAAGGACCTCCAGCTATTGTACAGATCCAACTATGCTAGCTCTAAGCTAACTACTAACTACTAACTCTCCTGGAGAAACAACAGCTTCTTTTGTCTTGCAGATTCCACCTCCCCCGCTTCAGTCTCAAGGTCCATCCGAGGAGCCGAGTTTTCCTGGGGAAAAACAAACTGTGCTTTCCCCCCCCCTTTACACCAAACAGACGATTGAGGGATAAACACATCACCCTAGGACACCAGGGTATCCATGACTGTGAGACATGCGCTGCAATCAAGCAGGCCAAGCGGGTGAAGCCCCTATGGTATGGGGGATGGTGGTCTAAATATATGTATGGGGAAGCCTGGCAGACTGACTACATCACCCTTCCCCAAACCTGCCAAGGCAAGTGCTATGTGCTGACCATGGTAGAAGCCACCACTGGATGGCTGGAGACCTACCCTGTGCCTCACGCTACTGCCCGGAACACCATCCTGGGCCTTGAAAAACAAGTCCTGTGGAGACATGGCACCCCTGAGAGAATTGAGTCAGACAATGGGACCCATTTCAAGAACAGCCTCATAAACACCTGGGCTAGAGAACATGGCATTGAATGGATATATCACATCCCTTATCATGCACCTGCTGCCGAGAAAGTTGAACGATGCAATGACCTGCTTAAAACCACCTTGAAGGCACTGGGTGGGGGGGTCTTTCAAGAACTGGGAGATTAATTTAGCAAAGGCCACATGGTTAGTGAACACCAGAGGTTCCACCAACTGAGCAGGCCCTGCCCAGTCTGAGCCCCTGAGAACAATGGATAGAGATAAGGTTCCAGTGGTACACATGAGAAGTATGCTGGGAAAAACTGTTTGGGTTAATTCTGCCTCCAGCAAAGACAATCCCATCCGTGGGGTTGTCTTTGCTCAGGGACCAGGTTGCACTTGGTGGGTAATGCAAAAAGATGGACAGACCCGATGCATACCTCAAGGAGACCTTGTTTTAGGGTGAACTACCCATGCTACTGTATCCGTACCCATATCTCCATGTATATATGTATATAATTAAGGTAGTGCATGTATATATATAGTTTAGAGGTTTAAATTCAATGTAATATGTTGGTATGGGAAAAAATTCAGGGTGGATTAATGTTGGGGGTTAGGCTTGTTTTTTTTTTTTTTTTTTTGTCACCTATAGAATTTTTTCCCAAGGGTTGCGAGGCAACTAACGACCGAATACTTATCGGTGCTCAGGTGAAACAAAAGGATGGAGGGCAGCTTCAATTTTGGTGCGCTCTGAATTGGGAGAGGACGGGGCTGCTGTTGCTGTGTGGGTTTTTCACTGGCACCACCCGGATCTTATCCTGAAGAGAGCTACCATCATCTGCTCGTGTGCCCAGGAAATCCTGATCTCTCCTTTTGCTGCCCTGCTGGAGCTATCCCAGCCCTGTCCCACTGCCTCGATGCTGCTTTGAGGCTGCTCTGCACCGCGGCCCCGCAGTGCCCTCCCTGCTGGACATCCCTGCCGGACATCCCTGCCCTCCAGTGACCACCGACGGAGCTCCGGATTTTACCCGATCCACCAGCCCGGGATCCCTCACTGTTCTAGCTTAGTAACTTTTTTTTCGGAGTCCCGGGAGACCGGACTGCCCTGGGTTTTGTGAAACCAAGCCCCGTCAAGGTCCCTGGTTCTGTTTCGCTATTGATTGCTGTAGTTGTTGTTGGTTGTTTGCCTTGTTATACCTATTAGTAAAGAACTGTTATTCCTATCCCCATATCTCTGCCTGAAAGCCGTTTTAATTTTTCTAAATTATAATAATTTGAGGGGAGAGGATTTGAATTATCCATTCCAAGAGAGGCCCTGCCCCTCTTTAGCAGATACCTGTCTTCTTTCAAAACCAAGATACTGGTACTTTGCTTCTGGATGGGGTTAAACCATGCTAGTATGTCTTCAGATCCAGAGACACTTTCTTCTTCAGGGTGGTGAATAATGCTGAACAGTGTTTGGTAGGCATAGGCCAGATCCCAGAACAAGGCAATAAGTTGTGCCTCTTTGCAGTAGCCAGGGCCTCCTTTTTCTAAACATTCTATCACTTCATCAGGATCCCAAACTTGTTTGAGAGTGAAGTCCCAGACCATCAGAGGTGTCAGCTGTTTTAGGTATCTGCCCATATTCTCCCACATGCTTTGTCACCCATGACCACACTGCCTCAGGGCCTAGGCAATATTCATAAATAGTTGGTTAACCTTAAAAAAGATGAAACATTTTTGAGAAGTACCAGTAGACATATTTTGGTTATCGATATATATTAAAGATACTGGATGAAGGAGAAAACATCACATAAGAAGGTGGTGAAGGTGCTAATCCCTATTTCCTCCACAGCAAAACCTCTCAGAGGAAAAAGTGTAATTGTTAATTGTCTTCCAGAGATGGTTCCCGAACTACAGTAATGGTTCCAGTACAGAGCCCAAATACCATATTAAGCTCAAGGCTTTTAATAATAAGTCTCCCAGTCAAAAATCACTAAGTGCTACAGCACATAGCAAACTTCAAAAGCCAAAAAAGTCCTGCCAGCAATACTGTTTTAGTGTGAGCTCCTCTCTCCACTGGTCCATGGGTCCTGCTAGGAGCGTGCTCCAGTACAGGCTTCCCACAGGGTCACAGCCTTCTTCAGGCATCTACCCGCTCTGTTGTGGGGTCCTCCATGGGCTGCAGATGGATATCTGCTCCACTGTTAGTCTCCATGGGTTGCAGGGGCACAGCCTGCTTTATCATGGTCTTCACCATGGACTGCAGGGGAATCTCTGTTGCTTGGAGCATCTGCTCCCTTTTTCTCTGTCTGCCCTGCAGCAACTTTTCTCCCTTCTTAAATGTTATCTCAGAGGTGTTACCACCATTGATGATTGGCTCAGCTTTGGCCAGCAGTGGGTCCATCTTGGAGCCAGCTGGCACTGGCTGTATCAGATATAGGGGAAGTTTCTAGCAGCTTTCCTGGCAGCTATCAAAACCTTGCTGTCGGGGTCTCTTCTGCTTCCCGACAATATCGGGGCTATTGCTAGCCCCAAAAGGGTGGTTGCTTGCCCGACGAGAGGGTGGTAGCTGAGATGTGCTCTCCAGAAAGCCCCAAGCTGCGTGCAGGAAAGACGAGGAGTCTTAGGAGTTCTTTTTCTGTGTCTGCAGCCTTGTTTATTTTATCTACTTTTCTCTGAGCCTGGCCAAGGTCTGCTCAGCACGAGCGACAGACAGCTTCCCCCCGCCTGCTCCCGGCTCTGCGTTCTTATACTGTATATTACGTGCACATTATTTACAGTTGTGAACCAACACACACACAGAACACTAAACAGATGTCTACTAACTTGACCCAATCCCTCTAAATCTACTTGGTGTCATCACTCCTGCACAAGATGGAGACGAAGAAGAAGGAGAAGACTTCAGGACAACGCCCAAAATCCTCCATCTTGTCTCTGGTCACCTACATTCCAAAACCCTAAGTGCATTGATAACATTACCTTTTATTACCTTCTATTACCTTCTAGAGTTTGCAATTCTTTCCACAATGTTGGTAATTTCTCCCAGGGACTATAATCGAATCCCTTGTCTGTCTGGGGCCCATGCCAAGGTCTCCAACCCCCCTGTACATTTCTCAAACCCCCCTGTACAGGCTTAGAACTCCCCTGTACAGGTTTTTGTTCGGGTTTCTCAGGGTCAGGATGTCCAGGGGAAACACCCTGGACTCCTACATCTCCCCCCTCTGTTTGCACGAGAAAGACCCCTTTGGCTACTTGATTCATGGCCCGTCGCATGCATCGAAGCACGCATGGAAGGAGTAAGAGAAGAATTGCAAGCCCTATCAGGAAATACATTACAAATTTTATCAATTCTTTCCACACCGGAGTAATATTAAGAAAATCAAAAGCATCGTCCATCCATGATCCTGTTTCTACTTTGATGTTGTTCACACTTTCTTGCAATTGCTTTATGTGCTCGTGAATAGATTTGGAATGATCTGACAGGTTCATGCAGCACATCCCTTCGAATTCTTGACACCCATGGCCATGTACTAATAACAGGTAATCGATGGCCGCTCTATTTTGAAGAGTCGCCTTTCTGACAGCATCTACGTCTGTCATCATTTCACTTATTATTTCTGAAATATCTCGAGAATGCTTGCTCAACCAACAGCCTATTTCATCAACTTGTTTCAAGGCCGCTCCTGCTGCTGCTTGAGGCAGAAACAGTGATGTGATAAATCTTTTGCCTTGCGACCAAGTATATATATTAGAATCACAATCAGGACTGTAGTCATCAAGCGTTCTCTTTTTCCTTTGTGTTTGACCCTTTGACAATGGAATGCTTGGTGTTATAATTGATAACCTTCCAAGGCTGCACGGACCACCTTTGACATTTGCAGGGATACCTGGCCAAACTCTGTCCCCACAAATGAAAAAGATTCCTTTTGGCAATTGCACTGGAACACGGCTGGATGGCTTGTCCATCATCTTTGTGTAATTATACCAAGAGGATTCATTTTTACAAAGTGCCACATTTGGAGTGACGTCTACCATCTTATTTTTCGACACTCCTTGATCTTTAAATGTTATACAAAAATCCATTCTGAGTGATCCCAAAATTTCTAACTCCTGAGGTTCAACCTGAGCTGCAGGAAGGAACTTTGTCCAAACACCCCACTTAACTGGAGTATTTGTACTTTTAGTAAATTTCAAGATCGTTGAAAGGATGTTTGTTGGGATTGGCCAGCTATCAATTGGTCTCCCAATTAAACATGTCGACAATGGTTTCTTTGGCCTCGAGTGTACTATACAGATTGTGTCTAACTCTGCTGCATCAGCCAATGTCTCCCAAACATTGTCTCTTGGTTGTGTTACCGGCAGATTCACCACATTGCTCAAAGCAACCTGCAAAAGGATAAAACACATGCAAACCGCAAACATTCTCCCCCTTGCAGAAATCCTCAAACCATAACACCACCCAAAAGTCTCTTTCGCACGCTGGACACGAGGACGTTCGTTGTCCTGCTGTTCTTTCATGTTTGAGTGCTTGCTTCTCTGTTGCAGACCTTGAGGTTTGCGTTTGCTTGCTCTTGGACTCGGTATGGCTTCACGTTCCTTGCCGCCACCCACCTTTGTCCAAGCCCTGTGGAGACACAAGCATAACCCTTGCCCCAAGTTATTAGTTTGAATGGTCCCTCGATTTGCCCTGATTCTGGATTTCTGACCAGAACCAACGGCCCGTCTTTAAGTCTTGTTTTTGAGCTATCTGAGAAATGCCTAATGATTGGTGGAGTGGGATCTGAGCCAGAGCCATTTAGAAAATTCAACACATACAGAGCCTTATTCATTCGCATGTGTGGTGTGGCATCTGTCTCCCCACTCTTTTGTCTGTCCAGTATAGATTTCAATGTGCGATGCGCCCTCTCCACAATTGCTTGACCTGTTGGAGAGTATGGGATACCAAAAGTGTGACGAACCCCCCATTTCTGTAAAAACTTGTCAAGCACCTTCCCTGTATACGTCGGTCCATTATCTGTCTTGATCTCTTGCGGCACACCCAGTGTCGCGAATGTTTGCAAAAAATGTCTGATTGCATGTTGTGCTGTTTCGCCCGTGTGTAACGATGCGAAAACTGCTCCAGAGAATGTGTCAACTGACAAATTAATATTTTTGAGTTTCCCGAAAGAAGGGTATTTGGTGACATCTGTCTGCCATAATTGCAGACTGTGCAATCCTCTCGGATTGACTGCTCCCATGGTTGCGGGAGGCTGCACCAGCTGACAATCTGGGCAAGCACTGATGATCTCCTTCGCCTGACTTTTGGAGATGCGAAAGCTTTGCCTCAATGCTTGAGCATTCTGATGAAAAAATGCATGGCTCAATTTTGCTTGCTCAAAAATGTTTGGCAAGGTGTTCGAAATTGGCATGGTCAGTTGGTCAGCAAGAGCATTTCCTTCCGCTAAAAAGCCTGGAAGTGACGAAGGCACCCTTATGTGAGAAACAAAATATTCATGTTTTCTGTCCTGAATCAGTGTTTTTACACTTAATAGATAGGAGTATAAAATTTCATTGTCAACCTCTCTCAAAAGTGATCCCTCAAGCCTTCTGATCACACTTGCTACATAAGCTGAATCTGTGATCAGATTGAAAGGCTGTGGAAATAATTTGAAAACTCGAACCACTGCTGCCAGCTCCACTATTTGTGGAGATCCTTGCACTATTTCTATGTTTGATTCCCACTTCCCTGTTTTCTCATTTTGCCATGTGATCACTGATTTTTGAGTTTTACCTGAACCATCAGTGAATATTGTCATCGCCTTCAACGGCTCTTCACTTAACTTTGGCTTCTCTCTCAGGCTTATTTTTGCCGTCAGCAATTTGTGACTTGGGAAGTGAATTGTGCAAGTACCTGCGTATCCTAACAACGCAATCTGCAGAGCCTCTGATCTCTGCAGTGCCCACTCAAAATACTCCTTTTTCAAGGGCAGATATATTGTTGTGAAATCTTTGCCTGCCATTGCTAGCAACCTTGATCTAGCTTTGATGATGATTTGCGTTATCATTTCTAGAATCGTAAGAATTGTCCTTGGTGACCTATAAGACAAAAATATCCACTCCAAAATCAACAACGGATCCTTTAGTGAGGAATCCCACTGAAAAATCAGTCCATACAGTTGAACTTTTTCTCCCAACACCGCAAGAAGAAAGGGTAAAGTGTCTACAAAACGATGTGCCTGCCTCTGTTCAAGAGCTTCAGCAACTCTTTCAAGTTCTCTTCGAGCTTCTGGTGTAAGGACTCTGGGAGACTGAATGTCCGTGTCTCTTCTCAGGAGATTGAACAACGATGTCAACTCATCATTTGTGATTCCCAAGATTGATCTCTTGTTGTTGTCGCCACACCGCTTCGTTGAAGCGTTGAAAGCACTTCTCGAATGTTATCATTTTGAGCTCTGAACATCTTTTCCATGTGATCTCCTAAGATGCTTGCAACATGTTGTGGTGTCCCAACTTTGCTGCAGGCCTCTATCATCTGTGCCATTGTGGCTTCACTTGGCATTGGACTGAGCACACGCTTGCATTCAACATTTGCATTTGCAAATGCGAGAGTCTTGAGAATCAGTGGTCGTGCTCTTTCATCTTCAACTTGCCTGTCGATCACTTGCTTGAGGCGATCTATAAAATCACTGTATGGTTCTGTTGCTCCTTGTTTTATATCTATGTATAGACTGTTTTGAACTCCCGCTGGTGGAATCTGGAAGATTGCTCTTCGAGCTGCATTTTTGATATCATCAAGAACATTTCTTGGCAATTGTTGCGCTTGTTGAACTGGATTGTCGTGTGGTGGGTCGCCTGCCATTTGGGCGACTGTGAGGTTTGCATTTGGCCCTCCTTGATATCTATCTCTGAGCTCCTGTAGAGCCTTTCTCCATTTCACTCTCCAGATTATTAACTGTGAATCGGTAAGAATCATCGAAACAATCGATTTTATATCAAACGGTGTTAAGTCATAAATACTAAAAGTCCCTTTTAACGTTTGCTTGAAATACGATGATCCCAATCCACTGTCGCGGATTGCTTGTGCTAAATCTTTGATCACTCCGTGATCCAATTGTTCCTACCTTGGGTTTTGCCCTTGCACATCATATGTCACAGGTAAAGCTACAGCCGCTGTACCTGAAGCATCTGCTGAACCTGTATAACTTGAAGTTGTCGGTGATTGTTTCACCTCATCAGTCCAACCCATTGCACCTTGTGGGCTAGACAATCCTTGTACCTTTGAATCCTTTTGTTTTTGAACCCCTGCCACATCATGTACTGACGTGGTTGTGATTGTCCCTCCTTCTAACCGAGGAGTAGAAATACGTAGTTCGGGCGAAGTATTGCCTAGAGAAAAGGAAACCCCTTCAGGTAACTGAAAAATTATTGGAGAAACATTTCCTGAAGGTTGAAAAGAAATTTGACCTCCTTTTGAAAGCGCTAGAAGTTCAGGAAATATTGTAGATAAATTGGGAAAAATTTCCAAGGCTGTATCTCTGATTTGTAGAAGAAATTGTTTCATTAAGTCCTTTGATTTTGATGTTGAAGCAGGAACACCTCGTGAGGCTGTGATATGAACCAAGCCTTCTTCTGGACTTATCGTTTCTTCTTGTTGTCGAGGTATTTCACCTTCTTCCAGGGAGAATAATGTTCTAATAATTGCCTTTGCACTTCCTGTTTTGGAGGTACTACTTGTTTTTTGTAAGAAACTGGAAAAAACTGGTGTAATGTTTGAGTCCCACCACTAGGTGGCGCTGTCGCCCCACTGGTCGCTGGCGACTTTCGTTGCGGCCGTTGTAGTTCTTCACTCCAACCGCCAGATGGCGCTGCAATTACCTTGTGCAGCGGCCTTCCTTTGTCTAATTCTAATATATTTTCTGTTTCTAAATTCCCTTGTATTTCTGTGTGAGCTTTGGGACGAGCGCCCATTCTGTCAAAAGCCGCAGTAAGGCTGCCTGCGCGCGGGGATTCCCCCGGAGCGCCTTCCGCAAGGGCAGGCCTTTGATAGCATTCCCCGCCCTGGCCATGCCCCGGCCCCGCCTGCGCCGCTTCGGTCCCCAGGAGGGTGTCCTTTATTGACCCGCCCCCCGGAGGCACCCCCTCTGACTCAGCTTCGCGACGCGGCTCGCTGAAAGCTAACCCACTGCTCGGTCTCCGCCTCGATGGGCTTAAACTGACACCCGGTGAAGCAAACGCACTCTGACCCGCGCCGCTTCCCGTAATTTGCGTCATTCCCGTGCGACGAACCGACCCCGCCGCCACTGTCCCGGTTTCTATACATTCCGTTCCACCCCGATCTTGCGCGCTTCCCAAATGATCCCGAACACATTCCTGCCTGTGTCCCTCCTCCCAGACGTGCTCCTGCCCGCGCGGTTTCGGCGCGACCCCGCCTCCCTCCACCGCCCCGCATGCATCCAGCCCTCCGCCCGCCGCTTCCCTCCCCCGCCCCGCTGTCTCCGCGGAAAGGAGAAGTGTCGGAGAGCCGCCCCGCGGCGTGGATGGGGGGGTGAACGGACTCCTTGGTGGGCTTGGTCCCCGACTTTCCCGTCCCCCCTCCTGGGGTTCGCCTCTCGCGCCTGCAGGACACACCTCAAAAAGGAGCATATCTCGATCTTCCTGTTCGCTGGGATACACTATTAATTTCCACTTTCCCGGGACAGATTTTGGGAAATCGTCTAACTTAACCTCTTTGATCCCTTGAGCAGACGAGTGTTGACCCCCTGCTGTGTTACTGCCTTGAGTGGAGAGTGCTCCTCCCACTGTTTTATGACCTTGAGTGGCGAACTGCTGGTCCCCCACCGTTTTCGAGACAGGTTGATAACTTGCCTCTGAACCGTCTCTCGTAAGAGACCCTTGAATCGCTGGCTGCTGGCCAGCTATAGCCCCTGTCAGCCTTTCGCTGGCAGATAAATCACTTTGTTCCTCCCCCTCCCCCCGCGGTGGGTCAGGAGAAAGAATTCCTATGTTTTCCTTTGATATAGCTTCAAGCATAACTCTTGCAGTTGCCAATAATTTCACTGCTGTCTTATCTTTTTGGGTCGCTCGGTGATATAATTCTCTATTGGCCTCTTGCCAGAATCCTGGCTCAAATAACACTCTCGTCTTACAGTAAGGATAATTACATCGCACCCAAAGCAGCAACGCTTGGAGCTCTTTTTCTGTGAGACCCTTAGGATGGGCTGAAACAACCCCCTGCAAGGCTGACAGCACGCTGAGCTGTTCTTGGGTCAGGGACATGATTCCCCCCATGGTGTGGTGTTCTGAATCTGAACTGGTCTTACCAATTGAAAGAACCCAAAGTACAGGTGTCTTCTGATTCAGCTCAGAGTTCCTGACCACCGACCTGCAGTCGACAGGATGATGGATCCCGGGCCCTTGGTATCTCGTCCGTCTGAGTTGAATCTGGATCAGCTGTTCGGTCCTTTTCCTCCTCCTGTGATCTTCGGCTCAGCTGGTGACGATTTGGCTTCTCGTCTTCTTGCTTTTGATGACTCTTCTGAGCAAAGGGCATCTTCGTAGCGCCTTTCGTTCCGCCCCTCGTTGTGCCTCTCGTTGTGCCTCTCGTTGTGCCCACCCAGGGACGCCACTTTTGTCGGGGTCTCTTCTGCTTCCCGACAATATCGGGGCTATTGCTAGCCCCGAGAGGGTGGTTGCTTGCCCGACGAGAGGGTGGTAGCTGAGATGTGCTCTCCAGAAAGCCCCAAGCCGCGCGCAGGAAAGACGAGGAGTCTTAGGAGTTCTTTTTCTGTGTCTGCAGCCTTGTTTATTTTATCTTATCTAACTACTTTTCTCTGAGCCTGGCCAAGGTCTGCTCAGCACGAGCGACAGACAGCTTCCCCCCCGCCTGCTCCCGGCTCTGCGTTCTTATACTGTATATTACGTGCACATTATTTACAGTTGTGAACCAACACACACACAGAACACTAAACAGATGTCTACTAACTTGACCCAATCCCTCTAAATCTACTTGGTGTCATCACTCCTGCACAAGATGGAGACGAAGAAGAAGGAGAAGACTTCAGGACAACGCCCAAAATCCTCCATCTTGTCTCTGGTCACCTACATTCCAAAACCCTAAGTGCATTGATAACATTACCTTTTATTACCTTCTAGAGTTTGCAATTCTTTCCACAATGTTGGTAATTTCTCCCAGGGACTATAATCGAATCCCTTGTCTGTCTGGGGCCCATGCCAAGGTCTCCAACCCCCCTGTACATTTCTCAAACCCCCCTGTACAGGCTTAGAACCCCCCTGTACAGGTTTTTGTTCGGGTTTCTCAGGGTCAGGATGTCCAGGGGAAACACCCTGGACTCCTACACCTTGCCATGCAAACCCAATACAATAATGAATGCTGCCCTTCCTCCTCAGCTTTTATTGCTGAGCATGGCATCATATTGTATCAAATATCACTTTGGTCAGTTTGGGTCAACTGTTGTGGCTTTGTCCCCTCCCAGCCTCTTGGTTCCAGCCTACTGGACTTTGGGTGTGGTGCAGGGGTTGGAGAAACAGCCTTGATGCTGTGCAAATACTGCTTGTCGGTAATGGGTGTGTGAGAAACAACGCTCACTTGTAAAATTTAAAAGGTTTATTAAACCTTAACAAAATACAACAAAAGACTGAATAAGGAGAAAGAGCAGTGCTGGGAGTCTACGTGACCAGTAGCCACATGCTCATCTACAAAATGGATGCTTTGCCTTTTATACTCTTAGCCTCTCCCAAAGTCTTGTCAGTCAACTCCTTCTTTGCTGTCCATTAGTGCAGATCGCTTTCTTGCATATTGACTGGGGGTAAGGTGTTGCTATAGTAACAAACTGGCCTTCCCCAAATGCCCCGACTACCAAGGCCATCCCGTGACAAGAATACAAGGGGAAGGGGAAAGAGGACTATGAGAGGACAAATTGCAAAAACATAATTATACATCTACAAAACTTCTTCTAACATACACATAGTATTTATCTCTTAATTGTGAGAGCTAACCATCACATTACCCATCTATAACAGATGTGTTATCAACACCTCTCTAGCTACGAATACAAAGCACAGCACTGTGAGGGCTGCTATGGGTAAAGTTAACTCTATCCCAGTCTGTCTTGGGTTACAATGTAAGATGTAACCAAAAGCATGTATTCTATCACCGTCTGTTAAAACCAGGTGGGGCAGTGTTCTTTATCTCTTCCATGACCCATCCCTCATAACTCCCTCTGGGAGAATATCTTCTGTTAATGGGCCATCAAACCTCACTGCATGACTGATAAAATTACATCATCTCATTGTGAGATGCTCCACCCAGGGGGAGGAACCAAGCATTCCTACCTAGATATAATCTGAGTTTTGGAACACCGTCAGGCAGCCTTATCCACTGAATTTCCAGACGACAAGAACTCCATAACCACCACTGGACTTTCAGAGGACAATCAAACCCTTCTACAGGATCAGTCCTTCAACAGAACCACATCTATCACTTCAACAGGACTGCAGCCACCATTTAATCAGATTGCTACCAACACCCTGACCAACAGGGTGTCAGGCTATATTCAGACTGTCAGTGTTTCTGTATTATTGCATTTATTTTAATTCTCCTATTAAATTGTATTTCTGACTTGGGATCTCCCACTGGTTTGCTTTCAAATTAGTACACCTCCAAAACCTTGCTTGACAAGACACTAAAAAGGGCTTACCATTGTTCATGTACTCTGAGTTAGACACACAGGAGAAATATCAAGATATTCTCAAGAGGTCAAAACAACAAAGAAATTTACTGTCAACTTCAGAAAATCAGAGAACTTTTGCCAAAGCTTAGAGCAACATTCAGTCAGCATAAAACACTTCTCAAAGCATTAACTTAGCCCATTCAACTTAGCAAACTCCAAGCCCATCCAATGTTAAGCTACTCAAACAATCTGAGAAGAAGGAATAAGAAGAAGAGAGAAAGTCAGAAAAGATATAGAAGAGAACAAACATAACTGCCACTCCTGGATCCAGTGGTGTTCAGTTTCAAACTAGTACACATTTAGACTCAATATACCTGGAGATACCTTTTCTTGTGTTTGACCACCCTCACAGTAAAAAGCTCATATGTTATTGAAGGTTAGGATTTTTCAGATTTTTCTCCTTCTTTCTCTCAGGGAATTTTTGTCCCATCTGTTGCCTAAGGGATGATAACAACTTGTACTTAAGAGACAAAAGAATTGGCCAAGGAGGAAGGGGAAGGATGCAGCTGGCTACTCTCTTAGCTGGGGGGGTTTTCTCATGGGATGGGCAGAGATACCATGAGATTTTGCCTGGGTGGTGAGGGGATGGGCTCGACTTCTCTCTCGGGATCAGAGTGGAGACAGGTGGGGTTTGGTGCGGGACTGTTGCTGTCCTGAGGATTTGCTGTCACTATGGAGCTTTTGTCGTCCCACTGCTTTTCTTACTGTGGGTAAGCCTTTGCTCGTAAGAGCAGCTATTGAACTGGGACCTTATTAACACCCGACTGTTGGAATTCTAGACACAGAAAATTCTCAAAATCTTGTGCATGTAGGCTCAAACACAGAAATGAATACAGGGTTCGACCTGAGACCTTGGAAAAGGCTTCCAGATCTGGAGACCATAAGTAAGAATGTGAGTTTGTAGTTTAGTTAAGAAACACATTAAGCTAGGTAGTGGAAAGTTTTAAGGTTTTAAAGTGTGGATATAGAAGTAGTTATAGAAATAGTTAAAAAGTTAAGGTGTAGTACTGTAAGTTTGTGTCACTATATGATTGGTTAAAAAAGGTCCGCATTGCAGAAAGGTGTGTGATACAATTAATTAGGGATTGGTGTGATAGTAAAAACATTCTTTGTGGCAGTAGTTTATTGGCTAGTTAACCTTTAAGAGACCTTGTAACCTGTGGTCTTGTGACCACTGACCACGAACTTCTGGTGTATGCAGTGGAGACATTCCCACCCTTCATGAGACTGTAGAAGAAGAGCAATAAATCATGTTTTAAGATGTCTCCCAGTGGTCCCGTCGCTCTTAAAATCCCAATATCTGACCTCACAGGAAAAGAACTCTCACCATTGTCCTGGGTTGACTTTATAATGCTGGTATCCCCATCAACTGTTTTACTGGGGGTTTTTTGCCCAAAAATGGGTTCTGTAGCTGTAAACTAAGCCCAGAGAGACAGAGAGGGCGAAGAGGGGGGGGAGAAGCAGTGCAGTTTCATCGGCAGAAGCTTCACTTCCTCTCATGAACTGTGCTGCCTAGCACGTACAGTGGGAGAGAGCTCTACTTTGCTTTTAGCTATTTTTTTCTAGTTAGCTGAGGCAGAGAATTTTCCTGGACTGTGCCTTCTCTTTCTTGGAACTGTTTGGCTCTGGTCTGGACCGAAAACCCAGAAAAACACTGGGAGCTCATGCCTGTGGCCCACCGGGGCCTGGGACGCTGCATTCCAGCACCGGAGGGACTGAGAGAGACTGAGTGAGACCAAGACACACCCACAGAAGGACTCTGAATTTTGCCATCTCTTCAGAGCAACAAAAGGTTTTATGGTTTAATATTATTCATTTTTTCATTATTTGTGAGTACTTTGCTTGTTAAATAAACAGGTTTTTTCCACATTTCTCCAAGGAGATTATATCCCGAACTGGTTGGGCAAGGGGCTGCTGGAATCTGCCCTTTAGAGGAGACATCCTTTCAGGAAGTTTCCTTCCAAATTTGTCTCAAACCAGGACAACCATCTACTCAGGTGCCCCAGGGGAAAATCCAGGATATTGAGCCCCTCCCCCCTCTCCCAGCTGCTTGGGGGAGCCCTGCTCCCTTCTGTCGCTGCTTCAGGTTTTCTCCTACACTTAAACCCGATACCCCGTGTCTGCCCAACCCCCCGTGTGCAGCAATTGGAAGAAATAGACCATGCAGTGCAAGCAAAGCCAAGCCAGTTTTATTACACTGATTACCAGTATTTATAGTTCTCTAACTTCTGCACAAAAATTTCCACTCAGATCCCCTTGCCCTGTTCTATTTGTAACACAATCTTTTTGGTTATCAAGTCCCTGTTACATCCTCTTGCACCAGCAATGTCCTTGTCAACATCTTCTCACATCAGAGCGGTCAGACATGGTGTCTTCACTTCTTGTTCTTGCCTTGAGTTTGTCTCTCCCATGGCTTCCACTGTACCAGGGCCAGGAGGTCTGCGGTGCTACCCAGCTCAGCTTCTGTAGCTGCCTGAACCACACCTGTGGTTCCTGCTATAGCTGCAGAGTTTCTGGTACATTTTGTTTGCCACTCCAGGTGAGCCCGCATCTGCCCTTCCAGCTTGCTGCTCCGAGGTTCCTGCTGCAATCCATTCTGCTGTCTGGAGGGGGACCGGGATTGGCTGCCCCTGTGGGTTTGTAAAGGAAGCCCCTTTTCTACCTCTTCCACCAGCTAGCCCTCCATTACCCATTTGAGAGAGATAGCTCAGCTTGCACCACAGCTCCCCCAACAGCCATGAGGGGATCATCACACCTGTCCTGCCCGGCCGGGAGCCAACAGCGCTCCTGCCAACTGTGACCATAACTACACCAAAGGAGAAAGTGCTTGACAGCCAAGAGAAGGCTGTGATTGCATTTCTGGTTTTGTTTGTTGTTGCTGCTGTTGTTGTTGTTTGTTTACCTTGTTCTACATATATATACACATATAAAGAACTGTTATTCCTTTTCCCATATCTTTGCCTGAGAGCCCTGTAATTTCAAAGTTATAATAATTTGGAGGGAAGGGGGTCACATTTTCCATTCCAAGGGAGGTTCCCACCTTCCTTGGCAAACACCTGTCCTTCAAACCAGGACATGTTTAAATAGAATTTACTGTATTTCAATTTATGCCCATTTCCTCTTGTCCTTTTATTGGGCACCAATGAAAAGATTCTGGTTTTGTCTTCTTTATTCCCCCCATCAGGGATTTCTCTTCTCCAGGCTGATAATTACCCTCCCTCAACCTGCAGACAACACTCCTAACGCAGTCCAGGATACCATTAACTCCCTTTGCAGCAAGGGCACATTGCTGGCTCATGTTCAGCTCGTCCACCAGGACCCCGGGTCCTTTTCTCCAAAGCTGCTTTCCAGTTGGGAGTGACTCAGAGAGGGTTGTTCCTCCTCAGATGAATGATCTTGTACTTCTCCTTATTGAACTGCATGAGGTTCTTGTCAGCCCATTTCTCTAGTCTGTCCACATCCCTCTAGAACATTGGCACATCCCTCCTGTGTATCAGCCACTCGTTCCAGTTCTGTGTCATCTGCAAATGTGTGGGAGGTGCCCCCTGTGTTATTAACATCTGGGTTATTAACAAGGACATTAAATATTGGCCTCAGCATGATCCTGGGATGCACCATCAGCGACTGGCCTCTAGCTGGCCTTTGTGCCTGTCCTGGGCACAGAGACAAGGGGATAGACCTTTCAGCACTGTTTATTCAATATCATTTTATGTCATAGCCATGGACGTGGTTTCAGAAGGGGAAATGCCATGGCTGGAAATTCAGACAGCCATTTTGTCTGTCTCGCTCCAGTGAAGGGACCTGCAGACACAGCACCCCATGCCTGGCCATTTTTTTTTCCCATTTCCTGTCCTTCTAGGATGTTTTTGCAGGATAGTGGACTGAAGAGAACAGAGGCGCTGCTCCCAAGATGTGGTGCTGAAGTGACAGCTCCGAATGGCAGCCGAGATGAGCAAGATTTTCAGTACTTAGTCAGACTGTTTCCCCCTTGTAGTGGGTTAACACTGGCCCGATGCCAGGCACCCACCAAAGCCAAATCACTCACTCCCCTCTGCAAATTTGACAGAGGAGAGAAAATATATCTCATGGGTTGAGATAAGGACTGAAAAAGATCGCTCATCAAATACCATCACAAGCCAAACAGGCTCTAATTAGAGATATGAAGTGAATTTATTACTAGCAAAATTAGAGCAGGATAATGAGAAGTGAAATAGGACCCTTGAGAACACCTTCCCCCCACCTCTCCCTCCTTCCCAGCTCTACTTCCTACCCTAGCAATGCAAAGAGACAGGGAATGGGGGTTATGGTCGGTCCATCATCCATCTCGTCTTCTGCTGCTCAGGGAGAGGAGTCATTCTCCTGCTGTACTGTGGGGTCCCTCTGTCCTAAGTTACAATGTAAAATTGTGCCCAAGGTATGTATTCTATCCCCATGAGCCGTTGGAGCCAAGGTGAGGCAGTGTTTTCCTTATCTTCTGTTAATGAGCCTAACAATGCCTTGCCACATGACCCATTGATAACTCCTTCCGGGAGTTATCTCTGTTTAATGGGCCATCAAGGACCCACTGTATGACTCATAGAATGAGATCATCCCATTGTGAGATGCTCCGCCCAGGGGGAGGAGCCAAGCATTCCCACCTGGATATAATCCAGGGTTTGAGACAGCACAAGCAGCTTTTATCCACTAGACTCCCAGAGGAGACAAGAGCTACCAGACCTTTCTACAGGAATCACTGCTTTGACAAGACCATCTCATCTGGACTGCCACTACCACCCTAACTAACAGGGTGTCAAGTTGTATTCTGACTCTGTCAGTAGTTTTTTCTGTACTATTACTTTTATTTTATTTTACTTTCTTTTATTTCTTTTCTTTTCCTCTTATTAAATTGTGTTTCTGACTTGGAGTCTTTCACTGGTTTTGCTTTCAAACCAGCACACCCTCCCACAGAAAACAGTTATCCATGAACTTCTCTGACATGAGTCCATCTCATGAGCAACAGCTCTTTGCAAACTGCTGCAATGTGAGTCCATCCCATGGGCAACAGTCCTCCACAGACTGATGCAATGTGGGCCACTCTTCCACAGGATGCACTCTTTCAAGGACAGGCCTCTCCAACATGAGAGAAGAGCCCCTCTCTCCACGGGTCTCCCATGGGATTGCAGCCTCCTGTAAGGTATCTACCTGCTCTGGCATGGGGCTCCTCCACAGGCTGCAGGTGGATCTCTGCATCCCTATGGACTTCCATGGGCTGGAGGGGGATAGCCTGCTTCACCATGTTCTTCACCACGGGTTTCAGAGCAATCTCGGCTCTGGTGCCTGGAGCATCTCCTCTCCCTCTTTCTCCACTGACCTTGGTGTCTGCATAGTTGTTTGTCTCTCATGTTCTCACTCCACTCTTCCCTGGCTGAAATAACAACTGTACAATAACTTTTTGGTTTTCTTTCTTCTTAAATATGTTATCACAGAGGCATTACCATAATTTCTAATTGGTCCATCTTTGGAGCATCCAGGGATTGGCTCTGCCAGACATGGAAGAAGCTTCTATCAGCTTCTCACAGAAGCCACACCTGTAGCCTCCCTGCTACCAAAACCAGGCCATGAAAAACCAATACACCCCCCAGCATGGCAGACCGGTGGTAGCGGCAGCGCAAGAACATGGCGCTGAACTGATCTCAGCAGGAAAAGAGAGACACCCATGGCCACCGCCACTGATGATGAGAGAGAGAGCAGGAAAATTAACACCACAGGTCCAGAGCTACTCCAGGCAGTGCCAGCACCCCTTGATGGCAATTGAGATTGCATGCATGAAGTCAATTTATTGATTCCAAAGCTCAGTTTATATACCTTTTCAGCTGTAGCTAAAATTAGTAACAATCACAACATTTACATTTCCTAGTAACATTGCTCAATCATAGCTTTGCACAGACTCACACAGGCATGCATGGTCTTGCATGGTTTGTATAAACAAAGCATACCAAGCACACCCAAGCACACCATTATCTTTTGCTTCCTCCTTCATGGTTCTGCTTTCTCTTGCCAAGCCTACCAGAGCTAGCACATCTGTGTCAGTTAGCTGAGCAGTACTCTCAGTCCTGCTTTCTAGATGTGTTCCCATATCTCCCCCTTTATGTTCCACCAGTAAGATTCTTTTCATAGACCTGTTTATCAGTTTTGGAACCCATTGCAAAATACAAGGCAAGCAAATCATCATAAGCAACAATACAGCTAAAACATAAATTCCTGTTTTAACTAAATTTTTAAGCCAGCCAGTAAGCCCCTATCCCTCAAGTATGTGTCCAAACCAATCGCTATCATCTACGACTCTTAATTTGGTAACACTATTTTGAAGGGCCTGTATGCTGGCATGAATAGGCTGAGAATTGTCAGACAGGTTCATGCAGCATAAACCTTCAAAGTCTTCACATCTGTGGCCATGCGCTAAAAGCAAAAAATCAATTGCAGCTCTATTCTGCAATGTAGCATGCCTCAAGCTATCCACGTCTGTTAATAAGCATGTTAAAGCAACGCTAGTAGCATTAGTTTGCTTAGCAAGCCAGCATCCAAGGTTATTCAAAGTTTTTAATGGATGTGCCATGCCAAAAGATGGAATAATTGAGGCAAACACTCGGGTTCCGATATTCCAAGATTCAATATTATCATCACAATCTGGGCTATACGTGTGTGTACTACACTTTGCTTGTACTAATTTGTGCAAAGGTGTTAAGTTCTCTGGTAAAAAGTGGAACATGGTTAGTCACCCAAAAGTAAAAGGACCTCCTACAGCCCTTCCTGGTATTCGTTTCCAGGCTCTATTTCCACATATCAAAAATATGTTATCTAGTAATCCAACAGCAGCACTCCCAGGCAAAATTTGCTGAGGCAAGGTATGATTACAGCACACAGAAGCATTGGCATAAGTTCCTGTACCTGAAACATCAAGGCCAAATCTTTTCTCAATAGAAGGTCTGCCAGTATAATTTAGAAAGAAACACACAAAGGACTGCGTGGATCCAAAAATGTCAAATTCTTGAGGCTCTAGGGAAAGAGTTGGAAAGTGTATGAAATGGAAAGATAGAAACTTTCAGAGATACTGAAGGGTTTGATTTGCAGTCTTGGGAGAAGCTTGGATTGATGTAATAATAAAGGTACACAGGCATTAAGCAGAAAAATTATAAACTTATGTTCCTATAGTTGCAAGTAAGAATATGCCTTAAGTAAATAAGAAACTGTATTAGGTAAGATGGTGAAGGGTTTTAAAGTGTAGTAATGTGATTTTATAGAGTAAGCTGAGTTTAGATGTTTTAATAGAAGCATGTGTATGTATGTGAGGTAAAAGGCTGTTGGGTGAAGGACAGACACTGTGTGACAGAATTAAGCAAAGGTGATAGGTTAGAAAAACAAAATAAACTCCATGGCAACTTTCCATTGGATCAGAATGTTATATATTGCTTTGTAACAAAGAAACTTGTGACTACTTTTGCGCTATGGCTGACTTCTTGCTCCTTTAAAATCTCACAACGTCTGAGGCTGATTTTTATCTAAGTAATAAACTGTTTAATAGCCCTCCAGTAGTCCCATCCCTTCATTAAGGTGTTGGTAATAGGAAAGTTTCCAACTTTATTTACTCCTAACCAGCTCTTGTTAGTAAAATATCATCCAGCTGGCTCACCATGCTTTTAAGACCACTTAGCATTGCACCACTCCACTGGCTCATTTCAACCTGGGGCAGTACAATCTCTGTGCATTGTCAAATTATATAAAGCATCCCATTCACTTTTCTCCAAAGGCATGGCTACTTAACAAGTTTGAAAAGGATTACTAGGGGAGTTCATAGATAGGCACAACGTAGATTCGTTTAAAGCTTGAGCTAGTGTAAGCCACACATTACATTCTGGAAGGGGTGGCATTGTGACCACCTCTCTTTCGTTGAGGAGTCCTACCAAGAGGACCAGCCTGAGAAGGCGAATCTGGCTCCCATAGATACCAATGTGGAACCCAGCCATACTCCTGGCCACTCATCAATTTTAAAATAACACAATCACCATATGAATAGCGCAAAGGATCACACTGTGGGCAATCCTGGCATCTGTGCTCCCATGAGCAATACCACTTTCTCTGACACCTGTAACACAAACACAATGTCCACGCCTGGTGGGAATAGTCTCTGCAAGTAAAACAAGGAATAGGGTTATTTTCAAGGGTATGTCCGAGTCTCCACTCGCTTCGCTCCTGCCATTCTTCATGAATGAAGGCTTGTTCTGCAATTGAAGCTTCTACTATCTCTGGAACGAATCAACCATACAGTTGGCAGAGTGATGAGAGGTCAATGAATCCCCTCGGGTCAGGCAGAAGTTGGTTTGGGGGGCCGCAGGATCTTGGTGGATGTGAGCTCGACGGTCTGAGAAGGCAAAGCCAGGGATGGAGTGGGCAAAACTGGGGATGGAGTGCCAGGGTGATCAGGATCTCCAGGAGAGGTATTTATGGATTCTCTGACAGGTCTCACGTTCTTGGCCAGAATCCACTTTGGGCTGTTTTCTGTAGAGACAGGCAAAACCCCTTCCCCACGTGATGAGGGAATAAGGCTCCATAATCTTACCTGATTCTGGGTCCTTAATGAGCACTGGGGCCTTTTGTTTACCTTCTAACTGAAGGTTATTGCCAAAGTGCCTTACGATTGGGGGGTAAGGATCCATTAAGGAACAATTAAAAAATTTAAAAACATACAATGCCTTCTGTAATTGATCTGCCGGGGTACCATTCCCCATTCCCCATTCCCCATTCCCCATTCCCCATTCCCCATTCCCCCCTTCTGTTGTAGCAAAAGACGCTTAAGTGAAGTGTGGACTCTTTCAATTATAGCGTGGCCCTTTGAGGAATGGGGAATCTCCATTATATGTGTAACCTCCCAGAGGACTAAGAAATTAGCAACTCTGGGAAATATATGCTGGGCCATTGTCAGTTTTAATTTGTGAGAGGATTCCTAGGACTGCAAAGGCACTTGCAAAGTGAAAGCAAATGTCTTTTGCTGCTTCTCAGGTGTGGCAGGATGCAAACAGCACACCTGAAAAGGTGTCTATGGAGGAGTGAATATATTTGAGTCAGCCAAATTTGGGAAAATGAGTAACGCCTGTTTGCCAAATATGAAGGTGTTAGAGTCCTCTAGGGTTAATACCTCCGGCAACAGAGGGAAATTAATGCCTTTGACAGTCTGGGCACACAGCCACAATGCTAGAGGCTTGGTGGGTAGTCAAATCAAAAGCGCAACCTAGCGCAGCAGAATTCTGGTTAAAAAATTAATGACTAAGTTTAGCCTGAGAAAAGCGGTCATGCAAAACCTGTAAAACTGGTAAAGTGAGTAAATCTGCTTGTTGGTTTCCTTCTGCAATTAAACCAGGCAAAGCAGCGTGAGACCTAACATGCATAACAAAGTAGGGGTGTTGCCTAGCATCTAAAAGGAAAACAAGTTGCTGTAACCACTGAAACAATTCCTTGTTGGACACATCTTTCAGTACAGCAGCTTCAGCCCTCCTCATAATTCTTGCAACATAAGCAGAATCTGTGATTAGATTAAAAGGAATAGACCACCGCTGGAAGGCTCATACCACAGCTGCCAATTTAGCAATCTGAGGAGAACCTGAAACAGTAGTGACATCTGAATCCCATTGTTTAAGATCTGCATCCCACCACAGTATCACTGACTTGTGCGTGCAGCCAGACCCATCTGTAAAAACAGTTAAAGCCTGTAACAGAACCTTGCTTCTCTTGGGTCACATTAGGAGATTAAAACTGGCAGTCACGAGCTTGTGTTTTGGGGGATATGTATAAGGTTGTCCAGGAAAATCCATCAGGGCCATTTGAAATGCTTCAGATTGTTGCAATAGTCACTGTAAATAAACAGTAGTAATAGACAAACAGATCAAACAAAAATCCACACCAGAAAGTGTGGTAAGTCTCTGTCGAGCTTTTACAATAAGTAAAACAATCATCTCATGTTGGGTGTTTATAGTTTTAGACATATGGTGTGGTGAAAAAATCTATTCTATCATCAGTAAGGGGTCTGGCATCTTAGGATCCCACTGGTAAATCAAAGCATGGGGTTACTTAGTTGGGTTCAGGATTATTAAGGAAAAGGGACACTCAGGGGCCCATCAGGCTGCTTGGCAATTTGAGATAGCATCAGCCACTTTTTGCAGTGCCTGGCAAGCTTCTGATGTGAGCTGCCAAGGTGACAGGAGATCTGGTTCCCCTTTTAACAGATCAAAGAAAGGGCTCAGGTCTGCATTTGAAAATCCTAACAACGAACAAGTCCAATTAATTGTCCTCAAAAGCTTTTGGGCATCATGCAAAGTACAAATGTCTGCTTGAATTTGTAAAAGCTGAGGAGAAATAGACTTGATCCTAATGCGCCAGCCAAGATATTTCCAAAGGGGTTGACAATGGATTTTTTCAGGAGCAACACAAAGTCCTGCTTGGGTTACAGCAGTAATGACAAGGGCTAGGGCTTCCTCCATAAGCTGTCATATTTCCACTGCAACCAAAATGTCATCCATGTAATGATATGAAAGGACATCAGTCATTTTCTGGCAAATGGGGCTGAGGAGCCTTGCAACAAACCACTGGCAAATAGTAGGGATATTTTTCATTCCCTGTGTCAAAACAACACAGTGATATCATTGCAAGGGTGCCTACATACTGGTGCTTGGAACTGAAAAGGCAAATTTAGGAGCATCGTCAGGATGCAAAGGAATGTTGAAAAAGCAGTCTTTTAAGTCAATAACTGTCAAGTGCCAATCTAGGGGGATCATAGTGGGAGATGGGAGACCAGGCTGCAGGGCTCCCATGTCCTCCATTACAGAATTAATTTTGAGGCGGTCTTGAAGCAAGAGTCACTTTCCAGTTTGTTTTTAAATAACAAACACAGGCGAATTCCAAGGACTGGTGGAGGGGACTATATGCCCCTTCTGAAGTTGTTCTTGGACAAGTTCAGTGAGTGTGCACAATTTAACTAGTGGCAGGGGCTTATGATCCCCCCAGACAAGTGTATCAGTTTTCCAGGTTAATTTCAGGGTGTCACACACCACAATGGCCCCCATTAAAAATCAGACTGAATTTTGAAACCCTATTGAGAAAGTACATCTTGTCCCCACAACACCATGGGCACAAGCAAAACAAATGGCTTTACAGAAGCTGTGTGGCCTTCTGGTTCCATTCCTGAATTAGATGGTGACTTTGATAACTGTGACTGCTTCCCCCAATCCCAGTGAGGGCTTGGGGCACCTCTGTGAGGGTCCAGGTGGGGGGGGTCAATTGGCTTTAAAAATGACAGTCACATCATCTCTGGTATCTAAAATACCAGTGAGTGTTATCTGTTGCCCCCGTAATGACAGAGTACATTTGCAAGTGTGATGTTTATCAGAAATTTCCTGCACCCATAATATTTTTGGGGTTCTTGTAGAGCCAAATCCTCCCACCCTTGTTTTACATTCTTTTACAGGGGATGGTGAATCGTGCAGAAAAGGAATCAATTATGCCATACAGGTCCCTTGGGGGACAGTACAGGGTGGAAAAGGGGTCCCAGCCATAATGTTAATTTCATCATTAGAGTCTGAGTCTATGACCCCAGGGAAAACAAAAAGTCCTGAAAGGATGGTTGAAGATCTCCCCAGTAGTAAAGCACTTTTCTGGGGCCCTGGTGGTCCAAAAATTCCTGTGGGGAGTAAATGAACAGAAGAATCAAGCAACATTACTGTGGTTGAGGGTGCCAGGTCCATTCTGGCACTGCCTGCAGTTTCTGGGCAAAGACTTGAGGAGACCCTCTGTTGGGCACCTGTGGGGTTGGCATCTGTGGCAGCTGAGGCATTTGTGTCTGAGCACGGCCCCATTCCACACTCCAGTTCCACTTTCCCTGGATCAGGCAACCTTCAGAATCATACTTAGAGCAACACTGGTTAGCGAAATGATGCCCCTTGGAGCACCATGGGCATACATTAGAGGCTTTAAATTTATTTATTTTCTGAGTGAAGCAGTCTTTTTTAAGGTGACCAGGTTTGCTACAACTAAAACAAATTCTTGAAATTCCAGAGGGACCTTTAATGGCTGCAAAAGCTGCTGCCATGGCTTCATACTGATGTTCTATTGTTCCAATGCAGTTGCATGCTTCAATCATTTCAATTAAGGTCGGGTCCTGGTTAGGCAAAGACTTAAGGAGTTCTTTACAGTACATGTTTTCATTTTCAACAGCAAGTTTTAAAAGCAAAATTTCTCGAACCTTAAGATTATCAACCTGCTTGAGGTGGTCAATAAACTGCATGTATGGTTTGCGTGCCTCTTGCACAATAGTTGTGAATGCTTTTTGTGGCTTTTGTGCATTGGACACCTTAAGAAAGGTTTGGCGAACTGCATCCTGAACTCCCTCAAGGGCTTCCCTCAGGCATTCTCAGGCCTGGGCAGCAGGATGTGTGTGACCCTGTTCCCATAAGCTGTCTAATTGTCAGGTTTGCCAGGGTCTGATTAACATGTCCCACATAAGATACAAGAAGATTTTGCAGGCTCTTTTCCCACTCTTTTTCCCATAAAGCATATTGAGTGGGGGATAACAAAAACTGAGCAAGCGACCTTAAATTGTGTGGTGTCGTGATGTGAGCAGAAAACACAGAAGTTAACAAGTTGGGGAAAAACAGGGAGCTTATGCCATGCTCTGCCACTGTCCGTCAAAGCTCTTTGATCACCCAAAAAGGCAGAAGTTCCCATTGGGCAGTTCGCTTTCACATACCTGAGTAGATTACCGGTGCCATAATTGTCTCTGCAATGTCCAGTTCCCCCTCCCTCAATGCTTGCTGTTTCAGGAGGGCCCAGTTTTCATGGGGATCGGGGAGATAAAGGTCTGGTTTGTTCTCAGGGTTGACAGGTCTGGGGGCAAGGGGATCCCTTCCATCATCCTCACTGTCACTGTCATCTGGGCAATAGGCAGTGGCAAAAGCATCTATGGATTGTGAGGGGTCCCTCTCCCTCAGACTCAATAGGGGAAGGCTGAAGGTTGTATAGAGAGGGGTGCAGTCTCTCCAGATTGTAAAGAACCCTGAGACTCAGCCTCAAAGGGAGGGCAAGAGGCATCCCATTTATCTTTAGCATGGAACTTTTCTTGGGCTTTTAGGACCTCAAAAGTCACGCTCCAGGAGGCAAGCATTTTTGCAGCCTCTTTATCTCCCTTTGTCACATAGTTCCACAGCTTAACTACCACATCGTCCCACAAATCTGCCATAAAGATTGTGTTTGAGGTAATTCCTGGCAGCTTAGATGCTGTCCATTTCAGCATGATTTTTAAATCATGTGCAAGCAAAGATTTGTCATGCTTATCTGATACCTTGGGAAGGCTGACCTGGAACAGAGATTGGACAGAGCTAAGAGAATAAAGTAGGTGTTTATTAAAAGGCCTTTAAGGATATGCCTTGGGCAGTACAACAGCCTGGCCAGGGCTACACCCAAGGTAGACTTAAAATGGTCACAAAATGGATGACCGGTCACAAGGTCTCACACTTTTATAAGTTTTGGTCCATTTGCATATTGGGGTTAATTGTCCAATTACAGCTTTGGGTTATGAAATCCCATCCTTCTTGTTTTCTCTCTTCAGTCTGCTATTTTTTATGCTTTTGGGCCTAAAAACTTGTACTCGTTGTCTTTGGTCTTCAGCAGGAAAAGGATTTGTTTTGTCTACCTACTCTGTGAAGAGAGCTTATTGGAACTTAATATGAGGCTCAGAACTACACCCCTAGGCAGCACAGAATCTGAAAAACATGAAAGATAAAACTTAAGGCATTATGTTGTGAGAGTCGGCCCAAAGACCTTTTAATATGTCTCACGCTTTCGTCGTGGATAAGAAATCTTGGGGAGCAGGGGACTGGGACCCTCAAGCTGATACGTGAAGTTGCTACCGGACCTTACCAGGTGTGTTTGCTTGGGAACATGACTCATGTCTGGTGCCGGATTTGCATCCTGCTAGAACAATGGGGCCACGGTTCGCTGCCTGAGTACTGTACCACCTGTGCCTGAGCTGCAGTGGAACCAGCTTGCCCTGTTCCCCCCCCTCCATTGTGCATGGGCCTCGACTCCGATCACGAGAATTCTCCCCCACTCTGGCTGGCTGCCTTTCCCCTCAAAACGACCTATATATTCAGCCATGGAGGAGACTCCTCTTGAGGCCTCCCCACGGACAAGATGGACCTATTAGCAACGCCACGAGGACACCATTATCTTTTACTTCCTCCTTCATGGTTCTGCTTTCTCTTGCTAAGCCTACCAGAGCTAGCACGTCTGTGTCAGTTAGCTGAGCAGTACTCTCAGTCCTGCTTTCTAGCTGTATCCCCATACCCCTCATCTGCCAATTGCTCCATATGCCTCTGCCATCCTGTTTTTGTTCTGGGGGAGGGGGCCGTGGGCTACCTTGGGGCAGCAGCCATCTTGTCTTTGTTCTATGGCGGCCATGTGAGCTGCCTGGGGGTGGCAGCCATTTTGTCTTTGTTCCAGCGGGGTTATATAATAATTTGCTTTTGTTGGTTAAACCATTCCCTGTTGAGGCATGTTTTATGTTTTTCATGTTATGCTGTTAATGTTTTTGATTTATCTGCTAGTTTGTAAAAGTTCTGTAATGGTTTATTCCAAGTTCCCCCCATTCCCCTTCCCTGATGGTATGTTTCCCGCCTCTGGAAATCCCCTAAGCTTGTTTACCCAGAGACAGTTTCCTGTCAATCATTTGTAACTCCCTTCCCGGTGCCTGTCAGTCTCCAGGAAGCTTCTCCCTTCTTCCAGAAAGATCGGGAGAAGTCAGTCCCTGATTGGGGCAGGCTTGGGAAATCCCCCACCCCTCATTTTCGATTCGTTGTCTGTATACCATCCCCTTTCTCCTGATTGGTTACCCATCTTGTGTACGCCCCTTTTTCTGGTCCCTTATAATCTCTTACCCCGCCCCTGCTCGGCACTTCGTGCCTCGGTGCTTCGTGGCTTCGTAGCTTTGTGCGTCGTGCTGAGCAGGTGCAGGATGACAATAAACGCCAACCTGTAGCACTGCCACGAAGTCTCCTTTTCCTGCCTTCGTCGTATCCTCCTCAACAGCGCTTGTGTAGCTAAAAGCCTTACCCACCGGGGGGAAGTCGCCGGTCCGCCTGTGACTGCCTAACTGAGCTGAGACGGTTCCCTGCCAGGGCAGCCGGGACTAGCTGAGAAATCGCTTCTCAGCGGGCAGAGGAACTCGCTTCAATTCCCTCTTTTGTACAATTTTCTTTTTGTTATTGTGTCTATTGCTATTCTATTTTTATTTATTAGTAAAATTGTGGCTCTGAGGTTTTTAACATCTTGTATTTTTTTTTGTTTTTCTCCCCCACACTGTCATGGGGGAGTGGAGGGGGACAGGGGTCACACAGCTTTAACCTTTTCCTCACTGTAAAACCATCACAGTGCCACTGATGACAGTCCTCTGAGTCCAGCAGTTCAGTCAGTTTTCAATCCACCTCACTGTCCATTTAGTAGTCCACATTATCATCAGTTGGTCTATAAGGATGTTATATGTCAAAAGTCTTGTTGAAATCAAGGTAACAACATCCATTGCTCTCCCTTCATCCACTAAGACAGTAATTTCATTGTAGAAGCACTATTTCCCCTTTAGATATACATGCCGACTACTGCAAGTCTCCTTTGAGTTCTTAATATGTTTGAAAATTACCTGCAGGCTAATTTGATCACTTACCTTTTTCAGGACTGAGGTGAGGCTGACTGGCCTGTATTTTCCCAAATCCTCCTTGAAGATAAGATCTTCTTTATTTTTTTTTTTTATTTCAGAGAATCACAGAATGGACTAGGTTGGAAAACACCTTTGAGATCATCAAGTCCAACTTATGACCTAACACCTCCTTATCAACCAAACCATGGCACTAAGTGCCACGTCCAGTCCCTTTTTAAACACCTCCAGGGCTGGTGACTCCACCACCCCCCTGGGCAGCCCATTCCAATGCTCAATTTTATTTGTTTTCTTTCAGTTTTCATGAGCCTTCCCCTAACACCATGAGCTTTCAAAGTTAATCAAGAGTGACCTCACAGTGACACTGGCCAGCTCCCTCAGCATTTACAGGTGCAACCCATGAGGTCCTATGGATTTGTGCCATTTGCTTATTTTTTCTGTAACCTTCTTCTCCACCCAGGATAAGTCTTCATTTCTCCAGACTTTCCCAATTGTCTCAAGGGCCTGGGATTGCTGAAAGCAAGTCTTACTGATGCCTTGGGCTCCAAATCCAGCCCAGGGTGCTCTGGGGAGGATAGCCCCAACCTGTAGAGGGAAGGCAGCTGGAGATCCAGCCTGAGCTCTGACCTGGTGGTCCATGAGCAGCATAAAAGCAGGGAGAAGCCCTGCAAGCGCTTGGAATGTGGGAAGAGCTTCAGCCAGAGCTCCAGCCTGATCGTCCACCTGATGAACCACACTGCAGAGACACCTTACAAGTGTGGGGAATGTGGGAAGAGGTTTCAGACCAGCTCCAATCTCCTCCTGCATCACTGGATTCACACAGAGACTGGACAGAGCTAGAGAATAAAGTAGATATTTATTAAAAGGCCTTTAAGGGTACACCTTTGGCAGTACAACAGCCTGGCCAGGGCTACACCCAAGGTAGACTTAAAATGGTCACAAAATGGACGACTGGTCACAAGGTCTAAAACTTTTGTAAGTTTTGGTCCATTTGCATATTGGGGTTAATTGTTATCCTAGGTTACAATGTAAGTTGTGCCCAAAGTATGTATTCGATCACCATCTTCATGAGCTGTTGAAACCAGGTGGGGCAGTGTTTCCCTTATCTTCTGTTAATAGGCCCAACAATGCCTTGCTGCATGACTCAAAGATAACTCCCTCTGGGAGCTATCTCTGTTAATTGGGCCATCAAGGACCCACTGCATGACTCATAGAATGATATCATCCCATTGTGAGATGCTCTGCCCAGGGGGAGGAGCCAAGCATTCCCACCCGGATATAATCTGGGGTTTGGGATAGCACAAGCAGCCTTACCCACTGGACTTCCAGAGGACCAGAGCTATCAGACCTTTCTACAGGATTGTGGACCTGCAGCTAGAGAGCCGAACTGGTAGTACTGTTCAGCTCATGACAGGAGTGAATTCGCTAGGCCTCAAGCCTTGGCAAAGGGAAGCGGAATTTTGACAAAGGAATGCAGAAAATAACGGTGTACCTGGTACGGAACATGCTTTGCTAACAAATTCTAGGCATACCTGTGTTAGTTACTACGAGGCGTATGTTAAGCAATATTATTTGGCAATATTACTTGTTATATAATGCAAGAGTATATAAGCTTGGCTAGGCGGATCAATAAACGGCTTCATATGAGCAATCAATGGAGTCCACGTCTCTTTGTCAATCACCATAAATGGTGCCCTCATCTGAGGAGCGATCTTTGCCTAGCTGAGCGATTGTATGGTGAGCCCTGCAGAACAAAGTGCCGCTGAAAGAAGCGGGAAGCCGGCTGGTGACAATTCCTCCAGGAGTGGGAGGTGAGCTACCCTGCTGGGTTTGGGGTTTAGCCTGCTGCAGGGAACTATGGGTCAGGGGATTTCTGGCCAAGAAAGGGACGTTTTTGAACTTATGCTTAAGCTGCTGTGGCGGCATGATAAAACTCTGCCCTTGCATGATTTAAAACTTTTATTACGTTGGGTAGCGGCAGAAGTCTCAGGAGTCCCAGAATCCACCATCTTTACATCAGATCTGTGGGACAAAGCAGGAGTTAAGTTATGGGACTCGGCCACGAGAGGAAACAAAGCCGCTGCACAAATGCTACCCTCTTGGAGAGTGACCTTTGAAGCCTTGAAGGCTCAAGAAAATTCCCAAAAGGCAGGAAAACCCTGTGCTGTTACAGCAGATTCTCAGACCACCTTAACACCTGAAGAGACTGCTGCTAAAACCCAAACTGCTGCTAACTCCTCCAGTTTGGAAGAGTCTCAGAATTCTCTAAATACCAATGAAACTGCTTCCCAGTGTCCATCTTCCCCCTCAGCCCCCCCTCCGCAACAAACACTACCTGCAGCTCCAGCTCCGTCTCTAACAGGGAAACAGGAGGGGGGCCCCCCACGCTCTATCGTAAAGGCTTTTGCTGCTAGCTACAGTGAGGACGGCGACTAGGATGGTCCAGAGGAGGATCCCTTTGATCCTGGACCTATTGATCCTGACAAAGAGCCTAATTTATATCCCCCTGACCCTCATGACAACTGGCTCCGCTTAAAACAACAAGCATTAAGAGAGGGGGATCTTGAAGTTGCTGAGAGAATTGTGGCTCCAGTAATATATTCGGGGACTAGAAAACGGGCTGCCCACTGGGAACAGCTGTCCTTCTCGGAAATTAAAGAGTTACGGCGGGAGGCTACAGAGCATGGTATCGGCTCACCGCACTTTACAAGCTTGCTTGACTCTGTGTTTGCTGCCCACACTATGACACCATATGATTTAAAGACCCTCTCCAGGATACTGCTATCTCCCATGCAATACAGCTTATGGGAGAAGGAATGGGAAAAAGGCTTGCAAAGCCTTCTGTTAACTTACATAGGCCACGCAAATCCAGCCCTGACTGCTCTTACTATCAGGCAGCTCATGGGGACAAGTCCGTACTCTGACCCAGCTACCCAGGCGCGAGATTGCCCGCGGGAAGCCCTTGATGGAGCTCAAGATGCGGCTCGCCAAGCCTTTCTTTAAGGTCCCTGATGCAAAAACACCCCTGAAGGCATTTACAACCATTGTCCAGGGCCCCAAGAGCCGTATATGCAGTTCATTGATCGCCTTAAACAAGCACTAGAACGCCAGATTGATAATGCAGATGCCCGCGAAATTTTGCTTTTAAAGCTTGCTGTTGAAAATGCAAATGCTGACTGTAAAAAACTCCTAAAGTCCCTGCCGAACCAAGAACCAACCCTTGTCGAAATAGTTGAAGCATGCAATCGTATTGGAACTTTGGAACATCAGTATGAGGCCATGGCTGCAGCTTTTGCAGCAGCCAAGGAGGCTTCTGACACTTCAGCAGTTTGCTATGGCTGTGGAAAGCCTGGCCACCTTAAAAAAGACTGCGTTGCTCAGAAAGGAGCTAAGTGTAAGATTCCTGATATATGCCCTTAATGCCGTAAGAGTCGTCATTTCGCTAATCAATGTCATTCTAAGTATGATTCTGAAGGTCGCCCAGTCCAGGGAAACCGGAACAGGAGCGCGGAGGGTCAGCGCCGCGTGATGATACAAATCCCTCAGCCGCCAACACAGCTGGTCCTGCCACAGATGCCAGCGCCAGCCCCGCTAGACCCACAAGCACAGCCACTGAGAATGCCCAGCCAAAGACCATCTCAAGTCTACGCCCAGCAACCGCAGGCAGTTCCAGACAAGACCTGGCAACCTCAGACACAGTAACGTTGCTTGATTCCACTGTTCATTTGCTCCCTACAGGAATCTTTGGCCCACCAGGACCTCAGACGAGTGCCTTGCTGGTGGGCAGGTCCTCAACTACCCTCCAAGGGCTTTTTGTCTCCTGCCAGGAGTCATAGACTCAGACTCTGTAGGGGAAATAAAAATCATGGCTTGGATCCCTTTCCACCTGTACTGTTCCACAAGGAGCACGCACTGCACAATTGTTTCCCTTTGCACACAATCTGTCACCCCCTGTAGCAGAGTGTGACACAAGAGAGGGAGATTTGGCTCCACGGGAACCCCAGAAGTATTATGGGTGCAAGAAATTTCTAATAAACGTCCTGTTTATAAATGTACCCTGTACTGCGGGGACAGCAGGTGACAATCAGGGAATTTTGACACAGGGCAGATGTAAGCATTGTCTCTCAGGCCAAGTGGCCCCCCACTTGGCCCCTCACAGAGGTGTCACAAACCCTCACTGGAATTGGGGGAAATAGCTACAGTCATCAAAGTCGTTATCTCATTCAGGTAACAGACCTGACGGTCGCATAGCCTCTGTAAAGCCATTTGTACTGCCTGTGACCATGGTGTTGTGGGGACAAGATGTGCTCTCTCAATGGGGACTTAAAATTCAGTCGGATTTTTAACTGGGGCCATTGCGGCGTGTGACACCCTGAAATTAACCTGGAAAACTGAGACACCTGTCTGGTGGGTCAATGGCCCCTTCCATTGCCCAAACTACACGCACTCACTGACCTTGTCCAGGAGCAGCTGCAAAAGGGACATATAATCCCCTCTACCAGTCCCTGGAACTCACCTGTGTTTGTTGTTAAGAAACAAACTGGCAAGTGGCACTTGCTCCAAGATCTCCGCAAAATTAATGATATCATTGAGGACATGGGACCCTTCAGCCTGGTTTGCCTTCCCCAACCATGATTCTCCGAGATTGGCATTTGACAGTCATTGATTTAAAAGACTGCTTTTTCGATATTCCTTTGCATCCTGATGATGCTCCTAAATTTGCCTTTTCTGTTCCAAGCCTTAACATGCAAGCCCCCTTGCAGAGATATCACTGGGTGTCTTTGCCGCAGAGGATGAAATGCTCACCCACTATTTGCCAGTGGTTTGTTGCAAGGGTCCTTGACCCCATTCACCAGCAAATGCCTGCTGCTTTGTTATATCATTACATGGATGACATCCTTGTTGCAGCAGAAAAACAGGAAATCATGGAGGAAGCCCTAACCCTTGTCACTGCTGCTGTAACCCAAGCAGGGCTTTGTGTTTCTCCTGAAAAAATTCAGAGTCAACCCCCCTGGAGATATTTGGGATGGCACATTAGGACCCAGAGTATTTCTCCTCAGCCTTTGCAGATTCACGCTGACATTTGTACTTTGCATGATGCTCAGAAGCTTTTGGGGAAAATTAATTTGGTTCGTTCCTTATTAGGAATTTCAAACACTGATTTAGGCCCTCTGTTTGAGCTACTAAAGAGAGAGCCTGATCTCCTTTCACCTCGGCACCTCACACCAGAAGCCTGCCAGGCACTGCAAGTGGTAGCTGACGCTATCTCCAATTGGCAGGCAGCCCGATGGGCCCCTGAGTTGCCCTTCTCATTGATAATCCTGAATCCAGCTAAACAACCTCATGCTTTGATTTTCCAGTGGGATCCTAAAGCACCTGACCCCTTGCTGATTATTGAATGGATTTTTTTGCCACATCAGATGTCTAAAACTGTAACTACACAACATGAAATGTTTGCCTTGCTCATTGTTAAAGCGAGACAGAGAATCACCACACTTGCGAGGTGTGGATTTCCGTTTTATCTGTTTGCCTGTTACTGCTTTCTATTTACAGTGGCTGTTGCAAGAACCTGAAGTTTTTCAAATAGCTGTTGCTGACTTTTCTGGACAGCTTTCTACACATCCCCCGAAGCACAGACTTGTGGCCACCAGTTTTAATCTCCTGATGCGACCCAAGAGAAGTGAGATCCCTCTACAAGCTCTAACTGTTTTTACAGATAGGTCTGGCCGCACTCAGAAGTCAGTGCTGCTGTGGTGGAACACCGATCTCGCCCAATGGGATTCGGATGTCACTACAGTTTCAGGTTCTCCCCAGATTGCTGAATTGGCAGCTGTTGTCCGAGCCTTTCAGCGTTTTGCTTCTCCTTTAAATTTAATAACAGATTCTGCTTATGTTGCAGGACTTGTGGAGAGGGCTGAAGCTGCTGTATTGAGGGATGTGCCCAACAAAGATCTGTTTCACTGGTTACAACAACTTGTTTTCCTTTTAGATAACAGACAGCACCCCTACTTTGTTATGCATGTTAGGTCTCACACTACCTGGTTTTATTGCAGAAGGAAATCGCCAAGCAGACTTACTTACTTTACCTGTTCAATTACCAGATCGCTTTTCTCAAGCTAAACTCAGTCACTCATTCTTTCATCAGAATGCTGCTGCACTTACCTTTGACTTGACCACACGCCAAGCTGCTAGTATTGTGGCTGTGTGCCCAGATTGTCAGAGGCACTCCTTCCCCACCCTTGCGGGAGGTGTTAACCCTAGAGGACTCGAAAGCCTCCAAATTTGGCAGACAGATGTTACTCATTTTTCTGATTTTAGGAGACTCAAGTACATTCACTCCTCTATTGACACCTTTTCAGGTGCCTTGTTTGCCTCCTGTCACACAGGAGAATCAGCTAAGGACGTTTGCCGTCACTTTGCGAGTGCCTTTGCAGTCCTGAGAATCCCCTTGCAGATCAAAACTGATAATGGCCCTTCATACATTTCCCAGAGAGCTGCGAAGTTTCTTGCTCTCTGGGGGGTAACACACAAAACGGGGATTCCTCACTCCCCCACAGGACAAGCCATTATCGAAAGGGCTCATGCCTCACTGAGGCGCCTTCTGTTGCAACAGAAAGGGGGAATGGGGAATGCCACCCTGGCAGAGCGATTGCAGAAAGCATTGTATGTGTTTAACTTTTTAAATTGCTCACTCATGGATCCTAACCCTCCAATTGTAAGGCATTTTGACAACAGCTCCAGGTTGGAAGTAAAGCAGAAAGCCCCAGTCCTAATTAAGGATCCAGAAACAGGTAAAATTATGGGGCCCTATCCCCTTGTCACATGGGAAAGAGGTTTTGCTTGTGTCTCCACAGAAATTGGCCCCAAATGGCTCCCGGCCAAGAATGTGAAACCATTCAGAGAACCCCTGGAGACCTCTCCTGAAGATCCTGATCGACCTGGCACTCCCCCCGCGGTTTCACCCGCTTCACCCTCGCCTCCGCCTCTCTCAGCTGAATCCAAAACTGCTGAGAGCCTGCAACCACCTGTGCCAACTTCTACCCAGCCTGAGAAGACTCGTTAACCCCTCACAAGCTGGAAGACCCAGAAGCAGTCGAAAGACATGTTCAAAGGACTCGCAGAATGCTTAGCCTGTTGTTGCAGCAACACAATGATGGTGATGTTTGTGATATAACACAGGCATTGCACTATGCTCGCATTTGTGCACAGGAGCGCATAGAAAGGGTGGCACGGTGTCAGTCACATAATTTTAGCTGTCGCCCTGTTGTGACAGCTGTTTGTCTACAGTGTATGGTACAAACTACCCGTAGAATTTCATATATTGTTAGTATTTTATGTTATCATTGCTATTGCCAGATTACTACATCATTTACTCTGCTTGCATTTATTATGGATCAACTAGGGCCTGAAGTGCTTCGGCAGCACCTCTCTGGTCCTAGACATTTCCGGCAATTTGATTTACGGGGATTTTTGCAGAGAATAGAATCTGTAGACCAATGTGCTTTAGCTATTACTGTATATAATCAAACAAGAGATAAGCTGATTGTTGAATTGTGGGATAAGCAAGCTATAATCAAGACAAGATGTGGAGAATTCAGATATTAACCCTTTTATACCTATGGATTCTCTACAAAGGGGAGGTGGCTGCTATATCACCCCTTCCTGAATGTAATGTGTGGCTTACGCTAGCTCAAGCTTTGAATGAGTCTACACTGTGCCTGTCCATGACTTCTCCTGGTGATCCTTTCCAGACTTGTCTAGTAGCTATACCTTTTGGGGAAAACTGAATGGGATACCCTATACAATGAAACAATGCACAAGGATTGTATCGCCCCAGGCCGAATTGAGCCACTGTGGTGGTGCAATGAAGAATATCGTAAAAAGAATAATAGGCCTGCGGGTGGTATTTTGTCAATGATAGATGGTTAGGGGTTAACAAGGTTTCTGATTTTTTCCCCCTCTCCTTGCCACCCCAGGAATTGGACATTTTTGGATCCATGCAAGCCTTTGCATGTTTTTATTTACACTATACCACTGGGCCTTTTGCTGACAAAAAGTTTGGCCTTGATGTCTCAGGCACGGGAATTTATGCCAATGCCTCTGCCTGGTGCAATCATACCCTGCCTCAGCCCATCACACCTGGGATTGCCTCTATTGGTTTGATGGACAATATTTTTTTGATATGTGGAAACAGAGCTTAGAAGGGAATACCAGGAAGGGCCGTGGGAGGTCCTTGCACCTTTGAGCGACTAACAATGTTTCACTCTTTCCGGGACAACTTGCCATCTCTGCGCAGCTTAGTAAGAGCAAAACGCAGCACACACACATACAGCCCTGACTGTGATGATAATGTGGAGTCCTGGAACCTTGGAGACCGAGTGTTTGCCTCAATTATTCCAGCTATAGGCACAGCACATGCACTGAAGACTTTGAATAACCTTGGCTGCTGGCTTGCAAAACAAACTAATGCTACTAGTTCTTCTTTAACAGGCTTGCTAACAGATGTTGATAGTGTAAGACATGCGACACTTCAAAACAGGGCTGCGAGCGACTTCTTGCTTTTGGCCCAAGGACACGGTTGCGAAGATTTTGAAGGCTTGTGTTGCATGAACTTTTCTGACAACTCTTTGTCCATTCATGCAAACATACAGGCTCTCCGAGACAGCGTGACCAAATTAAGGGTATTAGAGGATAGTGACTGGCTTGGACACTTGCTTAGCGGATGAGGGCTTACTGGCTGGCTCAAACATGTAGCTAAAACAGGAATTTATATCTTAGCCATATTATTGCTTATGATGATTTGTTTGCCATGTATCTTGCAATGTGTGCAGAGACTGATTGATAAGGCTACCAAGAAGATCCTCTTGGTAGAACAGAAAGGGGGAGATGTGGGCCTGCAGCTAGAGAGCCGAACTGGTAGTACTGTTCAGCTCATGACAGGAGTGAATTCGCTAGGCCTCAAGCCTTGGCAAAGGGAAGCGGAATTTTGACAAAGGAATGCAGAAAATAACGGTGTACCTAGTACGGAACATGCTTTGCTAACAAATTCTAGGCATACCTGTGTTAGTTACTACGAGGCGTATGTTAAGCAATATTATTTGGCAATATTACTTGTTATATAATGCAAGAGTATATAAGCTTGGCTAGGCGGATCAATAAACAGCTTCATATGAGCAATCAATGGAGTCCACGTCTCTTTGTCAATCACCATACAGGATCACTGCTTCGACAAGACCATTTCATCTGGACTGCTACTACCACCCTAACTAACAGGGTGTCAGGTTGTATTCTGACTCTGTCAGTGGTTTTTTGTACTATTGCATTTATTTTACTTTACTTTGTTTTATTTTCTTTTATTTATTTTCTTTTCCTCTTATTAAATTGTGTTTCTGACTTGGAGTCTCTCACTAGTTTTGCTTTCAAACCAGCACAATTGTCCAATTACAGCTTCAGGTTATGAAGTCCCATCCTTCTTGTTTTCTCTCCTAAGTTCACTGTTGTTTTATGTTTTTGGGCCTAAAAACTTTTTCCCGTTGTCCTTGGTCTTCAGCAGGAAAAGGATTTGGTTTTTTCCCCTACTCTGTGAAGAGAGCTTACTAACACTTAATATAAGGCTCAGAACTACACACCTAGGCAGCACAGAATCTGAAAACAATGAAAGTTAACTTAAAGCATCATTTCCAGTGATAACTGAGTGAGCATGTCCTCTGTCACCAGGTTTCCTTCCCCATTCAGCAGCGGGCCCACATTTCTCCTAATCTTCCTTTTGCTATTGACATACCTGTAGAAACCCTTCTTGTTGCATTTCACATTTGTTACACAAAATAGGAACCAGATTTGCAGATCCTCTTTCAAGAAGACTCAGACACAGGCTAAGCATAAGTATATTTATTCATATTTATTGCTCATACTCATGATCCCTCCAGCAAGGGGAAGTCCCAGGACCTTTCATAAGTCAACACACTCCTGTCTCCCCATAAATCTTCCATATTCTTTATTCCCCTTTGTCATGGGTTAACACAGCTTGGTTTTTAGTTAAGGGAGAAACAGTCCTCTGTAACCTGGTAAGGACCTGTTAATTTCCTGTGGAAGGGACAGGGACCTATCAGAGGCCAATTTTTACATACTGGCATTGTTTAACCACTGAGGAAACTGGATGCGCCTTTGGGAACACATATATGAAGTCCTGACTGTGTCCGAGCTGGCCCTTTCCCTTCCAGCTGGAGGAGCAGGTAACAACCGCCCCTCCTGGGGCCACTCCGTGGAGCAGCCCAGGCCAGCCAGGCCCGCTACTCCTACCTGTTGGGGGGAGCTGGCCCCAGCCTGGCCGTGCCCCTGCACCCCATTAGCTGCCAGCAGGGGGGGAGGGGAGGCTACAGCTTAACATCTAGCTAAGTTTGAAGTCTATCCCCCCCCCGGGCCAGGCCAGATAGCAGCTCCAGGCTTGGGTTAGGTCAAGCCCACCCTGATTGTCATCGAGGGGTGGGCAGGAGGCATCCATCAGCTAGGCTCTGAGATCCCTCGGCATGAGAGGCTGCCACCTGGCAGAGATCATGTGACCACTGCAGCTCCCGGACAAGATATTAACTCTTTCCTTGCACAGATGAAACTTCCAAGGCCCTAACCCTTCTCTAAGTGAGAGAAAAGGCCAAACTGGGGACATGTAAAGGGACAATATGAAGATATCAAAGTTGGTGAAGGAAGAGTTACCCCTTAGATGGAAGAGATGAGAAGATGCCTAGGCTGAAAGTCTTCTGTGAGCCGTGGTAACAGACTGTACTATGCTAGAATATCTCTTTAAACCATGGGAAAAGTATGCATTTTGGGGAGATGATTATTCAGATTTGTGGATTTGAGCAAAGGTATCTGTGATTGACTGAGTGAATATTGAACTAGTAGTTGTGATCCTGTGATCCCATGAGATGTTTGAACAGAGATAAGAAGCCCTCTGCGCCAGTGAAGAAGTGAGAAGAAATCTCTGTTCTATGAGATGAAGAAATTCTTTGCCTTTGAAGTTGCTTATCTTTAAAATGATACTCCAAAGCGTCCATGACCCATATGCAGCTCGGGAAGGCTGCCGATGGGAGGGACTTCACAAAGCAGGTTCCCGGGTGCTGCTTTTGGGAAAGTTAAAAGCCACAAGCAGACTGTTCTTTCTTGTGGAAAGTTACCACCACAAATCAGGAGAGACTTCTCTCTCGTAAAGGACTGATGAGGGACTGTTTTGTAAGTGGTACTGACCTAGAGTTCCAAGTTTTGTCTTTATACGTTGTCTGTAAAAAAGAAAAGAAGCTGATGGGGGAGGAGGAGTGTTTTGAAAGTTTAATTTTGATTTTCATTCTTTTCTTTTAGTGTCTGTTAATAAATCTGTCTTTGTACCCTTTAAGATTTGAGCCTGCTTTGCTTTTCTCCTGATCCTATCTCACAGCAGAGTTCTGGTAGACGCTCAAACCACTACACTAAATTTGGCAAACAGACAGGTGAACGTGAAACCACTACATGAATTTGGTGTTTCCGCCCGGTTTCGAACTAAACCATCACACCCTTGCAACATCCCTCACCAGAGTCAACTCCAGGTGGGTTTTGGCTTTCCTAACTCCATACCTGCATGCTTGGACAGTAGATTCCTCCCAGGACACTTAACCCTTTCCACCTCTTGCTTGCTTCCTTTTTATATTTGAGTTTTGTTAAGAGCTCTGTGTTCATCCATGCAGGCCTCCTGCCACCTTTGTTTGATTTTCTGCACATCAGGATGGGCAATTTTTGAGCTTGAAGGTGATCCTTGAAAAGTCAACTGGCTTTTCTGGACACTTCTCTCCAGGGTCATATCTCAGGGGATTCTTTCAAGTCGATCTCTGAACATGTCAAAGTCTGCTCTTCTGCAGTCTGAGATTATGATCTTGCTATTTGCTTTGCTATTCTGTTATTTTCCTCAAGATGCTGAGCTCCACTGTCTCATGGTCACTGCAATCAAGGCTACCTTGACCTTCCCATCCCCAAAGAATTCATCCTTGCTTTTTAGTATCAAGTCTAGTGGAGCATCTCCCCTTATCAGCTCCTTGATCACCTGTGTCAGGAAGTTAACATCAATGCATTCCAGGAACTTCCTGGATTAATTGTGCCCTCCTATGTTGCCCTTTCAGCAGATATTGGTGTGGTTCAAGTCCTCCATAAGGACCAGGACCTGAACACATGAGGCTTCTTCCACTTGTCTGAAGAAGACCTCAAATACTTGTTCCTGATCAGGGTGTCTGTAGCAGACACCCACTACAATATCACTCATGTTGGCCTGCCCTCTAATCCTGATCCATAAACTATCATCATCCATTCCTAGGCAGAGCATCATGCATCCCTGCTGCTCTCTGTGCATAAGGATATGTCCAGAGGACAACTCTTCCTCCTTGCCTTTTGGGAAGAACCTGTATCCATACATTGCAGCATTCAAGTCGTGTGAGCTATCCAACCATGTCTCTATGATCTGCAGAATTTCATGCAGACCTCTTAACTCCTCCTGTTTGTTCCTTATGCTGCATGCATTAATGTACAGGCACTTCAGAGAAGGCACCCAGTTTTGCTGATTTCCCAGAAAGGGTGTGAGAGCTTCCCCCATCATGCTATCCTCTCAGCACGTTCTTATTTATGTGCATATGCTTGTGATACTTCTCTTTCTGCCTTCTTTTGTAGATTATGATGTCTCTCCTATGCCTTTCTCTTGACAACCCAGGCCATCACTTTCTCCCTTGGTTGATTGTGGGTCATAGTCATCTCCCTGTCATTTCTAGTTTAACTCTCTCTTCACCAGGTTTAACAGTCTTTTGGAAAAAATTATTTTTCTCCACTTGGTCAGGGGGATCTTGTCTCTTCTAAGCAGTCCGAAATCCTCAAAGAGGATCCCATGGTCATAAAAGAAAAATCCTTGTTGTCGACACCAGCTGCACAATCAGCTGTTGACCTGCCAGATCTGTCAACTCTTCTTCTAGCCCTTCCCACTCAATGGCAAGATTGAGGAGAAAAACACCTGGACTCCTTGTCTGCTACTTATTTAAAGGAAGGAAGAACAAGAACTTACAGTTTCATGAGAAGAGCTCCAACATGCCTGTTACAGCAGTTAAAAGCTACAGTCTAACAGGTGAAACTGTTGCAATTTGTCCTAATTGTGACATCCAGGATTATATACAAAGAAAGAAACCCAACATTTTAATTCATAATTTATGCAAACCAGGTTTCATTCGCAATACAATGCATTTGGGCCAACCACACAATTATTTCATCTCATGGAATAGCAACATTTTTAATCACTTTGAGGGATTACCTGACTGTTGGAGTGCAAGCCCCCTGGGTTTCCCAGGGGGAGAGCATACAGGGGTTGAATTGAAGCCTTTAGAGAAATTAAAATATATTAAGCCATGTAAATATGAAATAGAAGCTTAGACCTTAGTTTTAAGCAAGTAGACTCTAAGTGCCTTAGGAATCAGTCAGCTAGCACAAAAGCCCAGAGCCCTTAGGCCTGGTAACTCAGCTTTAGACATAACAAAAACATTTAAGGACATTGCTCATAGTACTAGGTAGAGTAGGTACAATTTTTACATGAATGAGATAGAAGCTTTTACGTTAATAGATATGCTATATGAATAGGTTTTAGTGTAAGGACTGATGCTAACTTTCGTAGTTTTTCAGTTTTAAGCACTTTCAAAGTTAGGTTTAGACTGGTGTAGAGAGAATGTTTTAGAAGTGTGTTCTTAGTTAATTGGACAACCTATAGATAAGGATATGAATATGCATTTAGAGTTTATGGATAAAAATTCCCTGGTTTTGGGGCAATGGTATCGATTCATCAATTCTTTGGTGATCGATCCATCCTCCTGCCAGAGAGAATGGGGCTTTGCCAGGGAGCTGTGGCCAGGGAGCTGTTTCCAGGACTTTGTCAGGTATTATATCGCTTGGGGGGTGCTTCTGCTGTTTCTGCTAGTGTTGCTGCGTGAGGGGTGCTGCTGCTGCGGCTGCTGCTGCTATGGCAGTAGCTTCTGCTGCTTTGGTTGCTGCTGCTACGGCAGTAGCTTCTGCTGCTTTGGCCGCTGCTGAGGGGAACGCTGCTCTGGACCGGGAACCTGTCTTTCCTTGCAGCCAGGACTTTTTGCCAATTCGCCTTTCCCTGTGGCAGGGGCCCCCATCCAGCCTGCTTTCCCCTGTGATCAGAACCCCTTGCTGATCAGCCTTCTCCCCTGGGCCGGGTTTCCCTGTCACTCTGTTTTCCCTGTGGTTGGGATTCTCTATTAAGCTTTTTGCCTTACTGGGACTTTAAGTATTGTAACTTTCAGTAAGACTGCATTATTAGAACTCCAGCCTTCGAGACTGGTGCATTTATAAAATAAATACCTTTGTAATAACCAGAAAATGCTCTTGGCCTTTTAAGATCTTAAACCCATGATTAGCTCAACACCTGACCATTCAGCTTCAGCAGGAAGTCAGAATGGATCCTTAAGTAGAAAAGCAGGGGGAAAAATGATGCTTTTTATCCCACTAACTTCATGCACTTGTAATAACTGTGACTATTACTTACAAACACTGACAGACTTGGGACATTGACCACCTCTGTAGGAAGACTGCTCCAGTGTTTGACAACCTTCTTGGTGAATAAATGTTTCCTAATGTCAAGTCTGAACCTTCCATGATGCATCTTTGAACCATTCCCATGCAGTTTAGCACTGGATACCAGGGAGAAAGGATCAGCACCTCCCTCTCCACTTCCCCTCCTCAGGAAGCTGTAGAGAGCAATGAGGCCACCTCTCAGTTGCTTCCTTTTCTCCAAACCAGACAAACCCAGAGTCATCAGCCACTCCTCACAGACATGACTTCCAGCCCTTTCACCAGCTTGGTTGCCTTCCTCTAAAAACATTTAAAGACTTTCACATCCTTTTTAAATTGTGGGGTCCAGAAGTGCATACAATACTCAAGATGAGGCTGCACTAATGCTGAACACAGTAAGAGAATCACTTCTTTTGACCAGCTAGTTTGTCCTAGGTTAAAATGTAAGATGTGCCCAAAGTATGTATTCTATCATCATCTTCATGAGCTGTTGAAACCAGGTGGGGCAGTGTTTCCCTTATCTTCTGTTAATGGGCCCATCAATGCCTTGCTGCATGACTCAAAGATAACTCCCTCTGGGAGCTATCTCGGTTTAATGGGCAATCAAGGACCCACTGCATGACTCATAGAATGAGATCATCCCATTGTGAGATGCTCTGCCCAGGGGGAGGAGCCAAGCATTCCCACCTGGATATAATCCGCGACAGCACAGGGAGCCCTTACCCCACTGGACTTCCAGAGGACAAGAGCTACCAGACCTTTCTACAGGAATCACTGCTTCGACAAGACCATTTCATCTGGACTGCTACTACCACCCTAACTAACAGGGTGTCAGGTTGTACTCTGATTGTCAGTGGTTTTTTGTACTACTTCATTTATTTTATTTTACTTTATCTTACTTCTTTTCTTTTCCTCTTATTAAATTGTATTTCTGACTTGGAGTCTCTCACTGGTCTTGCTTTCAAACCAGCACATGGTTATACTCTGATGCATCCCAGTACATGGTTTGCCCTCTTGGCTGCTCGGGCTCACTGCTGAGTCATGTTGAGCCTACTGTCAACCAGCACCCTCAGATCTCTTCCTGCAGGGCTGCTCTCCAGCCAATTTATATTTGGGCCCAGCATTACTCTGTCCCGGGTGTAGAATCTGACATTTTTTCTTGTTAAGTTTCATGCCAATAATGATTTCCTATGGCTCCAAACTATCCAGATCACTCTGCAAGACCTCTTGTCCCTCAAGAGAATCAGCAGCACCTCCCAGTTTAGAATGCATCATCAGCAAGTTTGGTGATGATACAACTCCTGCATCCAGATCATTAATAAAATTATTGAACAGAACTGGCCCTAGAACTGGCCAGCTTACACAGGACTCCCTTTGATAAAGGGTAGATGGGGATTTGCAGCTCTAAGTTAACACTTTCACAAAACCCATGTTGGCTGTGCCTGATGGTCGCATTGTCCTTTAAATGCCTTTCAATAGCACCCAGTATAACCTTCTCCATACAGGTGCTGAGGTTAGACTAGCAGGTCTGTAGTTTCCTGGGTCTTCCCTCATGCCCTTGTAAATTGGAATAACAATAACTAGCTTGCAGTCAGCAGGGACATCCCCGGACTCCCAAGATCTTTGTCAGGTGATCATCATCAAGTATGAATACAATGTTTTCCTTGGACCTCCTCTTGCTATTAACATAGTTTAAAAAAAACCCCTTTTTTGTTGTCTGACATAACACTGGCCAGTTTCAATTCTAGTTCAGCTTTGGCCTTTTGTGTCTTTTCCCTACACATGCAAACCACTTTTTCCTCCTGAGTTCCAAGAGGAGTTCCCTGTTCAGCCAAGCTGATCTTATGCCCTGCTTGCTTGACTTTTGACACAGGCTTTAACTACTACCTGTCAGCAAGTGTACTTCATGACAATAAATTATTTAATTCTAAGATAGTACAACACTGATAGTGGAGGTACAACTGATGCCAAAGAAGGTTCTAAGCATCAGCACTTTATTGTCTTTCAGTACAGCCTTTTATACCCTTCATCTTACATGCATTACATCTGTGTGCCCTCTCTACCCTTTTGTGATTGGTCAGTACTACTCAGCATTCCACGTTTCTTTGCCTTCAATACTGTTCACCTGTCCTACACAGTTGCAGCCCATTAGGGATGAGGCTCGGCTGCAGCCCCATTCCCAATCATCACAAACTGTGTGCCTACACAACACCAATACCAAAGGTAGAAAGGAAAAATTATCTCTAATAAATCAGCATTAAATCACATACCAGCCACACAAAATGTGACAAAACATTTGAAACTCTCTCCCAAACAGCAAGAGAACCCTACCTCATGGGAGCAGGGTACCTTCTACTTAAGACTCCTTTATTGAGCTGCATCTATCTTATCTGACAGACACATTTTCCCTTTCTAAATATACTTTTCATTTCTAAACATTTTCCTTCAGAACGAGGCTAATTTCCAGATTCCTGTGCTGCTGCTTCTATTAAAGGCAGGCTAACAGAAGCTCATCTCCCCACCCCCACAAAAACTGTAGTTACTGATTTTAAAAACTTATCTCCTTCTCCACAATTTTTCTGAAATCTTACAAAGGTGAAAAGCCAAAGTTTTCTAAGTGAAACAGTTGTAATTGTAGGCATTTTTCAGTATTAAACACTGGATTTACATTGCTTTCTGCCTAATTAAATCATAGCATAAAGGAAATATATCTTCTCTTTCCTGAGAACAGAAATTCAACTCCTCCCAAGTAAAATGTCATCTTTAGACATAAACCTAGAAAAGTGTGAAGGCTTTACAAAAACATACTATTGTCTAGTCTTTGTATTAAATAAGTGAGTAAAATGCAACTATCTGAAAGCATCATGTAGCTGGTAAATCAGTTAAGGGAGAAGCAAAAGGAATGAGGGTGATGAAAGGAGTTGATCAATAGTTAACTCACGTAAGCATGAGTTAACTATTAAGTGTCAGCAAATATTGATCACAAGCCTATGAAGCAGGATGCACCTTAGCCTTGTCAAGATAAGAGAAACAGAATGCACCTTGCCAAGACAAGAGAAACAAAATCTGTTGAAACTGGTGCAAAAAACCTGCTAAACCAGCCAGCGAAGGACTGTGCATGCTTCAGAAAAAAAGGTGAAAAGGGCAGAGTGAGGAAGACTGCCGGCCTTCATCAGAACAACCCCTGAGGAAGACTCGGAGCCTTCCTCAGTGCAACCACCAGAGCACACTATGCTTGCACATCATGTATGCTAATAATATTAATGACTTCCGAGAAGTAATTTGTATAACCACTCCCATCCCAAGGAATGTAATGAATATGCATGAAATGTAACCTTATATTGTGCTGAGTAAAGTGCTGGGTGTGTGTGTTAGGACAAGCAATTCCCCACTTACCCTGCGCCAAATAAAGCAAATACTCATCTCACTGAGTCAGTCTGAGGTGACTCTTGGCTCAGCGTTGGAATGAATCAGTGAGGAACAGCTTGGAAAATGTACAGATAAGCCCAGAGAAGCATTTCTAATGGCTAACCTTGAGAAGATGCTCTCTCTCTACTTGGTGGAGAAAAAGAAAGTCGTACAAGAGTCTTTCATACCAAACCCCACTAATTTAGCTCTCCTAAACCACCTTTATTTCTCTACATTGACAATATGGACACATATCTCAAGTGGCTAGAACTGCTTTCCCTTAAAAGCAGCCTCAAAAAAACTCCTCAAACAAACCATTATGTAACATCAAAATGCAAGATATTTTTTCCTGCAGAAAGCATTAGAAGTTTTCTATTTCTTATCACTGAAGTCAGTCAAGGTGTGATAAATGACCCTCACTTTTTAAAATTTCAAAGGTTTATTGAACCCTTATAAAATACAACAAAGGACTGAATAAGGAAAAAGGACAGTGGTGCTGGGAGCCTGCGACCGGCAGCCGTGTGCTCATTCACTAAATGGTTGCTCTGCCTTTTACACCCCTGGCATTGCATCAGGCAACCCTGGCCCCTCCCAAAGTCTGTCAGTTACCTTCTTCACTGTCCATTGGTGGAGACTACTTTCTTGCAACTTGATTGGAGGTCAGGTGTTGTCATGCCATGCCTCCTTAGCAACAAGCCTTCCCTGACAGCCAAGGCTGTCCAATGACAACACTACGGGGGGGGGGGGGGAAGGGGACTATGGGGGGAACAGAGGATGTCTAAACAACAAACCACAATAACATAACCATACATCCAAAAAACCCTTCTTTTAACATACACACAATATTCATCTCCCAATTGCGAGAGCCAATCATCATATGACCTATCTATAACAAAGGGAATGTATATTTCTTTAGTGGTTTAGGAATGGTGTTCCCTTATTTAGTGCTTACACTGAGACTGTCTAAACCTCACTGCTGCTCACACACTCCCCCATTCCCCTCCCCCTCCATCCTCTATAACAGCAAAAACAATAATAACAACAAGAGTATACAAAAGAGACGGAGTGATTCACATGCAAAATACTCACCAGAGCCTGACCTGACCTCAGGCGCCCTATCCCAATGAGAGAAAAATTCCTTCCCCCCAACCTCGCCAATGATACAAGGTGGTATAGAATAACCTCTGGATCCTAACCATGCTCCCTCCCGGCTACTGCAAAAAATTAATCCTATCCTGGCCAGAATCAAGACAATTTATCATAAATAAAAATGTTTAGATCTTAATTTAGTAAAAAGTCTATGAACATTCATTGTGGGAAAAAAAAATCTTAACTATCCATTGCACAGAACATTCTACTTGTGGATAACTTCATTTTGCTCTATATGAATTTAATGCTCAAAGAACATAAGACATAGACATATTCTGAACTGGACAAATTCCATATGGCAAAATATTTGCACAAAATAGAATAAAAAAATAGAAATACCTTTCATTGGTGTATGAATTGGTGCTGTGCACTGGGTAATGAGCCCGTGTTCAGGACAACAAATAGAGGATAAGGAGTCATGCAGTGAGTTCGCACCAACCCGTTGTCTTGGTTTGGAAAGACAGGTGTCTGCTAGGGAGGACAAAAGCCTCCCTTGGAATGGAGAATGTAAACCTCCTCCCTCCAAATGATTATAATTTTGAAATTAAGGGGCTCTCAGGCAAGGATATAAGGGGTAGGAATAACAGTTCTTTACTAGTATGTGTAACAAGGCAAACAAACAACAACAACTATGGCAGTAACAACAAAACAGAAACCAGGAACCTCCTGATGGCCTTCTCAGCCAAGATGGGAAGGGACAGGGGAGAGGCTTTGCTTCACAAAACCTTGGGGCAGTCTAATCCCGGTGCCTCTGCAGGACTCTGAGGAGCACCAAGCTGGAACAGCAGGAATGAGCAGAAATCCCGGGCTGGTGGATGAGATGTATCAGAAGCTCCATGGTGGTAGCTAGAACTGCAGGACGTCCTGGTACAGCAAGGGGTGCGGGGCTACAGAGTAGCAAAAGACCCAGAGCAGTGCCAAAGAAGCGGTGGGGGCAGGACAGCAGCCGCCCAGCTCCAGCAGGATAGGAGAAGGTGAGCTCAGAATTTCTGGACACACGAGCAGATGGTGGTAGATCCCTAGGACTGGACTTTGGTGGTGACAGTGAATTCTCTCTGTAGTAAGCAACAGCTTGACCTTCCTCCTTCCGATGCTGAGAGTGAGAGAGAGAGAGAGCAATTGCCCCCAGCCCCATCATTTGCCTGCCAACACCCAACACCTGTCATTGGTAGGAAACAGGGCTCATATATTTTTGAGGATAGACAACTGTGCCCTTGATGTTTGTTATCCCAGTAGCCATGCAAACACTATACAACTGACAGTAATCAAGGTTAGAAGATCCAGGTTATAACAAATTTGGCATAAGGTATGCTGTTATATTTCTCTGAAGAGGTTTATATAACAACTGCTCTACTGACCTGTCTCCAAGTGATGCAGTAGTTCATAATTTTTTGTGAGTGTGCTGGTTTTGGATGCAATAGAATTAAGTATCTTCATAGTATCTAGTATGGGAATATGTTTGGGGTTTGTGCTGAAAACACTGTTGAGCAGACAAGGATATTTTCATTATTTCTGAGCAGTGCTTACAAGTCAAGCCCTTTTTTACTTCTCACACTGCCCTGCTGGTGAGTAGGTTGGGGTGCACAAGAAGTTGGGAGGGGAAAAGAGCCGGGACAGCTGAACCCAACTGACTAAAGGGATACTCCATACCATATGACATCATACTCAGAAGAAGGAAAGGGGGAATGTTCAGTGATGGCATTTGTCTTCCCAAGTAACTGTTACACATGATAGAGCCCTACTTTCCTGGAGGTAGCAGAACATCTGCCTGCTGACAGGAATTAATGAATGAATTCCTGGGTTTGCTTTGCCTGCACACATGGTTTTTGTTTTATCTATTTAGCTGTCTTTATCTCATCCCACAAGTGTTTTCACTTTTACCCTTCTGATTCTCTCCTCGATTCCACCAGGGGGGAGTGAATGAGTGGCTGTGTGGTGCCTAGTTGCTGGCTGCAGTTAAATCACATTGATACCAAAAGGGTTAATACAGTTTCTACTGTGCCCATGTACTTCTAGCAAGAAACAGGGTATGCAGGATCTGGTTTCCCAGCAAGGGCACTTGGAAGATAAGGGGAAGACATCTGGCTTAGGAATGCAACTTCAGCCAAAACAAGACTATAAGAAAAAACCTGAACCTGGGAACTTGGGGAGGGTTTTATAGTAATGAGAAAATTATAATATACATATGGTGACTGTATATAAGCAATACACTTGTAAAAGATCATGTGCATCCCCCATGCAAATGGTGCCAGAATAAATAATACTCTTATTGATGCTACATTGGTGTTAAGGAGTTTTATTGACTGATTTTGGGTGAATTTCGGTGAGAATATCCATGAGCATTAACACTGTGGGGGGTTGATCTTGGCTGGATACCAGGTGCCTATCAAACCACTTTATCACTCCCTGCATTGGGTTTGCATGGCTAGGTTTTTGTGGCAGGGGAGAGGGCTACAGGGGTGGCTTCTCTGAGAAGCTGCTAGAAGCTTCCCCCATATCCGCAGAGCCAATTCCAGCTGGCTCCAGGATGGACCCACTGCTGGCCAAGGCTGAAGGAAACAGTGATGGTAGTAATACACCTGGAGTAACATACTTAAGAAAGAAAAAAATTATTGCACAGTTTTAACTGAACTCGGAGAAGAGACAAGTAATATGTGAGATTAACAACTACAGTCACCAAGGTCAGTGGAGAAGGAGGGATGTTACAAATGGAGACGAGAGCTTTTAGACAAGTCCTGCCTTTGACCCTGATTTCTGGCAGCAGCTCTATTTTTTGAGGCGGCCTGCACCCCAAATTGATCTTGCTCACATATTTCTTAAGAATGGCCGATTAGGTCTATTATAGAATGAATATTTATTGAATAGACACAAGATTAACACACAGAAGACTTTAAACACACTACTACACAGGATAAACAAAGAACTACTAGTAGAAACAAATACAGTGCAAGATAAAAGGCACCTATATTACAGCTAGCAAAGTATCACTGCTGCTTGAACCTTTCTGCTAGCCCAGTTTTCCGCAATGAATGATTTTGTGTGGGACACCTCCCCCAAGCCGAGTTGCAGGCAGGGTGTCTCTGAGTTTTTTGGCTCTATGGCTCAGATATCTTTCTTTGGCACAGGCAGAAGGCAAGGATTGAGAAAGGAAGATCTGCTGTCTGTAATCCAGAAAATTTATTCCCCAAATCGCCAGGGACAGACAGACACTGAGTGCCGGGCGCAGCAAGTTATATACTGGAGGATTTCATGGGCAAGTAACAGTTTCCGGCCAATAGAGGGAAAGTGCAGGAGGTAAATGAGGATTTTAGGGATTAATAGGGAACCAGTGAAAGGAAAACAAATTATACAGACAAATGAAAATTGGTTTGGGGAAAGATTGGCTTAGAATCTTCAGGGAAAAGGGCCGGGGTCTGAATAACTGCCAGCTCTGGGGGAGTAAACAGCTTTTGGGACAAAACCCTGGACTCAGACCAAATAAGGGGTACAGAAAAGTTCAGCAACCCTAAAACTTGAACAAACTGCAACAGCAAAGAAATAGTATAGATTAGGAGTCAATGTAACTAACCACTGAATTGATGATGGAGTACACATAGAGTCCTTTCACTCAATTCTCAAAAGAGTAAGCACAGAGTTTGAAGCGTTTCCCTCTGCCTGCTGGAAAGCGGCTTCCCAGCTAGTCCCGGCAGCCCTGGCAGGGAACCGTCCCAGCTCCGGTTAGGCAGTTGCAGGACAGACCGGCGACTTTCCCCTGGTGGGTAAGGCTTTTAGCTACACGAGCGCTGTTGAGGAGGCTATGACAAAGGCAGGAAAAGGAGACTTCGTGGCAGTGCTACAGGATGGCTTTTATTGTCCCTCTGCACCTGCTCAGCATGATGACGAGCCACAAAGTGAGGAATGGGGGAGGGGTAAGTGATTATAAGGAACCAGAAAAAGGGGTGGACACAAGATGGGTAACCAATCAGGAGAAAGGGGATGGCATACAGACAACGAATCGAAAAGGAGGGGTGGGGGATTTCTCAGCCTGTTTCAATCAGGGACTGACTTCTCCTGATCTTTCCAGAAGCAGGGGAGAGTCCTTCCTGGAGATTGACAGGCACAGATGCTGCACAAACAAGTGCAGGGGGAAACCATTAGGGGAAAGGGATAGGGGGAACATGGTCTGTACTATTACATAACTCAGCTAACATTAACAATAAATAAAAAACAGAAAACGCGCCGCTACAGGAGTTTGCATCCAAACTTCAGGGAGCAGCCCTATACATTAGAGTGCAGTAAACTTTTGAATTCATGAAAGTTTTGTGTAGCTTTTATAGTTTGTAAAGTGAAGTGTCTGTTATTCAGAAATTCCAGCTTATCTTCCTACATCTTGCTCTCAAGGCGGTATGTTTATTGTCAGCTGAGGATCCCACCTCCCTGGCGCTAGAGATAACTCACTACCGGACAGATGTCTGGCCTGGGTTATCTCACCAACTCATGTGAAGGGGAGAATGCCCTGAGTTATGAAACAGCTGATAGGCAGAACAGATAAGCTCTTCTGTGGCAGAGGGGAAGTCCTGCTACAAGGGAGACGAGATGCTCCAGGTGCCAGAGGTGAGATTCTTCTGCAGCCTATGGTGCAAACCATGGCGAAGCAACTGTCCCCCTGCAGCCCATGGAGGTCAATGAGAATGCAGAAATCCACCTGCAGTCCATGGGGGAGACCCACATCGGAGCAGGTAGATGCCCTGAAGAAGGCTGTGAACCCATGGGAAGTCTGTACTGCGGCAGGTTCCTGGCAGGGACCTGAGGACCTGTGGAGAGAGGAGCCCATGCTGGAGCAGGTTTCCTGGTAGGATTTGTGACCCTGTGGGTGACCCATGCTGGAGCAGGGTGTGCCTGAAGGACTGCACCCTGTGGAAAGGGGCTCATGTTGGAGCAGTTTGCGAAGAACTGTTGCTCATGGGAGGGACCCCACACTGCAGCAGAGGAAGGACTCCTCTTCCTGAGCAGTGGCAGAAGCAACATGCGATGAACTGACCTTAACCCCCATTCCCCCCCATTCCCCATCTCCCTGCATTGCTGGAGGGAAGGAGGTTGAGCTGCGAAGGAGGGAGGGGTGGGAGGAATGTTTTCAAGATTTATTTTACTTCTCATTATCTTACTCTGATTTTGATTGGTAATAAATTCAATTAGCTTCCCCAAGTCAAGTCTGTTTTGCCCATGATGGTAATCAGTGAGTGATTTCTCCCTGTCCTTATCTCAGCTCATGAAGCTTTTGTTATATTTTCTCTCCCCTATTCAGTTGAGGAGGGGAGTGATAGAGTGGCTTTGGTGGGTACCTGGCATCCAGCCAGAGTCAAAACACCACACTCACCCTTCTCAACTGGACGGGGCAGAGAAAATAAGATGAAAAACAACTCATAGATCAAGATAAGGCAGTTTAGTAAAGTGAAAGCAAAAAGTTGCATTCACACAAGCAAACTAAAATCCCAAGATTTTTTTTTTTCTACCTCCTATCAGCAAGCAATGCTCATCAACTTCCCAGGAAGCAGGGCTTCAGCATATATAGTGGTTGCTCCGGAAGACAAGTATTGTAAATAACTAATGCTCCCACTTCCTCCTCCTTTCTCGTAGCTTTTATTGCTGAGCTCATGTCATATGGTATGGAATATCCCTTTGATCAGTTTGGGTCAGCTGTTCTAGTTGTGTCCCCTCCCAGGATCTTGCCCATCCCCATCTTACTGGTGGGGGGCAGAATGTTGAGTGTCACCTCTGATGCTGTGCCAGTGCTGCTCAGCAGTAGCCAAAACACTGGTATTATCTTCATCTTTCTAGCTGCTATGGGGAAAATGAACTCCATCTCAGCTAGACCTATTACAAATGTAAATGATCAATTTAAAAAATGGAAAATAGAAACTTTGTGAACAAAGGATGACAGCCTTAATTTCGAATTTCCAGGGGTTTCTCTGTCTCAGCCTGAACATTAAACCCTCCTTTTGCTTTCAGTGAACAGTTAAAGAAATGTGACATATGCCACTGTAGTTGACAAGTTTCGAGATTTTAGAAATATCAATTCCTATTCTGATATTTTCCTGTATTTCATTTGGACAGACCCCTATAGAGTGAACATTCAGCTCTAATGTTGTTCAGTCATCTTTGCCCTTAAATTTTTTTATCTGTATGACAAGAAAAAAAACATGCATCTCAAATTCTCTCAACTAGTAACTAAATTCAATGGTGAGAAGCATAAAAATTCTGTTACTATTTCCAAATATTAAAAAAAAAAAAATGTCTGGCCTTATGTTGAGTAGTGGCATATATTTGACAGCTTATCTTTTAAATGGACATAGCTAACAATGGCAATCAACAAACTCAGCAGTCTCTGGATTTTGTTTTGGAAATTTCTGTGTTTTCCTGGGGTCCAGCACTTTTGGACAACTCCTGGGTACCTTCTTGAGCATGCCTGCTGCTGTTAGATTGTCCTAGTTTCAGTTGGGATAATTTTCTTCTCAGTATCTGGTACAGTGCTGTGTTTTGGATTCAGTATGAGAATAATGCTGATAACACACTGATGTTTTGGTTGTTGCTGAGCAGTGCTTACCCTGAGTCAAGGGCTTTTCAGCATCTCATGCTCTGCCAGTGAGGAGCTGCACAAGAAGCCAGGAGTAAGCACAGCTTGGACAGCTGATCCGAACTGGCCAAAGCAATATTCCATACTATAAAATGTCATGCTCACTATATAAACTAGAGAGAGGTGGCCAGGGGGCACTGATTGCTCTCAGGGGCTGGCTGAGAATTGGTCAATGGGTGGTGAGCAATTGCATTGTGCATCACTTGTTTTTCTTGAGTTTTATTCCTCTTTCTCTTTTTCATATTATTATTACCATTATATTTTCTTTTCAATTATTATACTGTTCTTATCTCAAACTGCAAGTTTTACCTTTTTGCAGTCCTCCTCCCAGTCCCACCAGGAGGGAGGGGAAGGGATGTGAGTGAGAAACTATATGGTACTTAATTTCTGTCTGAGGTTAAACCATGTGTTTAGTTACCCCAAAGGTGGGGTAACTGAGGTTCTTGATAATATAGGATCCCTTGAGGTGGATTAGAGTGAAATGACACTAAATGACTGGTGTTTATAAATATATATATGGCAAGTTTATTTCAGAACAATTTGGTTGCAATGGAAAGGATGTATGTAGCTGTTTTGGTTATTATTGTAGAAATATAGCAATATAAAAGCATAAAAATAACACTTAAGAAAATGTATAAGGAAAAGAAAGAAAAAGAAAAGATAAGAGTACAAAGATCCAGCAATGAGGCTTGATTGTTGCAATTGCTATGTCAGTCGGTCGAAGTGATGATCACACTCTTGAACATAAAGTTCAATGGGTTAATACACACTTATGTGGGAAATGCCCAGGTACCTCCCCTGTGGGGGGAAATTTACAGTTTTGCAACACAGTGGATCATGTGTAGTCCTCTGGTGGAAGGCCTCAAAAATGAGTCTTGGGGCACTTCTGGGGTCTTTAATGGTTTATGACACCTAAGACATAACAGCTGCCTCTCACATCATCATAGCTGAGCCAGTTTTGCCCCATCAGAAGGGATGAATACCCTCAGGTCTATGTGTGAATGTCCCAGTACCTCCTGGGGGAGTTTTACAACTGAGACAGTTGTGTAAGGGAGGACACTGACATGATAAAAAGCACTATCCCACCTCCAAAGGGTCTGCTTCTTATCAGTCTTCTCCCTTATCTGGCTCAAAACCCAGCTTGTAGCCTCTGGTGGTGGGTTTGTACCCCCTCTGCATCTGGGCTGTTACCTTGCACATCATCAGCAAAGCATCTGCTGCTTTTGCAAATGGCTGATTGTTTGAGTCATTAACCATAAACATTTCAGTCTCTCACACCATGACAGTCCTCCAGTGCCCAACATGGAGCACAAAGGGTTGAGATAACAGCAGATCTGAACAGTGTGTTATAACAAATTTTTTAGTAAGAATTCATTATATTGGGTTAATAGTTGGTGGTCATAATGTTGATTTATTTGCTTTCAGAGTTCCTGTGCATGTTCTCACATGTGTGTTATGTAATACTTTTCTTGCTGTACATGTCCCCTGTAGTGATGTATATGATTCATGTGGCCTGGGCTAAGGTTATAATTTTGTTGTTCTTTGTAATACTTACTGGTTTATGATATTATAGTGTCGATAGTTGTGAAATTAAGCTGGTATGTGTACTCAGCATTGTCATCATCTCTGTATTTCAGAATCATCTATTAGGAACTAATAATAATTATACCTTTTGCCTTTTCTTCTTGGGGGGAGACATCTTCCCTCCTTCCCTCTGACATCTTTTTCCTCCAGGTTGATTACAGCAGCATTTGAGACTTTTAAAGATTTTTTAAAATACTTTGAATACCTTTAAAACTAGCCTGGTCCTTTCATTAGGAATCAGCATGTTGCAGCATATAGTTCAGGTCTTGTTTAGGGTTAAACAACTGTCTGTGGCTACTCCAGCCCCTGTGACAAGCACTGTGGCCACTTGAACTCTAGCAACTGGCACTTGTGAGAGACTGGAGGAGATTGGTGGCTTGAAACATTTCAGATACATGTGTATGAGGGGAAGGGGCCAGTTAGGCCTTGCCTTTGGGAAGGCAATGCACTGCCCCATACACCCCATATTCCCTGGGGCCTGTATCCCAGTCCCACAGTGAGTACCAATCATTGGCATGCAGGAGGCAGTGCTCCACATCCCACCTCTGGAGCCCCTAACCCAGCTGCTAAGTGGCCAGATGACCAGAAGTCCTGCCTGGGGAAGGGCCCAGGAAAGCCAAAGTGTATTTAACCTAGGACATGTGGCAAGTACATAGTGACCCTCTCTCCTTGTTGTATTGCACTAAATAGTTCATTTTGTTATTATATTGCACTGGGTGGTTTGTCATATTTGTATACAAAAGTAGTTTTATTATATTTTGCACATGGTATGTTCGATACCCCCGTCTCTGGGTTGTGGTGGTGGTATCCTCCAGTTGGGTCCTCCACATGCCCCTCCCCCAGGTTGCCTCCTATCTGTTCCAGGTTGGCCCTC